>JAIFGZ020000492.1:0-411131 GCA_019925245.2 Oryza australiensis
AAACAAGCTGCGGGAGTGTTCACCATGCTACCTCTAGGTGGAATGCCGAGTAGTACAAGAATACCCGGATGTGTTTCCGAGGAATTACCCGGAATGCCCCCGGATCGCGACATAGAGTTTATCATTGATCTAATGCCCGGCACGCCCCCATATCCAAGAGGCCTTATCGAATGCCACCAATGAGTTGGAGGAGCTCAAGAAGCAAATAAAGGAACTACAAGAGAAGGGATTCGTTCGCCCCCGCCTCTTCTCCCTGGGAGCTCCGGTGCTCTTCGTCAAGAAGAAGGATGGGAGCATGAGAATGTGTGTGGACTATCGATCGCGAACAGAAGTCACTATCAAGAACAAGTACCCGCTACCTCGAATCGATGACCTATTCGATCAACTTAAGGGTGCGCAGTGTTCTCCAAGATTGATCTACGGTCGGGGATATCATCAATTGAGAATTAGAGCCGGAGATATTCCTAAGACGGCATTCTCTACACGATACGGCTTATACGAGTTCACAGTGATGTCCTTTGGATTGACCAATGCCCTCGCGTACTTTATGAACCTAATGAACAAGGTTTTCATGGAGTACCTGGACAAATTCGTAGTGGTGTTCATCGACGATATACTTATCTACTCCAAGAACGATGAGGAACACGCGGAGCATCTACGACTAGTACTTGGAAAAGCTACGAGAGCACCAACTGTATGCAAAGTTCAGCAAATGCGAGTTACGGCTCAAGGAAGTCGCTTTCTTGGCCACGTGGTTTCAGCCTGAGGAGTAGCAGAGACCCCGCCAAGGTCGAAGCCGTTATGGAATGGAAGGCACCCAAGTCGGTAACGGAAGTTCGGAGTTTCTTGGGCTTGGCCGGTTATTACCGACGGTTTATCGAAGGGTTTTCCACCGTAGCCCGACCTATGACTCAACTCTGAAGAAGGAAAAGAAGTTTGAATGGAATGAAAAGTGCCAAAAGCCTTCGACCAATTAAAAGAAAAGTTAACCACCGCTCCAATCTTGACCTTACCCGACAACCGGAAGGACTTCGTGATGTACTTGTGATGCATCCCGGCAAGGATTGGGAGGAGTATTGATGCAGGATGGAAAGGTCGTAGCGTATGCCTCTCGGCGATTCTGACCCCACGAAGAGAATTACCCCACACATGACCTGGAATTAGCCGAAAGTGGTACACGCATTGAAGATCGGAGACACTATCTCGATCGAAAACCACTGTGATGTGTATACCGATCACAAGAGCTTGAAATATTTCTTTACTCGGCTCGATCTCAACCTACGACGGAGGCGATGGTTGGAGTTGATCAAGGATTACGATCTAGAATCCATTACCATCCCTGGCAAGGCAAATGTAGTGGCCGATGCGCCGAGCCGCAAAGCCCAATGCAACCACATGGAATTGGGAGGTGTGGCTAATGAGCTCCAGGAAGAAATGGCTCGGCTCATCCGCACCCGATTCCTCACGGAGAAGTGAACTCACCGGAAATCCAGCCCCTACCGAGAACTCAAATAGAGGAAGCCCAAAGAGGGAATGAGGAAATCCAGAAATTAAGGAACGTATGGCCGCCGGACGCGCTCGGGAGTTTTCGTAGATGACAAGGAATCTTGTGGTACAAGAAGAGAATCTCGTGTGCTCGAACGAGGCGGTTTGAGGATTGATCTTAAAGGAAGCCCACGAATCGGCATATTCGTTACATCCGAAGCACGAAAATGTACCAGATTTAAAAGGAGAATACGGTGGCCTAATATGAAGAGGAATGTAGCCGAATACGTAGCCGTGTGCGATGTGTGCCAAAGGGTGAAAGCCGAACATCAACGCCCACCTGGCTTGCTGCAGCCACTCAAGATTCCGGAATGGAAATGGGATGAGATAGGCATGGATTTCATAGTAGGATTACCCAAGACTGCGACCGGTTACGATTCCATTTGGGTAATAGTAGATCGGCTCACCAAGACGCGCGATTTATTCTGTGAAAACCAACTACAACAAGTGCCAAGCTAGCGGAATTATATATGAGTAGGATTGTGTGTCTCCACGGTGTACCAAAAAGGATTATATCGGATCGTGGTACCCAATTCACATCTCATTTTTGGAGCAAGGTCCACGAGGTACTGCGATCACCTTGCCTTTAGTACCGCTTATCACCCGCGACCGACGGGCGGAGCGAGAGGACGAATCAAGTGCTAGAAGACATGCGAGAGCTTGTGCGTTGGATTTCACCAAGGATTGGGAGAAATGTTTGCCGTACGCCGAGTTCTCCTACAACAACAGCTACCAAGCCGCTTGAAGATGTCGCCAAACGAAGCTTTATTTGGTCGCCGATGTCGAACCCCATTAATGTGGTCGAGACCGGTGAACGAACCATATTCGGGCCCGACATAATTAAGGAGGCAGAGGAAAAGGTTCGCCCGATCCGGACCGACTACAAGCTGCTCAATCACGGCAAAAGAGCTACGCGGACACCCGTCGAAGAGAATTGGAATTTAAAGAAGGTGACTACGTGTATCTAAAAGTCTCACCACTACGGGGAACCCAGAGATTCAAAGTCAAGGGAAACTCGCACCACGATACGTGGGCCCATTCTTGATAAGCGCTAGGAAAGGAGAAGTGGCTTACCAATTGAACCGCCCGAGATTCTCTCCGATGTCCACCCAAGTATTCCACGTATCGCACTGAAGAAATGTTTGCGGGTACTGAAGAGCAAGCTCCTTTAGAAGCCATCCATGTCCACAAAGTGATCTTACCTACCGGAACATCCAATCAAGATACTAGACGAGGCGGAAAAGAAGACACGGACCAAGTCATGGCGCATGTACAAGGTACAATGGAGCAATCACACGGAAGAAGAGGCTACCCGGGAAAGCGAAGAGTTCCGAGGACGGAATACCCACACCTACTCGCAATCGGTAAGAAATCTCGGGACGAGATTTATTGTTAGGGTAGGTTTGTGACATCCTAAAATCGGAGAATCAAAATCGGAACGTAAAAATCGGAACTTTCAAAAAACCGTGGCCTATTGCTTCTTCTCGGGTTTGTCGCTTCTTATTTGCCAGCTCAGTTGCATAAATTGTTACGTGATCAATTCCCTTTTCGGAGTTTTTGGAGGTTTCGGAGTTGTCAAAACGGTGATGCGAAAGCCGCGTCGGGATTTTAAAAGGAATTCGAGGAAAGTGCGGATTCGTGAAAACGTGTTCGGGACATATAAAATAAAATTTTTGGTTGGGAAAAGATGAATTAAGACACATGATGAACAATAAAATTCTCGGGCGAAGTTCTCGAAATTTGGGAAATTTTTGAAAATAAAATGGGTGAATTATGAAAATTTGGAAAAAGAAATTTAAATAAATATGAAAAATAATTATGGAAAATAAAAGTCAAGAAAAAGTTTAAAATATAATGTTAAAAATTATTTTTGAGATATTAGGATTTATTTTGGAATTTTTAGAAGGAAAGAAAATAGAAAATGAGAAAAGAAAATGGAAAATCGGAAATTAAAAACCGCACTTTGTTCATTGGTCGCCACTTGTTCGACGCCGTCCCGGCCCCGGCCTCGCGCCGCCGCGCGCCGCCCGCCGTACCGCGCGCACCCGCGTGCGCCACGCGCCGCGTGAGCGCGCCGCGCCCGCACCGGCCGGACAACCCCGCGCGCCGCGCCCGCCCGCCGCGCCAAGCGCCGTTGCCGCCACGCGCCCGCCCGCCGTACCGACTCGCGCGCCCGCGGCCCCGTCGCCGCGTTTGCCCGCGCCCGCGCCTCGCAGCCTCGTGCTGTTGCCTGCTGCCGCCGACCGCGCTGCCCCCGCTCGCGCGCGCCGCGCGCACGCGCTGCAGACGTGGCTCCCGCGTTTGCGCGCGCCTTCCGCCACGCCCGCGCGCAAGCCGAGCCGGCCCAAAGCCGCTGGGCCCACAGGCACCTGCTGCGCCGCCCCCTCCTCCATTCCTCGCCCTCAGCCCATGCCTATAAGAAGGCCGCGCCCCGCCTCTTTCGCCGCACCGCCGCCGCTTCCTCTCCCCGTTCCCGAGCACCGCCGCGAGGCCGCCGCCGTTAGCTGCCGCGCAAGGCGCAAAGCGTCCCCGTGCCTCCCTTGCTCTCCCCGAGCGCCGTCGCCGGTAAGCCCTTTGCGCCGCCGTTTTGTCGCGCCGCTGCCGCTCCGTTTCTGGCCGGCCACAATGGTCGAAAGCGATTGGCGGCAAATGAACGATGCGCCGAGAGAAAAGGAAAAAAAAAAAGAAAAAGAAAAATAGGGAAAATTTTGGAAAAATTTTGGAAAATTTGGAAAATATTTTGGGAAGTCTTGAGTAAAATTTTGGGCAAAAATAAATTATTTTCTCGCATGTTTTCTCGGTGCAATGTTTGAAAATCGGAATCGGGCGTTTTCCGAAATTTCCAATCGCATCGTTTTCGATCCGGATCCCGTTTAATTCTTTCCCGCCATCGAAATAGGTTTCGCTTTTGTACCCAAACCCTCAAATTTCGAGCATGAATTTTCTTCGCTGATATTTTCAAACGTAATTTCCAAATTTATTACGATCGCCGACTTTGCGAAAACCCTAGGTCATCAACTCGATTCCAAAACCCGGATTTTCCTCGCAACCCTTGTTCTAACTCGAGTAGAATTTTCGGCAAAACTCTTTGAAGTGGTTTTCATGGCTTTTGTGGTTCTTTTCGATCTCTCGGTGTTTAGTTGAATTCTAACCGAATTCAATTGATCTCTCGCACGTACGGGTAGCGTCGAAGAAACCGGCATCGACACCGCCGAAGATCCCACCCCTCAAGTGTGCGAGCAAGGCAAGTCTTCACACCCTTTGAACATATTGATCCCCTTTGCGAAATGATGTTATTTTAAACTCTAAACATGCATGCTTTACCGGATTGCCTATACTTGTTATGCCATACCTTGCTATTGTTTACCTTTAGAATTACTCCTTGTAACTCGCGATGTGATACAAATAACCGAAGCATAACTTCGGTAAACCGCTATAGCCCTGCTAAACTTAGACCATGCATACTCATGACTTTATGAAAAAGCTTTGTGCTTGGGCAACTACCTTAGGGAGGTAGTTGAGCTTCGGCATGTGGAGACATGAGCGCCACATGGCCCCGATGAACTAAGTTTGATGAAAATTGAAAGTACTATACAAATGTTTTAGACTGGGCGGTTGGATGATTTGGGTGGATTCCGGAAAAGGCAAGTGCCGACCCTGGTCAATTAAGGACCGAGCCATGAGATAGCCGGAAACGAGCCGCACAACCGTACTTCTCGAATGGGTATAGACCTAGCCGACTAGATAGCCGAGCGGAGGCGTATCCTTGCATAGATGGTTCTCTATGATGTGGTTATGGGATGAGGATGAGGCTGCGGCCTTTGTTATGAATGGTGGGAATAAACTAATGTTAAATAAACTTAAAGATCTCGGAAAGACTTCCCTTACCCGGTGCGCGAACTCCTCTCACCGCTAGAAAAGGACGGCTAGAGTGCATGAGGGCTAAAGTTCATGGAGCGGGTACTGCCAAAGCAAGGTTATCGAAAGGCTTTGCCGTGACCGTCTCATGTGTTGAGGCGTAGGCTCATTTGTTGGGCTGTCGCGGAGTACGGGTAAAGTGTACATCCACCTGCAAGTGTGAATGAATCAATCTATTCGAATAGCCGTGCTCGCATGGATATTGAGCATCGTGACAAGACTTTCGCTTGGCTAGATTTTAAACTTAAAACTCGCTGGGATGGGTTTGCATGATGATTTTGTTTTGGTGGATCAACTTCTCGAGAATGCGAGAAGGGTGGACTCCAGAAAATCATGACGAACCGGAGACGGGAAGCCATCCTTGGAATCACGATGGATGGTAGACGAACCGTCGCCGGATTAATGAACCATGAAATTAAAACTTGATTTTGGCTAGTCGGTAGGCTTGTGAAAAGAATTGAAAAGCGGCTTTACGCAAAAATAACCCTAGCCGTGTTCTTTGAATATCCCTATCATATGCATCAATTTTGTGTTGACTTGCCGAGTACGGTTGGTACTCACCCTTGCTATACGCACAAACCTCCGGCTGATGGAAATGAAGAGCGAAGACCCCTACGCGTACTACGCGGAGGGCGAAGGAACCGACGGCGCATATTAGACCTTAGTCCCGGTCGTTGCTCGTGGCAATGGACAAGCCGCGCCTCTTTCCGCGCCTTATCTAAACTCGTTTTTATGTTGTATTCGGACCATAAGGTCCTGTGAAATGAACAATGCCTTCGGGCCTATTTATGTAATAATGGTATTGTAAGACTATTCGTGCATGTGCACTTGATTATCAAGATGCATTCGTGGGTACCAACTACTTGATCCAGGGAATGGTACTATGAACACGAAAGATTCCCGACTCAAAATCGGGGTCCACACCCAATGCTTGGAAGCGTCCATCGCCGGCATAGAAAAGACGAACCACTCCTATCGGCTACACCTACTTTTGGAACGACAGCAGTTTCAATGCTTCCTCTTCGTGCAAGGGCCGATGACCATCATACTAGCCGATGTACATATGACAACTGGGCTGCACATCGAATCATCGGCTAATCCATGTGTCTTGAACCGAAAAGGTCAACACCAGTTCAAAACCAAAGCTATCGGTGGATGGAGTGGTTTCATTGCCCAAAACATGAGAGATGGAAATACCACCGGGAATACACCGCCTTTCCGATGATGTGGTGGAAAAATTTGTGTTCGGATCAAGCTATGGGCTGACCGCTAATTGGCAAATAATGGCCGAAATCTTAGCCGACGGAACAGAGTTCACATTGGGAAAATACCTCCTCGGCTACACATATCAAATACTGCATCAAGCCGCCACGAAAATAGCCGCCAACGCCCCGGCCAACACCGGTGGCCCCCGGTGGTTTCTCCAAAACCGCTAGTGTTAGCCACCCAAAACGTAGCCGGTCGGCCCCGCCCGGCGTACGCCTGGGTTCCCAAGGCTAGAGCCAATCGAAGATGAAGAAGGCGATCAGATCACCACCGGGCGATGCACGAACTATGGAGAAGTAGCCGCCGCCCATACAGGTTCAAGACAATCGGCTGAGATGTTGGCCGATTGGTTCACAGCTTTTTACGACGGGCTATCCCGCGACAACCGCACCTGGTATTTCTACCCCGACCAAGGATCTTTTGAGCTGCCGATCGACTTCAAATGGGATGACCTCAACTCACGACGGTCAAGGTGTAGAAAATTGTTCTTCGCCTCTCTATCTCCCCGCATTCCGCCGATCGGGGTTCACCAAGGCCGATCGACAGCCGGAGTTATGAATTCTACTACCCGGTATCGGCGGCGAGACAATTCGGCTTCGGAGACTTCCCATCGGCTTCTTTTACGCCGATAAGATCGAGACCCAGAGGAGCGGTCGGCCAAGATCCGATGATGAACGGCGTTGAACATAGCCGGTCCTACCTTCGGCGATGCCGACGTAATCACCCGTCGACGAGGAGAAGCGCCGCTTACGACCGATGGTGGTCCGAACTTGGACGCCACATTTTTCACCAACGGCCGTCTTGCTACATCGACTTGCTTCGCCGGACGAGATCCCCTCGGTATATCTCTACTCACAGTCGATTACTCTTTTCCTACGATTCATTCATCGGCCGCATCAGCTGATTTAACATTCGTGCTTCGACTTTGCAGGAAACAAAAAATGGAGCGGCCGACGGTAAGCGATTCTGGGCACCCCATCGAATACAAACCAGGCGTTTTGGACGTGGGGGGCCTTGCTCCGTCGGCCATCGGCTGGGGGACGCCCAAACTTTCATCCTTATTGCGAGGGCAGGTGCGCCATCTGATCGCGCCAAAAAGGAAAATGGCACCACCGCCGCGTTCGTCAGCTGCGCCTGCCCCCAAAAGGACGAAAAAAATAGAACTGATCGCCTCGGCCGACAGCCTTCCTTGCTTAGATCCGGCCGTCAAGCGATTCCTCGACGCTGCTGTCGATGAAGAGGCGCCAGTGGCCGTCCAGGCGACGGTCAAGACCGGGGCTTCGAGTCCTGAATCGGTAAATGCCCCAACTGACACTCCGCCAGCCCCAAGTCCGCCGACGAAACGTCCTCCCGTAAGTTTTTACTTCATTGGTACTGGTTTCACGACGTTCACCCGTATCTAATTTGTCTGTTCCTCGTAGTTCAAGAAATTGGCCGGTAATCGCGTCCCTCGCCCTGCTCTGCCGGTAATCGGTTTTTACCCCTTTGCATGTGATAATCAATTAGTTCGTCTGCTAATCCCTTTTCCTTTTTGCAGCTCCCGCGATCTCCACCAGCTGCTCCCCATGCTTCGGGCGAATGTACCGAGCCTGTTGGGGGTGGCGACTATGACACGGGCAAGGAAAGCCGACGACCGTGGGGAATGATCCAGCCGAACCAATAGTCCCGACGACGGCGCCGACGGTAAGCGACCGGTCCCAACCATTGGTTATGCCATGCCCCTGATCCTCTCTTTCCTCTGCAGCGTGTGGCCGATCTCCTCAACTTCGACTTGTCGGAGTTCGAGGAACCCGGTGATGCTGGCGAGGAAACGCTTGCGGCGTCGGCTAAGAACCTGAGGGCCACCCTGGCTGATATCGGCAACTGGCTGGAAGCCTCATTAGATGCGTTGGTGATCGATTGCGGCTCAATACGCGCACGGTTCAGAGACATCCAAGACCAGCTGCCGGATGCTGTAGCTGAAGCCATCGTGCCGGCGACCTTCATGGAAGCCTACCAGTTAAAATACGAACGAGCCTGGCAGCGAGTCATTGATCGGCGCGAGAGTCAGGCGCGGTCGGCTGCCATCCAATCGACCAAAGACGCCATTGAAGCCCGGAAGGCCGCCTTCGACCGCCTAAAAACAGAGCCGACAGCCAAGCTCGAACAACTCCGTGCCCGCCGGGACCAACTGGTAGCCGATCTCGTTCAGATTACAAACAAGATCGACGTCCATGAAGAGTATATGGCCGATCTACCGGCCAGGGTTGAAGCTGAGCGTCAAAGTATCAGGGCGGCCGTTGCGCACTTGTGGGGCTTGGTGCAGAGTGCTCGATCGGTGGCGGGGTCCGAGGCCGACGACCCCAGGGCAATCGGCGAGGTCGACCAGGTCAGGCTGACAGCTCTATCGGCGATAGCCGATTTTCTAAAGAAATGAAGATTGTAAAGGGTCCGACCCTGCGAGGTCGGCTTGTGTTTCTCCAACATGTGTTTTGCGATGTGACCGGGTAGCCTGTATTAATCGTGCTTGTAGAGACAATCGGCCATGTTTGTACGTAGGACTGCCCCTTGGTTGTGTGCGGCGTCTTGACTCGTTTAGTTCGAAATCACTCAGAAGTGACGCCCCAACCTTCAACGTCTATCTCTCGGTTATTCGACTCTCTAGCCATCGGCCGGTAATACCCGATTACGTCGTCGTCCTGTCTTCGTAGGCCGACCCCCTCGAATCTGTACTCCGGGAACCCGTGAGCCCTGGGCGATAGGTATCCATACTTGCGCAGTCATTGGCTTTCAACGATTCCCGACGCTCATAATGATGATCTCTTTGACTCTTGGGTTGGCAGCGACCTTTCACATCTAAGAACCATATCTTTTCTTTCTATAAATGGGCTCCCTGGCTCTTCCGAATAACTCACGGCCGAAGGCGATGAACTTTCAATAGTAGAACACCTAGTCCTTTAAGTTTTTGTCTAGTCTTCTCATGGCGTCTTTGAGTTCGTCGGTGAACCAGGTGGTTTCTCAACTCCTCTACTCTCACCGATTTCTGTCTTCGAAAACTCAGGGATGAAATTCGTTGCAGCCGCCTCACCCGCTTCGGGTGATCCTGGGAATCATGGATACGTCGTACGAGCTATCGGTCAGCCAGGACCGATGGGTGAGGGCGCACCTGAAGCGCTTCAGGGAGCTGGAGGCTCGTCACTTGGCGGCCAGGCCGGCTTTCCATCTCGGTGGCATACGGGCTGCTGCCCCCATGGCGTACCCGACGCTCGCGCGCCTTGACCGGCTGGAGGGGAGGCAGGCCCAACTCGCCAACGAGTTGCTGATCACCACCACCGACATAAGGGTCACTCGGTTGGAGCATCTTATCCTAGATGCTCTAGAAATGGAAACTGCGGAGCCCGTCGAACGAGCCCTGGCGGCCATTAGGGAGTACCTGGCAAAGATGTAATCCAAGACGGCTTCGCGCTGACTCTGAATAAAATGCGGTTTAATGTTCCTGAGTTCCATCTGACTTGAGGTTTCTTCAACTCCCTGGCTTGATTACTCAAAAATTGGCTTTGACTGTTGGTCTTTTCGACTATGTGTATGTGTATGCCCCCAAGTTTTGTTGATAGCTTCGATGTCGACAAAATTTGTGAGTCCGACGTGATTATTTAATCTGATCTCTGCCGGGAGGTCCGGAGCCGATCATGGGGTGTGGGAGGGGGAATCGAGTGCCTAAAGGCGATGCCTTATAAGGCGTCGGCTGTCGTGGGTCGGCCTATTGTGACGATAGCCGACTCACGCATTGATCCACACGCTCGGGTAGTATTTCTTTAGATATTTTCCGTTGAGGGCCCTTCCAAATACCTCCCCATCTAGTCCTTTCAGCATGTAGGCTCCTTTGGAGACGCATTTGTGGATCTTGAAAGGCCCCTCCCACCCGGCGACCATTTGCCGAATTTGTTATCTCTAGATCCGATTGGGAGTATGAGCTTCCAAACGAGTTCGCCTTCCTCAAATGATTTAGGGACGAATTTTTTATTGTAATGTCTGGCTACCCGTTCCTTGTCTTTTGTTACTTTTTCTAAAGCTCTCATTCTGGATAAGGCGAGATCCTCCGACTCATCCATCATGAGGTTATAATAGTCATCGGCTGTGAGTTGGTCCTGTAACTGAATGCGTCTTGGTCCGATGACACTTTCCCATGGAAGTACCGCTTCGTGTCCATAGACCGCTTGTATGGAGGAACTTGGATGGACCCATGACATGCCATCCGATACGCCCACAATGCTTCGGCCAATCGGGTGTGCCATTGCTTAGGATGCTCGGATATCTTTCTTTTGATCAGCTTGATTAAACTTTTGTTTGAAGCTTCGGCCTGACCATTGGCTTGCGCGTAATACAGCGAAGAGTTAAGCAGCTTGATCCCCATGCCGTCAGCGAACTGAATGAATTCGTCCGAAACAAAGATGGACCCTTGGTCGGTCATTATCGTTTGCGGAATGCCGAATCGGTAGATGATCTGTTCTTTGACGAACTCGATTGCGTCTTTAGAATCCACTTTTCGGAGGGGAATCGCTTCTACCCATTTTGTGAAATAATCTGTGGCCACTAGTATAAACTTGTGCCCCTTGCTTGAAGGTGGATTGATCTGGCCGATCATGTCCATGCCCCACCCTCTGAAAGGCCATGGCTTAATGATTGTGTTCATGGCCGACGCCGGGGCTCGCTGCACTATGTCGAATTTTTGGCAGTCTTGGCATCCTTTATAGTATTTAAAACAATCTTCTAGCATTGTCGGCCAGAAATACCTGGCTCGGCGAAGTAGCCACTTCATTTTGTGTGCCGACTGATGTGCGCCGCAGATTCCTTCGTGTACCTCCCCGATAGCCACTGTGGCTTGATCGGCGCTCAAACACTTGAGCAGTATGCCATCGATTGTCCGATAGTATAAAACTTCATCGGGCAATACGTACCACAGTGCCTTGTATCATAGTTTCCTTGTGGCCGATTGAGATGGGTTTTTGAGGTAATTGTAGACGTCGAATCTCCAGTCGTCGGTTGTGATGGTGGCGACGCCTATGGCGATGTCTCTTAGCATCGGCCGGTAGCCTGATGCCCTTTGAGCCAAGTCATTGGCCTCCGTGTTCTGCTCCCTGAGAATATGCTTCAAAGTGACTAGCCGAAAACCTTCCATTAACTCCCGGCACCGACGATGATAGATCATCAGTGCGTCGTTTTTGCACTCATACTCTCCTGACAATTGACTGATGACGAGCAACGAGTCTCCCATTATCTCGACCGCGTCAGCCTCCATCTCCCTGAGTAGGACTAGCCCTTTGAGAACGGCTTCATACTCGGCTTGGTTATTTGTAGCGTGGGGGTCGATGGCGAAGGCGAACTCGAAGCTTGCCCCCTTGGGTGAGATAAGAACTAAGCCGATTCCACGCCGTTGGTGCACACCGAGCCATCGAAAGTCGGGTCCAAGGCGTGATTTCTACGGAGCCGATTGAGTCGTTTCTATGTTCCACAATGAGATTGGCTAGGGCCTGTCCTTTTACTGCTCTTGGAGCCTGATACCTCAGATCGAACTCGGTCAGCGTGAATATCCACTTTCCGATCCTCCCTTTGAGCACTGGAGCCGATAGCATGTACTTGACAACGTCGGCTTTGCAAGTTACAGTGCATTCATTGGACAGCAGATAGTGCCTTAACTTTGTGCATGAGAAATAGAGGCACAGACATAACTTTTCGACGGGTGAATACCTGGTCTCTGCATCTAGTAGCCGCCGGCTAAGATAGAAAATGGCCCTTTCCTTGCCATCGACTTCTTGGATCAAAACGGAGCCGATTGACTTGTCGTCGGCGGACAGTACAGCTTGAATGGCATTCCTTTTTGTGGGGGCATTAGAACTGGAGGGGAGCTTAGATAATTTTTTATGTCGTCTAACGCCTTCTGTTGCTCTGCCCCCCATGTGAATATCTGATCGGCCTTAAGCCGAAGCAATGGTGTGAACGGCTCCATTTTCTTTGAGAGGTTAGTTATGAACCGTCTAATGAAGTTTATCTTTCCGATCAATGACTGGAGTTGTCTTTTATCCTTAGGGGGTTGAATTGTCTTAATGGCGTTAATGCTCCTTGGTGTTACTTCAATTCCTCTTTCATGAACGAGGAACCCTAAGAATTGCCCGGCCGACACGCCGAACGCACATTTAAGCGGATTCATCTTCAATCCATATTTCCTCGTCCGCTCAAGCACCTGCCTCAGATCTGCAATGTGGCTTTCTATCTCTCTCGACTTGACGACGACATCGTCGATGTATATCTCTACTAGTGCGCCGATCATGTCGTGAAAAATGTAATTCATCGCTCTTTGATATGTTGCACCCACACGTCACCACCCACTCGTAGAGGCCGATCGCACCCGGGCATCGAAAAGCTGTCTTATGGACATCCTCTTCGGCCATGAATATCTGGTTGTACCCTACATTGCCGTCCATGAAGCTGATGATTTTGTGGCCTGAGACAGCGTCGACAAGCAGGTTGGCTACTGGCATTGGGTATTTGTCTTTTGGGGTCGCCTTGTTTAGGTCTCTGAAGTCGATGCATACTCGAAGTTTGCCGTTCTTCTTCAATACCGGGACGATATTAGAGACCCATTCGGCATATCGGCACGGCCGAATGAATCCTGCGTCGTATAGCCGAGTGATTTTGGCTTTAATTGCGTCGTACATGTCGACTTTGAAACTCCTAGGAGGTTGTTTGAATGGCCGATATCCTGCCTTGATTGGCAGCTGATGGACCACTATCGATTGGCTTAGACCGGGCATCTCGAAGTATTCCCATGCGAAGCAATCTTTATATTCTTTTAATAATTCAATAAGTTGGGATCTACAAAGAGGAGATAAATTTTTACTAATGTACGTCGGCCTTGGCTTGTCGCCAGATCCGATGTCGATTTCTTCTAACTCGTCGGCCGACGTGAAGCCTTGTCCTAACTTGCCATCGTCTTCGTCCGTGGTGGCTACGCCGAGCACGCTGGAGCCCTCCATCATGTCTTGTTCAAAGCAGCAGCTGCGGCTCGTCCCTTCCGATGGGTTGTATTGTTGAATTGGACACGTTTAGAAAATCGGCTTGCCGATTTTCCCGATAAACATTCGATGCCTTTGATTTCCCAAAGTGGCAAATCAGCACCGACAATACTAACGGCACTCGGGCTGGCACGATCTCGATCTTGTCGCCGTCCCACTGGATGAGGCTCGGTGCATTGTAGAAGGGATGCAACGTTAGCGTGGATCCAGTCCCTTCCGAGCAGCGAGCCGTAAGACCACTTCCCGTCGATGACAAAAACGTTGTGGCACAGTTTTGTTGCCGATGGCCGCCGATGTTGAGAACGCCTTTGGTATCTCGATGGGTTGCCGCCGAAGTCCTTGAGTACCATGTTGGTTTTGATCAGGTCTTCGGCCCCTTTTCCAAGCTTTCGAAAGTTGCATAAGGCATGAGGTTGACTGCCGCTCCCCCATCGACCAGCATTTTGAAAATTGGCTTGCCGTTGACGAACCCTTTAACGTATAACGGTTTTAGATGCCAATTTTTGGTCCCTTCCGGCTTGTCAAAAATGGCCTGGTCTGGCGAGATCATTGGTTTTGTCGGGTCATCTTCGATAGTATCTGCGTCGGCTTCGGGGGCACTGAATTCGGCGGGCAATACGAAGACCATGTTAACCGATGCGGTAGCTTTACTTTTCCCTTTGGCTGCCGTTCTGGCTCGGTCGGCGGGGCTTTCTTCGCCTTGTTCTTCGGTGGCCGTAGCGTTCTCCTGCTTGGGTACCCACCGTCTTTTGATCTTGCCCAGCCGACGGCGTTGTTCATATATCATTTGTCTCACCTCGTCCTCTCTTCCTTCACGCTTAAGCCGCTGAATTCTCCTCTTCTGGGTCTTCGTAAATAGATCGGACGGGCACCACTGGGGATTGGCTGATCCCTCATCATCGGCTTCCTCATCACCGCGATCGTCTCCATCCTGATTCTCGTCGATGAAGAAATCTTGATGGATCGGACCGAGCCGATCGTGGATAGGTCGCCGTCTTTGGTTCAGTTGGACGACTCTGGGAATGAACCGGACTGGGCTTGCAGGCGACGAACTCCCGTGTTCGTCATGGTTATGATGATCGTTACATGCCGGGCAGTCTTCCAGTGTTGGTAGTCTCATGCCGGATTCCCAGCAATGTCTGAAGAAGCCGCAATGCC
This sequence comes from Oryza australiensis, assembly GCA_019925245.2. Classification (NCBI taxonomy): domain Eukaryota; kingdom Viridiplantae; phylum Streptophyta; class Magnoliopsida; order Poales; family Poaceae; genus Oryza; species Oryza australiensis. The sequence continues at coordinate 14,940 of JAIFGZ020000492.1, forward strand.
AACGTGGATCATCATGGCTCGCCATGTCCCGCCGGCTTTGGCCTCTTGGCTCGTGTCGGCGAGGTGCTTCGTCGTAAATTTCTTCACGCCGAGACCGATATTGATGGCGGTATCGGCTTCGTTCGTGGATAGGCTGTCGGCCAGCCGACCTGATAACTGGGCGCACCATGTTGATCTGTGCGGTGTGGTTTCCAATCTGGTCCTCTCCTATTTCGGCCTCGATCACCGTATCGGCTAAGCCGTACGCCATTCTGTCCTGCCGATCAGCTCGCCCGAGGCCGGCATGGACTGTGTTGACCGAGAACGGATTGCCGTCTACTTTCATGAGCCGACTTGAGTCAGCAAACTTTAACTTCCCGGCCTCGATGGCCGACTGGATTTGTTGCCTGAAGACTTTGCAATCATTCGTGGCGTGAGACGTGGAGTTGTGCCACTTGCAGTATTTCTTCTTTTTCAATTCTTCGGCCGACGGGATCACATGATTTTCGAGCAACTGAATCTGTTTCTCTTTGAGTAGTAAATCAAAGATCTTGTCAGCTTTAGTGATGTCAAAATCGTATTTTTCTTCTTTAGCCGTCTTTAGCAGCCACTGGCAGACGATGGCCTTCTTGTTCTTAGCCCATTCGGCTGCTGCCACTTCTATTTCATCGTCGTCGGATCCGTAATCTGAATCGACGACGACTTGCGTTATGGTTTTGACGGCCTTCCTGGTCTCTTGGAAACGTTGTTCATGGGCCGTTACCTTCGCGCGCCGGCTAGACTATCGAAGTCCCGCAGCAGAATCTTTCCCGATTGGTGCGATCAAACCATGGAAGGCTAAATCAGCCACTGGGCGTCCGATAGCACCAGTCGTAGCATCGGGTTCTCATTTCTCGAAGCGTTGAATGTAATCCTGAACCGATTCATTATGTTTTTGCCTGACGCTGGTGAGGTCCGACAACTTCATTTCATGGTTGCCAGAATAAAAATAGCTGTGAAACTGTTTCTCAAGATCGGCCCAACTCGAATTGAGTTGTAACGCAACGAGGAGAACCAAGTGAAGGCCGATCCCGAAAGAGAAAGGGAAATAGCCGAACTCTCAAGGGGTCCGTAGCCGATGCTTCACCACATTGTGCCAAGAATCCGATATGCTCATAGGTAGAGACGTTGTCTTGTCCCGAGAACTTGGAGAAGTCCGGGATTTTGTATCGGTTGTGCAGTGGGACCCTTTCGAAATGTTCCGGATAGGGTACCGATACATGTTTCGAGTCTTTCGGTTTGAGGCCGAACTGATCCCGCATAACGTCGCAATTAGTTCGGCCTGCACCTATTATCTTCTTGTATCGGCTCGTATGGGTCATAAAGCATGTGTGCTCGCCGATACATCCGTGGTGGTGTCCGAGGCCGGTAATGGTGATCCCGACGACCTCCTTGGTACCGGTAGCGATGATCAGTAGGTGGCAACCGAGGTTCCTGTGGTGGCGTTGGCGGATCTGGGAACAGTTGTCGGCCCCCGACATTCTGCCGTCTACCATGATCAATGGGCTCTGGCTGCCGATTATGATGGAACATGTCGAGTTGACCTTGAGGCAGCGGCTGTTGTCGGTTTAAAATAGTGACTGCTGGTTTCACGGCCGTCTCGCTTGGACTCAAGTGGCCGACTCCTCCTGGCGGGTTGGGTTGCACTATTAGTGGAAGCGGTCGATCTTGGGTGACTAGTGTCTTGTAATCAGGAAACTGGCCATCTGTGAAATATGTGGGGCCCCGTTGCAGCTGCTCGGCTACCTTGGCATCAACCACGTGAGAAATCATATTATTGAGGGTGTTGACCAGATGCTGCTCTGGTTGACTACCGCGTGATGGACAGCCGAGTCGATCCGATCTTGCAAAGAGTACACAGCTTGATCATCCTGCACTTGAGTTGGCTCTTCCACTTTCTGTTTGCCCTTCGCATCGCTTGACGAGGATGCTATGGTATCGTTGATGCTGAACTTGTACTTTTGGTGGACCGTTCCGCACTCGTTTGGGTGAAGGATTGAAGATAATTGTTCTGGAGTTCCTCCACCATCTTCTTATACTCGGCTTGTGTTCGCCGATAGTTGATCCATCTTTACAGTACGACATTGTCCCGTGTGATGCCAGGATCTTGGGGTCGACCATCTTGCCGGCCGAGTCTATTCGTCCGAGTCGAGCCAACAAAGATAGTCCCACTGGGCGTGCCAAGAAGCGTGTTGATGAGAAATCTCTCTCACACGCTGGCCTGGGAGATCTGCTTGACTCCAGGTGTCCTTCTTAGCTGCCTACAATGTGTAGAGCGTGCCAGTTGTTTTGTTCTGCCAATCAACAAGAGAAAAGACAAGAAAATGTTCGTTAGGCGTTAGGTCAAATCCCCGCGGGATCGGCCGAGGAAATCCATGAACGTATATATGCTATTCCAGACCATATTTGGGCCAAACGACCAAAGCGCATCGGCTATACCAAGATGATCATCAGTCGTCCGATCCAAATATAACGAAGAATAATAAATATACAGATCAACAGACGAACCGATGCTGGGAAACTAACATCAAATCGGCTGATATTCCAATGAATCTCGTGCAGGCGCAACATTCCTAGATCAAAGATGTAAGCAAGCACAATCTAGACATAAAATACAGCCCTATTATAGATCTAATAACAATTATGTTAAAAGAAAAACATTAGGGTAAGCAAGGTCGGCTGAAACCCCGACGCTATCTCCAGGTAATGTAAGTCCAAAAGAATAGATTACCAACGATTCTATAGACGACTCAATAGTTCAGCCTTGATGCAACATTAAGTATCAAAAAAAGCATCCAATCTATTACTTTCGACTTACACTCCGTAAGATGGTAGATATTACATACGAACCAACCAGCCCTTAAAACCTAATATTGTTGACCACATACCCCCCAAAAGACGAGTCAACTACAAGATAGATCTAAGCACCGGATAGATTCATATGCACTATATGATATATAGTGAAACTATTGAATCCAATGTGTCATTGCGATGGAAGCATCAGAAACAAGTAATCTCACCACTAACGACAAACATTTACCTGAGTTTGGGGATCGAGATGATGCAGCCCAAAGCCAAACAGGTGTTCGTCTAAAAGGAAAAGGATGGCGATGCGCCAAAGATTAGATTGATTGAATCGTTTTCATACGAGGGTCTCGGGTCCTATTTATACCCAAGATACAAATATTTGTAACAACTTTGGACTATATCTAAACTACTTTTTAAAACATCATATCATCCCTAGCGAGATCCATAATGCATCACAACTAACAATTTAACAAACTCCTGAATTACAGATACAGCTGCCATTACAGGACTCTATCCATAAGTGGCAATATCTTTAAGCGCGCAATTAACATCCGAATCTCCACTTATCCTCAAGTTTCTGCGTTGGACACGGTTTTATCTCTTCTGAACTCGGAATCGGCTGTCGGCTATTCCATTCAACCCATCCTCAGCCGACCAGCCCTGCAGCCGATCACTCTTTTAGCCGATACGACTTCTGCCCTCAACCGATCCGATTCCACCTTGCTTTCTTAGGACTTAGGAACCCCATTACCAAATTCCAGTGTTAACACTACTATAAGGGTAGTGAAGCCAATGCACACTAAGGTAGTGATAACCAAGTTGTGTTACTTTTTTAATCGAATATCACAGAAGGTATTTGATCCTTTGGAATTAGGACCACTCCAGAAATTCACAACCGAGACAGCTTGCAAGCTTGAGATGTATTTTCCTCCTATCTTATTGGGATATGATGGAGCATCTGATTGTTCACATCATCCCTCAGAACATTGAACTTGGTCCGCTATGCCTACATCAAATGTTGGCGTATGAGTGGCACATGTCGATTCTGAAAGGGTAAATCCGTAATCGTGCTCATCCAGAGGGATCGATGATAGAGGGGTACACAACTTAAGAGGTGGTTGAGTGTTGTATAGATTATATAAAGGATGTCAATTCCATTGGGATACCTCTGGCTATACACGAGTGTACTGCAACAGCTCGCCATCATTGAGCCCTATATTGACCAGCACATAAATAAGATCACAGCTTCCAACGTTGGACAGTCCGTTGATTGGGTCTTAGAAGATTAGAAGCGTGGATTTCCTCAATGGTTGAAGGATCAAAGCCTTCCCGTTGGTGAATCCTTGGAGGAAAAAACTTTACAAAGGCTGGCATCTGGCCCATCAAGTCTAGTGACCTCATGGCAAGGGTACAACATCAACGGATATACGTTTTACACGATAACAAAGTACAAGAAAAGCATATCCCAGAATAGTGGAGTTCATGTCGAAGCTTTCGACACAACGGACCAGAAGAAATCGTGCTACAGGATCATATAAGAAATTTGGGAACTTGACTATGGACTTAACATCCACATCCCCGTGGTTCAACGCCAATAAGTGAACGACACCACATGCATTTTCCTGGATAACTATGGCCCAACAATGGTGTGACGCAGTAAAATAGGCCACAAGGATGATGCATGGTTCCTCGTTTAGCGTGTTGCCTAGGTTTTCTATGTGAAGGACCCTTCGGATGAGAAGATGGGCATTACTATATCTGAAAACCAACAACTCATAGGCATTGACAGCTTTGAAGACGTAGCTGATTACAACCAATACAACGACCTAGCATTATTCATTGATCTTCCTACACGCATCAAGCGCATAGAGCGAACCCTTGACAAAGAGAAGATTCTGTATGTGCGGGCCGATGGTGTTGCATTAAATGGTAGTTTGTTTTTGTAATAAAGCTATTTTTAAAATGCATGTATTATAGTTAAAGAGTTTATGTACTGAATGTGTAATGAATGTGGTTTCTAGTTGATGAGATGCATATTGGAGGGACATGTCAGTTTATGTTATCTTGTAGACAAAGCAATTGAATTTACTTATTTTGTTTGGGATTTACAATTGTATGGATTTACAATATTTTTGGGACCATTTTTCATTATTTTTGGAGAAATAACCAATTAGTTATGCATTTAACAAAATTAATAAACATTTGAAAATTATCTTTGCATGTGAGTTGCTTAACGTCCGGCATGCAAAGATAGTTTTTGCCTGCGGTCATCTTAATGGCCCGCACGCAAAAATGATCTTTCTATGCGGGCGACTTAAGAAGCCCACACACAAAGATCATTTTCGCATGCGGGCTCTTAAGCTGCCCGCGCATGATGATCTAGCCCTACGTAAGGTGGGCGCGGGACTTGAAAATTTCCAAGTCTCGGAGGCCACGAACACTAGCGTCGTCAGGCTGCCCAAATTTTGCATGCCACCGTTGTTGCGGCAACCTATCCAAGTCCTCCACGCTGGCCGCCACCGTCCTCCATGTTGACCGCTGCCTCATCATTGTCCTTCTCTATGTCGACCACCGCCTTGGTGTCGCCCTCCTCCTCACCGAGCCCGCGTCGGCCACCTTCTCCCCGAACCCTCACCGGCCACCTCCTCGCCGAGGCCACACCAGTCATGTCCTCAACACCCCGATATTTTGATTATTGTCGAAGTTAATTTTTGTGAAATTTTGTGATGTGCGAATGTGCAAAGTTGAGATGTGCTAAAATAGAGATGTTAAAATAATAGGTCTCAAAATTTGTGATGCGGAAATTTTTGATGTGAAAATTAGAGATGTGAAAATTAGAGATGTGTTAAAATATAGATGTGAAAATTAGAGGTGTGAAAATTACAGATGTGGAAATTAGAGATGTGAAAATTAGAGATCTCGGAAATTGGAGATGACATGTGAAAATTTTAATTTCTACATTAGTTGCCTATATTTAATGTTTATATAAAAACATGTCGTACTTTAATTTTGTTGATTTAATGAATTTGTAATGTGCTAAATTTGAGATGCAAAATTTTCACATGTGAAGAACGACCATACAACAAATGTCGAACAACAAAGTTCCCTCTGAGGCACTCGTAACATTTGAAGGGAGAGAAGCAAGGTCTAGTGAAGAAACATGGCGCACCCCTAGCGACAAAGTTGCCCCTCGCGAGGATGACCCCGACTATATACCTATCGAGTGGGCAATAAGTCTGAAACTTTGTTATCCCATTTTGTAACTAGTCTGCGTAGATATCATAGGCATCTAATGGTTCTTAATGACGTGTTCCTGCAGATGGCTACACACCATCGCTCAAAACAAAAGGCGGCCCAGCACGCCATACCTGAAATAGAGATGGACACAACCACGTCGGCCCTGAGCCTATGAACACATCGACAAGTGTAGGAGTGAAAAAAAGGTACATAACTGCTCTCAACCAAGATAGAAAGCATGTTGAACCAAAGGTGGTGATGTCCAAGTTTGGCAACACATGCAGAACTTTGGCCAAAACTCACGGGCCATTAAATGTAGAGCTCTTGTTAAGACCCTGCTATGGGATGAGCTGCAAAAATACCTAATTTATCCACCTGGTTCAAAGGTTAGGGGGAGGGAGCATGTGCTGAAAACAACGTGAGCTCGTGGCATAAGGGAAGTCAGATATGAACATGTACTACATTCAACAAAACAAGTCTCCATTCAAGGATTACGGTAATATATTGCAATCTAAATGGGATAAGTTTGTCACGAAGAGGAAAACACCGAAGCATTAGCAAGGAGAAAAAGATGTCAAACCTAGCCAAGAAAAACAAATATCCGCACCTATTGGGGTCAAGCAGGTACGATGGCCACGTAGATCAATGGCGGAGAAATGGAACAAAAGTTTGAAGCCCAAGGCAAGCCCCTGCTGGTCGACCCCCTACAAGAGATGAGCAAGAACTGTGTTTGGGCACGAAGCACAGGGCAGGTCACGGACGAGGGCGAGATACTATTCGAGGCTCCTAAGATTGAGTAGGTGACCTCCAGTCTACAAACGATCATCGGGAAGGAGAAATCAGGGGAGCTCATCACCAAAAGGGAGAATGACGAACTCACAGGGCATTGGTCAAGGACGAGTTGGAAGGAAGGGTTTTCATAGGATGCCAAGAGTTATAAGAAGCGGGACATATATAAAGAGAAGTTGGAAGACTAAATAGCCACACAAGTGAAGAAACATTTCTACTCTCTAGTGGTGTTAACGACCAAATCTGGTAAACAAATCCCTAGGTTTGAAGCTGAGATTGAAGCGGAATCAGAGAAACGTGATCTGTAGAGAAACAGAGCTTGCATCGGCTAAGTCCGAATCGGCTGCGGAGTCAGTCGGTTGTGTCTGAATTGGACTAGGATAGCCGATAGCCGATTCTGATTGAAGATAGAAGTGAAGCCAATCCCAAAAGGAAAGCTTGAAGATAAAGTATTGGATTCGGTTTCCAAAGTGCGTTAAAGATATTGCCATATGTGGATAATGTCCTATAACGGCAATTGTATCTTTAAATTAGGATGTTTTGTTTAATTTCCTTCCGTGATAATGTCGGATTGTGTTGTAATCTAATCTGTAATAGGAATCATGTCCGTCACAGACTTATTATGTATCCGGGTGTAAATAAGACCTGAGGGCTTATAAAACACAACAATCACAATCAATACACCTTCGGCGCATCGCCAACCTTTTCGTTTTGTTCTTTCTCGACAAGTTCTTACTTTTGCTCGGGCTACATCGACATCAATCTCCGAACGAGGTAATTCCTTGTTACAAGTGGCTTGTATCATCGGGTTAGTGCTTCCATTATTATGATACTCTAATTTTGATGCTATAAACTGCTTAATTTATCATACATGACATATATTCTAGAACAATGTCTAGATCTGTCTTGTAATCGGCTGGTTTCTCTCTGAAGACCGTAGCCAATAGAGTTAGATCTAGAGGTTGATTTAGGTTATATGTTGTGTCTACCGTCTCGAAGGGTTTTCATTAGCCTATACATATCTAATGTTTTCTTTCTGTACTTAATGCTGCATCAAATCGATCTATTAAGTCGCTCTTAGAACCATCAAGATCTGTTGGGCTTAATATTTATCATTAGAGACAGCACTGGGGCTTCAGCCGACCTTACCTGTTTTAATTGTCTTTTAGTATTAATTACTGTTAGATGTATTAAAACTACCTTTTATATTAAGATCTCACTCTATTTAAATGTCTTAAGCCAGTTTCAACCTGTTGAGTCACATCAACAGCCGATTGATATAGGTTTAATACATTTATTTCAGGATTGATATCTTTTTATAAAACATATCGGAGTACTAGTTGATTTATATTAGACCTGTGATATCGGCTAGGTTATAAATGCATATAATTATTATCCCAATGTGCTTTTAGGCTTAAGTGATTTATACTTTCTCGGTATACTACTGATCTATCCCAATCACTTGGTCTAAATGTGTTTCGGGACAGCAATTGTATGATTATTGATTCCCTTAGCCGATCCAGTAGGATCTACTATTAACTTAACACCTATTCTATGTTTTCTTGTTGGTTACAGGATTAAACCAACTGGCATGCCTAAGCTTCACCAAAGGCGACCAACTGGACCTGCACTAGGGTAAATCAAATCTCTCAGGCCAGTGCGTGGGAATCGAATTTCTCATCAACACGCTTTTGGCACGCCCGGTGGGACCATTGCAGACTTCCAAGTTTGACGCGATGTCTGACACCAAGACTCCAAAGATCGATCAAGAAAACGTCATCCCAGTTACAATGGAGCAACTGTCGGCTGAACAACTAGCCGACTACAAGCAGATGGTTGAGCGGCTGCAGGCACATTACCTGCGATCTTTCACCCAGGCCAGATCTGGGGCGGTCCTCTAGAAGTTCAAGTTCTCCATCGAAGACTTCGACATGTCTAATGAGGACAAGAAAGGAAAAAAGAAGATGGAGGACGTTAAGCAAGAACAAGACGGTTCGGGCCCTTACACTCTACAGGACCGAGTCGACTCGGCTGTCCATCATGCGCTCGTCAACCAAAGTGGCATACTGGTTAACACACTCAACAACGTGATAAGCACTGTGGTTGACTCGGAGATAGCCGAGCAGCTACCAAGAGGGCCGACGTACTTCACTGATGGCCAGTTCCCGGGCTATAGGACGCTGTCAACCCAGGGTCTGGCAATCCCGCCATTAGGACAGCCGAATCCTCAAGGACGGGCTCCGATCCAACCAAACGCACATGCATCAACATCAGAGCCGCACCCCAGGATCCTGGTCCGACAACAACCTCAACATCAGGGTCGCGGTGCCTCGACAGTGACGCAGGAACAGGTGGAGAACATATTCAACACTAATCGGTGGCCAATCATGTCCAATGAGCTGATTGACAACATTGCCCCGACGCCACATCATAGTCCCGTCGACAATCGACTTCTTCCTGAGCGATCACCGCCAATCGTGTCTCAGCCACCTCCCGCTACAAATAAGTTCCAGTACCAATATCAGGGAGGCCATCTTGAGCAACAGCACTGGCCATAGACGCCACCACTCCAGTATCGGCAAGAACCCATTCACTACGAGCACTATGAGCCGATGCCTCAAGTTCAAGCTCAGGACAACAAACCTTGGGCCGATCTGATTGCCGACATCATGCATGATCAGTTCGGCCTCAAACCCAAAGATTCTGGCAACATGTACCGGTACCCATATCTAGAATACTTCGAAAGGGTTCCACTGCCAACCGGTACAAAGTGCTGGATTTCTCAAAATTTTCCGGGCAAGACAACGTGTCCACTTACGAACACGTCAGCCGATTCCTAGCTCAATGCGGGGAGGCATCGGCTACAGACGCGCTCAGAGTGTGCTTGTTCCCGCTATCGCTTTTGGGATCGGCTTTTACCTCGTTTTCTTCCTTGCCATACAACTCGGTTCAAAGCTGGGCCGATCTCGAGAAACAATTCCACAGCTACTTCTACTCCAGCACCCACGAAATAAAGTTGTCGAACCTCACCGGCATCAGGCAAAAATATGAAGAATCGGTTCAATATTACATTCAACGCTTCAGGGATATGAGGAAGCGTTGCTATAACCTGGTGCTATCAGATTCGCAGCTAGCCGATTTGGCTTTTCACGGACTCTTGGCTCCAATCCGTGAGAGGTTTTTGGCTCAAGACTTTGGGAGCTTGGCCCACTTGATCCAGAAGGTGACAGCCCACGAGCAAAGATTTCAAGAATCCAAGAAAGCCTTCAAGAAAGTCACCGACATTGCCTACGCAACGGACACATATTCAAGTGATAGTGACGTAGAGGTGGCAGCAGCCGAGTGGACTAGAAATAAGAAGGCGATAACCTGCCAATGGTTGAAAAAGTCGGCTAAGGAGGAGAAATATGACTTTGATATCACTAGAGCCGACAGGATTTTCGATCTGCTGCTGAAGGAGAAGCAAATTCGGCTGCCGGACAACCACATTATCCCATTAGCCGATGAACTAAAAAAGAAAAGGTACTGCAAATGGCACAACACCACCTTCCACAACACAAACAATTGCAAGGTCTTCCGCCAACAAATCCAGTAAGCCATCGAAGCGGGAAAATAAAATTCGAAGAATCAGCTAAGCCGATGAAGGTCGATGGTAACCCTTTCCCGGTCAACATGGTGCAAGCCGGCCCCAGGCGAGCTGATCGGTAGTACTGATTGACGTATAGCTTAGCCAAACCACTAAACTCAGTTAAAGCCAACTCGGGAGCATCCTCCAAAAAGCCAACTAGAGATGCAGCCGCAACAATCAACATGGTGCACGCCAGTGGCCGATCTGCTGTGGACCCCCGATTTTGAGGCGGGAATCTTTCGTGTTCATAGTACCATTTCCCTGGATCGAGTAGTTGGTACCCACGAATACAGTACTGGATAGTCAAGTGCACATGCACGAATAGTCTTACATTACCATTATTACATTAATAGGCCCGAAGGCATTGTTCATCCCATAGGACCTTACGGTCGAATACAACATAAAAACAGAATTTAGATAAGGCGGCGGAAAGAGGGCGGCTTGTCAATTGCCACGAGCAACGACCGGAGCTAAGGTCTAGTATGTGCCGTCAGTCCCTTCGCCCTCCTGGTAATATGCATATGGGTCTTCTGGCTCTTCATTTCCATCATGGAGGTTTGTGCGTATAGCAAGGGTGAGTACCAACCGTACTCGGCAAGCCAACACGAACTGATGCATATGATAGGGTTATTCAAAGAACATGGCTAGGGTTATTTTTGCGTAAAGCCGGTTTTCACAATTCTTTTCGCAAGCCTATCGACTAGCGAATCAAGTTTTAATTTCATAGTTCATTAATCCGGCGACGGTTCGTCTACCATCCATCGTGATTCCAAGGATGGCTTCCCGCCTCGGTTCGTCGTGATTTTTTGGGAGTCCACCCTTCTCGCATTCTCGAGAAGTTGATCCCAGCGAATAAAATCATCATGCAAACCCATCCCAGCATTTTTAAGTTCAAAGTCTAGCCAAGCGAAAGTCTTGTCACGATGCTCAATATCCGCGAGCACGGCTATTCGAATAGATTGATTCATTCACACCGCGGTGGATGTACACTTTACCCGTACTCCGCGACAGCCCAACAAATGAGCCTACGCCTCAACACATGAGACGGTCACGGCAAAGCCTTTCGATAACCTCGCTTTGGCGCACTCCGCTCCATGAACTTAAGCCCTCATGCACTCTAGCCGTCCTTTTCTAGCGGTGAGAGGAGTTCGCGCACCCGGGGTAAGGGAAGACTTTCCAAATCTTTAAGTTTAATTAACATCGGTTTAATCTCACCATTTTTAACAAAGGCCGCAGCCTCATTCTCCTCCCATAACCACATCATAGAGAACCATCTATGCAAGGATACCGCCTCCGCTCGGCTATCTAGTCAACTAGGTCTATACCCATTCGAGAAGTACGGTTGTACGGCTCGTTTCCGGCTATCTCATGGCTCGGTCCTTAATTGACCAGGGTCGGCACTTGCCTTTTCCGGAATCCACCCAAATCATCCCGCCGCGAGTCTAAAACATTTGTATAGTACTTTCAATTTTCATCAAACTTAGTTCATCATTCTCATGGCCATGTGGCGCTCATGTCTCCACATGCCGAATCTCAACTACCTTCCCTAAGGTAGTTGCCCAAGCACGAGCTTTTTCATAAAGTCATGAGTATGCATAATCTAAGTGTAGCATGGCTAGCGGTTTACCGAAGTTATGCTTCGGTTGTTTGTATCACATCGCGAGTTACAAGGAGTAATTCTAAAGGTAATCAATAGCAAGGTATGGCATAACAAGTATAGGTAACTCTGAAAGCATGCATGTTTAGAGTTTAAAATAACATCATTTCGCAATTGGGATCGATATGTTCAAAGGGTGTGAAGACTTGCCTTGTTCGCACGCTTCTTGAGTGGGGTCCCTGCGGGGTCGGTGTTCGCCTCCTCGGTCGCTAATCATACGAGCGAAAAGGAAAAAGAAAAATGGATTCCAGTTAAAATCCGATAAGAACGAACGAAAAGCATGAAAAATCATAAAGAACTCTCCAAAATATTTCCCCTACGATCCTACTCGGGTTACGGAGGATTTTTATAGCAAACTCGGCCGTAGCGATGAGTTTCGACTTTTAGGGTTTTTGTAAAAGGATCAATAAAACGACAAGCGGAAGTCTTGCGAATGTTGTTCAAGAGGTTCGTTGATATATCTTTGCCGAGTCCAATGGTTAAGTATAGTTTTAAAAAAGAAAAGTAATATTAAATCTTCAAGAAAGTTTCACGTACACGGAAGTTTCCAAAATCGTATATAGAAAATCATTTTACTCGAGGAAAAATACCGAGAAAACTATGTATTTTTGCACAAATATTCCCCAAAATTCCCTAAAAATATTCCCCAATTTTTCTAGAATTTTTCCCTATTTTTTCTAATTTTTCTCCCTTCTTTACTTTTATCCCTTTTTTTTCTCTCCTAGCCGGCGGTGTGTCTTTCTCTCTCCTCTACCCCCTCGTCTACCCCCGATCGGTGGGCGCTCGGCTGGGCCGACGACGACGCGGGCTGGCGTACGGCCGGCGGCGGCAAGATGACAGCTCGGACTTTGGGCGAAAATGGAAACATGGGACACTTGCGACGGCGGCGAGCGGCGCGGGCTCCGGTGATCGTCGGCTGATGGCGAACACGGTGGCGACGCGGTTCGGCAAAACCCGGCGTGGCTTCGGCGGTTTCCGGTGATGGCGAGGAGGCGAAGGGATAGAATGGTGGCGGCGAGGTGTGGGAAGAAAGGGAAGCTTGCCCACCCTTTTATACTCGGCGAGAGCGCACGGAACGGCGGGAGAGCGGCCGGCACCGGCGAATGTCGGGCGGCCACGCGTCGGTCGGCTGCTGGCGCGCGTGCGTGTGCACGTCGCGGCGGTGTGGCGACGCGCGACCGTCCCGGCGACGCGTGCGTGCGAATCCGTGATGCCTTGGCGCTGGCCGTGTGCGAGCGTGGCCGGCTGTGCGGGCATGGCGGGCGGTACGGCGACGGACGACGCGGCATGGCACGGCGGTATGGCGACGTGGGCGCGGGCGTACGGCGGTGTGGGGCGTGGTACGGCAGCGTGGGGGTGCGGCGTGGCTGGCGTCGGCACGGCGCGGCTGCAGCGCGGCGACGCGACAGCGAGCGTACAGCGACTTTGACGCGGGCGCGGACGGGAACGCGCACGCAACGCGCGCGGCGTCGCGGCAATGTGCGCGTGGTACGGTATGACCGGCGTCGAACACTTGGCGGCTAATGAACAGTGCATTTTCTCTTTTTCCCGAATTTAAAATCCTATTTTCCATTTCCATTTCTTTTATTCCTAAAAATCCCAAATAAATTTTGGTATTCACGAACAATTCCTAAAATTATATTTTCCACATTTCCCTACTTTTCAAAATATATTTTTCATATTTATTTTGTTTCTTCTCTTAAATTTAAGAAAATGGGATTTTGATTGAAGACAAATTTCAAGTTTCATTTCTCCTTTTCAATATATATTTTTTTATCCAAATTCCAATTATTCATTATCCTTCCCTCATCAATTAGGGTTTAAACATTAATATATTCTTTCGTGATGCACCATATTATATACATATATATATATATCTATGTGCTCTTTTCTGGGTACACACATGTATATTTTGAAATTGTTCTCACCGGCTGGGATTGCAAAGCTTAGGGTTTTGTTCCATTTTACCTCAAAGTAATTCTAAAGGAAAATCTTATTTCGTTGAACTGGAAATTAAGATCGAAAAACACAATAAGAAGTAATGATTCCAAAAAGTTTTTGTGAGTTCCGATTTTCACGTTCCGAATTCCACTCCTTCGATTTTCAGGATGTTACAAACCTACCCCCCTAACAATAAATCTCGTCCCCGAGATTTTCTTACCGGTTGCTGAATAGGTGGGGATATTTTGTCCTCAGGAATTCTTCGCTCTCCCAGGTAGCTTCTTCTTCTGTGTGATTGCTCCATTGTACTTTGTACATGTGCCACGACTTGGTTCGTGTCTTCTTTTTCGCTTCGTCTAGTATCTTGATTGGATGCTCCGGGTAGGTAAGATCACCGTGGACATGGATGGTTTCTAACGGGGCTTGCTCTTCGGTACCCGCAAACATTTCTTCAGCTGCGACACGTGGAATACTGGGTGGACATCGGAGAGGTTCTCGGGCAGTTCCAATTGGTAAGCCACTTCTCCCCTCCTAGCGCTTATCAAGAATGGGCCCACGTATCGTGGTGCGAGTTTCCCTTTGACTTTGAATCTCTGTGTTCCCCGTAGTGGTGAGACCTTTAGATACACGTAGTCACCTTCTTTAAATTCCAATTCTCTTCGTCGGGTATCCGCGTAGCTCTTTTGTCGTGATTGAGCAGCTTGTAGTCGGTTTCGGATCGGCGAACCTTTTCCTCAGCCTCCTTGATTATGTCGGGCCCGAATACGGTTCGTTCACCGGTTTCGACCACATCAATGGGGTTCGACATCGGTGACCAAATAAAGCTTCGTTTGGCGACATCTTCAGACTGGCTTGATAGCTATTGTTGTAAGAGAACTCGGCGTACAAGCATTTCTCCCAATCCTTGGTGAAATCCAATGCACAGGCTCTCAGCATATCCTCCAGTACTTGGTTCGTCCTTTCAGTCTGCCCATCGGTCTGTGGGTGATAAGCGGTACTGAAAGCGAGATGACTTCCGAGTGCCTCGTGGACTTTGCTCCAAAAATGAGATGTGAATTGGGTACCACGATCCGATATAATCCTCTTTGGTACACCGTGGAGACATACAATCCTACTCATATATAGTTCCGCTAGCTTGGCACTGTTGTAGTTAGTTTTCACGGGAATAAATCGCGAGTCTTGGTGAGCCGATCTACTATTACCCAAATGGAATCGTAACCAGTCGTAGTTTTGGGTAGTCCTACTATGAAATCCATGCCTATCTCGTCCCATTTCCATTCGGGAATCTTGAGTGGCTGCAGCAAGCCGCCGGCCGTTGATGCTCGGCTTTCACCCTTTGGCACACATCGCACACGGCTATGTATTCGGCTACATCTCTCTTCATATTAGGCCACCGTATTCTCCCTTCAAATCCTGGTACATTTTCGTGCTTAGGGATGTAACGAATATGCCGACTCGTGGGCTTCTTTTAAGATCAATCCTCTCAAACCGCCTCGTTCGAGCACACAGATTCTTTTCTTGTACCAGGATTCCCTTGTCATCTACCGAAAACTCCCGAGCGCGTCAGCGCCATGCGTTCCTTGATTTCTGGGTTTCCTCATTCCCTTTTTGGGCTTCTTCTATTTGAGTCCTCGAAGGGGTTGGATTTCCAGTGAGTGTACTTCTCCGTAAGGAATCGGTGCATTAAGTCGAGCCATTTCTTCTTGGAGCTCATTAGCCACACCTCCCAATTCCATGTGGTTGCATTGGGCTTTGCGGCTCAGCGCATCGGCCACTACATTTGCTTTGCTGGATGATAATGGATTCCTAGATCGTAATCCTTGATCAACTCCAACCATCGCCCGTCGTAGGTTGAGATCAGCTGGGTAAAGAAATATTTTAGGCTCTTGTGATCGGTATACACATCACAGTGGTTTCCGATCAGATAGTGTCTCCAGATCTTCAATGCGTGTACAACCGCGGCTAATTCCAGGTCGTGTGTGGGATAATTCTCTTCGTGGGGTCGTAATCGTCGCGAGGCATATGCTACGACCTTCCCATCCTGCATTAATACTCCTCCTAATCCTTGCCGGATGCATCACAAGTACATCACGAAATCCTTCCGGTTGTCGGGTAAGGTTAAGATTGGGGCAGTGGTTAACTTTTCTTTCAGTTGGTCGAAAGCATTTTGACACTTCTCGTTCCATTCAAACTTCTTTTCCTTCTTCAAAAGTTGAGTCATAGGTCGGGCTACAGTGGAAAACCCTTCGATAAACCGTCGGTAATAACCGGCCAAGCCCAAGAAACTCCGAACTTTCGTCACTGACTTGGGTGCCTTCCATTCCATAACGGCTTCGACCTTGGCGGGGCCTACTGCTACTCCTCCGGCTGAAACCACGTGGCCAAGAAAAGCGACTTCCTTGAGCTAGAACTCGCATTTGCTGAACTTTGCATACAGCTGGTGCTCTCGTAGCTTTTCCAGTACGAGTCGTAGATGCTCCGCGTGTTCCTCATCGTTCTTGGAGTAGATAAGTATATCGTCGATGAATACCACTACGAATTTGTCCAGGTATTCCATGAATGCCTTGTTCATCAGGTTCATAAAGTATGCAGGGGCATTGGTCAATCCAAAGGACATCACTGTGAACTCGTATAAGCCGTAACGTGTAGAGAACGCCGTCTTAGGAATATCTCCGGCTCTAATCTTCAACTGATGATATCCTGACCGTAGATCAATCTTGGAGAACACCTGCGCACCCTTAAGTTGATCGAATAGGTCATCGATCCGAGGTAGCGGGTACTTGTTCTTGATAGTTACTTCATTCAGCGATCGGTAGTCCACACACATTCTCATACTCCCATCCTTCTTTTTGACGAAGAGTACTGGGGCTCCCCAGGGAGAAGAGCTAGGGCGTACAAATCCCTTCTCTTGTAGTTCCCTTATTTGCTTCTTGAGTTCCTCTAACTCGTTGGCCGGCATTCGATAAGGCCTTTTGGATATGGGGGCGTACCGGGCATTAGATCGATGATAAACTCTACGTCGCGATCCGGGGCATTAGGGTAATTCCTCGGGAAACACATTCGGGTATTCTTGTACTACGGCATTCCGCCTAGGGGTAGCATGGTGAACACTCCCGCAGCTTGCTCACATAGCTTTGGGTTTTGATCCATAGTTATGCTCATCGGTGATCCCCATGGGGTGGCTACCGTGACTTCTCTTCGGCCGTCTATAATTCCATTATTTTTGGTCAACCAATCCATTCCGAGTATGACATCTATGGTTTGGGGTGATAGCACCATAAGGTTTGAGAGAAACACCACGTCTCTAATCCGTATGGGCACATTAATGCAGGCATGGGGTACGGTTATGTCTCCCCCAGGTGAGTGTACCAGCATAGGTCTCCTAAGTGCTACTTGGTGCAGGTGGTGTTGTTTGCTTACTCGGGAAGATATGAATGAATGTGAGGCTCCGAATCGAATAATACTTTAACCGGTGCAAAGTTGATAGAAAACATACCCATCAATACGCTCCGGTCCTCCCGAGCTTCTTCAGCCCGCACATGATTCACTCGACCACGTCGAAACCCGGTGGCGCCTCGTTGGGTAGCGGGGTCCGAAGCAGACCTCGTCCGCGCGGGGTGGGGGTTCCTCGGACGGGCGTTGCATTGGCGCCGGTGCGCACGGGCGTTGCGTGGTTTTGGGCAGCTATTGGAGTAGTGCTCGAATTCTCCGCAATTGAAGCAGCTCACATTCTTTCTTCTGGAGCGGCTAGGGTTGGTGTGGGTGTACGAAGGCGAGGTGTAGCGACTGTTGACATGGTCGAAAGCGGGAGAACGTCCGGTTGCCGGAACATTTGGCTTCCATCCAGGACGGGGTGGCTCCCTTGGGGCGTTGTGGCGTTCCCGAAATGGGCGAGCCATAGCGAGCCTCCTCTTGCGGTTATTGTCTACCACCTTTTGGTCATGCTCAAGTCGGGCGACCTTGTTGATGAGGCTTTGGAAGCTGGTGTGATCCTGCCCGATCATTGGTCCCCTCGGTTCGTCATTTAGTCCCTCAATGAATTTGTCTATCTTTTCTTCTTCGTCGGCCGGATCACCTGGTGGCGTAACGGGCAAGCTGGGTGAACTTGTTCGATATTCTTGTCGAGGTGTTCCCTTGACGCGATCTGGAACTCGTTTTCTTCATCCTCATGACTGCAGTGGCACGAAATTCTCATGGAACGCAGCCGTGAATTCCTCCCATGTTGGTTCGCCGGCGTCTTCAGCTCGTGTTTCCTTGTAGGTGTCCCACCGAGTCACTTGCGGGGCCCTCCAGTGGTTAGTAGCGAAGACAACTCTATCGGCTTCTCGGACTCGACGAGGGTTAGCTTCTTCTCTATCACTCTTAGCCAATCTTCAGCATCCATAGGCTCTTCGGCCGTGGAAAAAGTTGGTGGCTTAGCTCTCATGAATTCTCCCAGACTCGATCCTCCTCGACCTCCTTGATTATTAGCAATCGCTTGGAGTAGCTGGGTCTACAAAGCCATGACCTCCGCCGGGTGGAGGGGTTGGGTTACGGCGGGTTCTCATTGGTTGCTGCGGCTCTGCGGCGATGTGCCATCGAAGAAGGTAGATGAATTAAGAGATCGGACTAGTTTAGGTTATAGTTCCCAGGGGGATTTTTCTTCAAGTTCTTTTGAATGATCTTCAATCAACAGACAGGGTGAAATAATAATAAGCTTACGAATTAAGACACCGCAAAGCGATGCTCAGGTTCATCATATTACATAAGGGGGTACACGGACTGTACACACACAGTCCTTCATGCCAGGATAGCAACAATAGTTATATCGTCCAACTACATCAACTAATTAAGGGGAATTAGGGAGTGGTTCGTGCTGCCGAGCTGGGAAGGTCCTCCCGCCTAGTCATCCAACCATCCGCAAGAGCCAGGCGCCGGAAGTGGGTGGTCCGCTGCTGAAGCAAACCGAAGTCCCCATGGCTCGGAGGTGGTGGCCTCGGAGTCACGCCGAATCTTCCGACTCGGTGGCCGCGTACTCTTGCGAGCGGTCTGGCGGGTGAGGGGGCCTCCCGTGTGAGTCAGGCGACGAGGGGGAGCTTCCTCCTCCATTGAGTCGGTGTCGCTAGACTCCCATTTGATCTCCATGGGCTCTGCCTCAGACTCCGTGTCGGTGTAGATCTGGATGGGGTTACCCTCTCCTGATCCCGGCTCGGATGGTACTGGTACGGAGCTCGGGGTGGGTCCCATGGATGTGGCAGCAGTGGGGTCTATCAGGTACGGTGCAGGCTCTGTGCTCAACATAAAAGCTTGCTCCATCATAGCTTGAAAAGTATCTAAGCATGCTGGAGTCATAAGGTAATAGTGGTCGGGCACAGGGGCAGGAGGTGATGGTACAGGCTCGGTGGAAGTACCTGCAGCGTAGACAGGACGAGTGCGCAGCTGCTCCTCCAGCTGGTTGATCTGCTGCTTGCTCTTCCTGAGCTGTTCTTCCAGCTCTACCAGAGCTTCCCCACGGGCCATATAGCGGTCCGAGAGTTGCTCGTACTGGGCACCATTGGCCTGCAGCTGAGTCTGCAGCATGTTTATCTGGTCTCCACAGCCTTGGTGGCTGTTGACCAGATCATTGAGGCGTGACTGCTGATCGTTGATCTCGAGCAGGGCCTCCTCGTAACAGTCGTCCGCTGTCTCCGCCCAACGTGATAGACGCGTGACCATCGGGTTGTAGCAGCAGGGGGTAGCCTCCACAGTGCAGACTGGGTTGCCCTCTTCGCGATAAGGATGATGCACGAACTCTGTCATTGTGAGTTCGGCACGGTGTTCCGCATTAAGGCGAAGGAAGGCCTCGCGAGCTGCATCCTGAATAGCTGCTTCTGCTAGGTCCCGGTGGTAGCGAGTGTGGAAGCAGTAGGATGTCTCACTTCCCATGCGGGCTTCTATGGATACGGCTGCCTCCCAGGCTGGATATACTTCGGAGCCATGCCTTTTGGTGTGATAGGTGGGTGGTTCCGGGTACCTCAAACACCATAGTAGGGACTGAAGTTGTACCACAAACCCCTCGTCTCGCGGGATAGTGACTTCCCAGGTTCCGTCGTGGTTTGACATCTGCTTTTATAGGCAACTTAGGGTTAGCGGAAGAGAGCTATCATAATCATTTGGTAAAAAGAAATACAGATGTAGAAAAGGTATATTTGCATTTTCGGAAATAATAGTTTAAAACTGATCCTATTGTAGGGATATTTCCCTTTGGCCATCTAGTTAGGGGTAGGGCGCCATTTGGTCTTAGCCTACGGTCGCATGGCTCTGATACCAGCTCTGTGGACCCCCGATTTTGAGGCGAGAATCTTTCGTGTTCATAGTACCATTTCCCTGGATCGAGTAGTTGGTACCCACGAATACAGTACTGGATAGTCAAGTGCACATGCACGAATAGTCTTACATTACCATTATTACATTAATAGGCCCGAAGGCATTGTTCATCCCACAGGACCTTATGGTCTGAATACAACATAAAAACAGAATTTAGATAAGGCAGCGGCTTGTCAATTGCCACAGGCAACGACCGGAGCTAAGGTCTAGTATGCGCCGTCAGTCCCTTCGCCCTCCTGGTAATATGCATATGGGTCTTCTGGCTCTTCATTTCCATCAGCTGGAGGTTTGTGCGTATAGCAAGGGTGAGTACCAACCGTACTCAGCAAGCCAACACAGAATTGATGCATATGATAGGGTTATTCAAAGAACATGGCTAGGGTTATTTTTGCGTAAAGCCAGTTTTCACAATTCTTTTCGCAAGCCTATCGACTAGCGAATCAAGTTTTAATTTCATAGTTCATTAATCCGGTGACGGTTCTGTCTACCATCCATCGTGATTCCAAGGATGGCTTCCCGCCTCCGGTTCGTCATGATTTTCTGGGGAGTCCACCCCTTCTCGCATTCTCGAGAAGTTGATCCCAGCGAATAAAATCATCATGCAAACCCATCCCAGCATTTTTAAGTTCAAAGTCTAGCCAAGCGAAAGTCTTGTCACGATGCTCAATATCCGCGAGCACGGCTATTCGAATAGATTGATTCATTCACACTGCAGTGGATGTACACTTTACCCGTACTCCGCGACAGCCCAACAAATGAGCCTACGCCTCAACACATGAGACGGTCACGGCAAAGCCTTTCGATAACCTCGCTTTGGCAGTACCCGCTCCATGAACTTAAGCCCTCATGCACTCTAGCCGTCCTTTTCTAGCAGTGAGAGGAGTTCTGGCGCACCCGGGGTAAGGGAAGACTTTCCAAATCTTTAAGTTTAATTAACATCAGTTTAATCTCACCATTTTTAACAAAGGCCGCAGCCTCATTCTCCTCCCATAACCACATCATAGAGAACCATCTATGCAAGGATACTGCCTCCGCTCGGCTATCTAGTCAACTAGGTCTATACCCATTCGAGAAGTACGGTTGTACTGGCTCGTTTCCCGGCTATCTCATGGCTCGGTCCTTAATTGACCAGGGTCGGCACTTGCCTTTTCCGGAATCCACCCAAATCATCCCGCCGCCCCAGTCTAAAACATTTGTATAGTACTTTCAATTTTCATCAAACTTAGTTCATCATTCTCATGGCCATGTGGCGCTCATGTCTCCACATGCCGAATCTCAACTACCTTCCCTAAGGTAGTTGCCCAAGCTGAGCTTTTCATAAAGTCATGAGTATGCATAATCTAAGTGTAGCATGGCTAAGCGGTTTACGAAGTTATGCTTCGGTTGTTTGTATCACATCGCGAGTTACAAGGAGTAATTCTAAAGGTAATCAACAGCAAGGTATGGCATAACAAGTATAGGTAACTCTGTAAAGCATGCATGTTTAGAGTTTAAAATAACATCATTTCGCAATTGGGATCGATATGTTCAAAGGGTGTGAAGACTTGCCTTGTTTGCACGCTTCTTGAGTGGGGTCTCCCGCGGGGTCGTGTTCGCCTCCTCGGTCGCTAATCATACGAGCGAAAAGGAAAAAGAAAAATGGATTCCAGTTAAAATCCGATAAGAACGAACGAAAAAGCATGAAAAATCATAAAGAACTCTCCAAAATATTTCCCCCTACGATCCTACTCGGGTTACGGAGGATTTTTATAGCAAACTCGGCCGTAGCGACGAGTTTCGACTTTTTAGGGTTTTTGTAAAAAGGATCGATAAAACGACGAAGCGGAAGTCTTGCGAATGTTGTTCAAGAGGTTCGTTGATATATCTTTGCCGAGTCCAATGGTTAAGTATAGTTTAAAAAAAAAGAAAAGTAATATTAAATCTTCAAGAAAGTTTCACGTACACGGAAGTTTCCAAAAATCGTATATAGAAAATCATTTTACTCGAGGAAAAATACCTGAGAAAACTATATATTTTTGCACAAATATTCCCCAAAATTCCCTAAAAATATTCCCCAATTTTTCTAGAATTTTTCCCTATTTTTTCTAATTTTTCTCCCTTCTTTACTTTTCTCCCTTTTTTTCTCTCCTAGCCAAGCCTTGTGTCTTTCTCTCTCCTCTACCCCCTCGTCTACCCCCCGATCGGCGGGCGCTCGGGTGGGCCGACGACGACGCGCGTGGCATGCCGGCCGGCGGCGCGGTGGCTCGGACTTTGGGCGAAAATGGAAACATGGGACACTGACGGCGGCGGCGGCGGCGGGCTCCGGTGATCGTCGGCGATGGCGAACACGGTGGCGACGCGGTTCGGCAAAACCCGGCGTGGCTTCGGCGGTTTCCGGTGATGGCGAGGAGGCGAAGGGATAGAATGGTGGCGGCGAGGTGTGGGGAAGAAAGGGAAGCTTGCCCACCCTTTTATACTCGGCGAGAGCGCACGGAACGGCGGGAGAGCGGCCGGCACGGCGAATGTCGGGCGGCCACGCGGCGGTCGGCCTGGCGAGCGCGAGTGCGTGTGCACGTCGCGGCGGTGTGTGGCGACGTGCGGCGACCGGCGGCGGTGCGGCGAATCCGTGATCTTGGCGCGGCTGTGCAAGCGTGGCCGGCTGTGCGGGCATGGCGGGCGTGCGCGGCAGTGCAGACGCGGCATGGCACGGCGGTATGACGACGTGGGCGCGGGCGTACGGCGGTGTGGGGCGTGGTACGGGCAGCGTGGGGGTGCGGCGTGGGGCGTCGGCACGACGCGCGGCTGGCGCGGCGACGCGGCGCCGAGCGTACGGCGACTTTGACGCGGGCGCGGGGACGGAACGCGCGCGCACGCGCGGCGTCGCGGCAATGTGCGCGTGGTACGGTATGACCGGGGTCGAACACTTGGCGGCTAATGAACAGTGCATTTTCTCTTTTTCCCGAATTTAAAATCCTATTTTCCATTTCCATTTCTTTTATTCCTAAAAATCCCAAATAAATTTTGGTATTCACAGAACAATTTCTAAAATTATATTTTCCACATTTCCCTACTTTTCAAAATATATTTTTCATATTTATTTTGTTTCTTCTCTTAAATTCAAGAAAATGGGATTTTGATTGAAGACAAATTTCAAGTTTCATTTCTCCTTTTCAATATATATTTTTTTATCCAAATTCCAATTATTCATTATCCTTCCCTCATCAATTAGGGTTTAAACATTAATATATTCTTTCGTGATGCACCATATTATATACATATATATATCTATGTGCTCTTTTCTGGGTACACACATGTATATTTTGAAATTGTTCTCACCGGCTGGGATTGCAAAGCTTAGGGTTTTGTTCCATTTTACCTCAAAGTAATTCTAAAGGAAAATCTTATTTCGTTGAACTGGAAATTAAGATCGAAAAACACAGTAAGAAGTAATGATTCCAAAAGTTTTTGTGAGTTCCGATTTTCACGTTCCGAATTCCACTCCTTCGATTTTGGATGTTACATCGCGATCGACGGCCTAGGCGGACAGATGGCCAACTGCGATTCCAACGCAGGGTGCAGGAGGAAGAAGAAACCCGGTGCGGCAAGCCATACTAGAGGGCACCTGATCGACTGGGCATGGCATATTACCGCTGCCACGACGGCTGTGACCCGCATTGGCACTGCAAGTTTTTCAGGTTCTGCTGGGAGCAAGGAATGAGGTTACCAACCCTTGAAAATTGCCCAGCGTGCAGTGACTACAGGGAGGACGAATACAGGGGACTGCCACTGGAAAGTTCTTGTCGATTCGTCCCCCGAGCCATTCAATTTAACCAATGGAAACCTTCCATCCATGATCGGCTTAGCCGAATCCACGAGGACTTCTTCCAAGAAGAAGATGAAGAAGAGGCTGATTAAGAGAAATCGGCCAACCCCCAATGGTGCCCTTCGGACCTCTTCACCAAAACACAGAAAAGAAAATTTTAGAGGCTCAAGAGCAAGGGGCGGGAAGAAGAAGTCCAATGGATGATCCAACAACAACAACATCGGCAGGGCACAAAACAATGGTGCACAAAGAAACAAGCGGCCCAGAGACGAAAGCCCGGCCGACAAAGCCGGAAGGGCAGAAAAGGCAAAGGAGTGGTATCTACATCGGTCAACATGGTTTTCATTTTGCCAGCCGAGTTTGAGGCTGCCGAGGTCGATGCAGACACTGTGGAAGAAACCTTGGCTAAGCTAGTACTGTCCCCAGAACAAGCGATCTTTGAGAAATCGGAGGGGATCGAGAATCGGCACTTGAAGCCCTTATACATCAAAGGATATGTCAATGGGAAGCCGACGTCCAAGATGCTAGTTGATGGAGGGGCTGCCGTCAACCTAATGCCTTACGCAACCTTCGGGAAGCTGGGCAAAGGGGCCGAAGACCTGATCAAGACCAACATGGTGCTCAAGGACTTCGGCAACAACCCTTCAGAAGCCAAGGGAGTTTTAAACGTCGAGCTGACTGTCGACAGCAAAACTGTGCCCACAATGTTTTTCGTCATCGACAGGAAGGGGTCGTATAGCCTGCTGCTTAGGAGGGATTGGATCCATGCCAACTGTTGCATCCCTTCCACAATGCACCAAAGCTTAATCCAGTGGCAAAGCGACAAGGTAGAAATCGTGCCAGCTGATAGGTCAGTCAACGTCGCTAACGCTGATTTGCCTTTTTGGGAAATCGATGGTCTTGATTGCCTGTCTGGCAAAGTCTGGCAAGCCAATTTCTTAAAGGTGTCCGATTCTGATATGCAGCCCATTGGAGACGAAGAGCCTCAATTATTACTTTGAAGGCGACGTGGAGGGATCAAGCGTCTACAATGAGGACACCGTGGACGACATCGACGGCAAACTCGGGCAAGGTTTTATGTCGGCCGACGAGTTAGAAGAAGTGGATATAGGTCCAGGAGATAGGCCTAGGCCGACATATATTAATAAAAATTTGTCTTCTCATTTTAGGACCAAGCTTATTGAATTATTAAAGGAATATAAAGATTGTTTTGCTTGGGAATATTTTGAGATGCCTGGTCTTAGCCGATCCATTGTTGTGCATCAGCTTCCTATCAAGCCAGGATATCGGCAGTACAAACAGCCTCCCAGGAGGTTTAAAGCCGATATGTATGATGCGATCAAAGCTGAAATCACTCGGCTATATGATGCTGGATTTATTTGGCCCTGCTGATATGCAGAATGGGTTTCAAACATAGTTCCAGTAATGAAGAAAAATGGCAAACTTAGGGTGTGTATCGAATTCAGAGATTTAAACAAGGCCACCCCTAAGGACGAATAGCCAATGCCCATAGCTGATTTGCTAGTAGATGCCGCCTTTGGCCACAAAATTATAAGTTTCATGGATGGCAATGCAGGTTACAATCAAATCTTTATGGCCGAGGAGGACATCCACAAGACGGCTTTTAGGTGCCCATGAGCAATCGGCCTATATGAATGGGTCGTCATGACGTTCAGCTTGGAGAATGCTTGGGCTATGTATCAGAGGGCCATGAATTATATCTTTCATGATTTGATCGTCTTTTTAGTGTAGATCTACATCGATGATGTCATCGTCAAATCTAAGGAAGTAGAAGACCACATAGAAAATCTAAGGAAGGTTTTGGGGCGAACAAGGAAGTATGGCCTGAAGATGAACCCGACAAAGTGTGCGTTCGGCGTATCGGCTGGATAGTTTCTGGGTTATCTTATTCACGAGAGGGGAATCGAAGTCACACAGAGAAGTATCAATGCCATCAAGATGATTCAGCCTCAAAAAGACAAGAAAGAATTGCAGTCTTTGGTCGGCAAAATCAACTTCATCAGACGGTTTATTGCAAATCTATCAGAAAAGATGGAGCCGTTCACAGCATTGCTTCGGCTGAAGGCCGATCAAGCATTGGACAACATCAAGGGTTATCTAAGTTCCCCTCCAGTCCTGATTTCTCCACATAAAGGGGTGTCATTCAAGTTATATCTGTCAGCCGATGAGAAATCAATCCGCTCAGTGTTGATTCAGGAGGTCGAAGGAAAGGAGAAGGCAATCTTTTACCTCAGCCGGCAACTTCAGGATGCAAAAACAAGATATTCACCAGTGGAGAAGTTATTTTATTCCTGTATTTTTCATGCACGAACTTAAGGCATTATTTATTATCCAACGAGTGTATTGTGGAATGCAAAGCTGACGTAGTCAAATACATGCTATCGGCTCCAGTTCTAAAAGGACGAGTTGGGAAGTGGATTTTTGTCCTAACAGAGTTTGATATGAGATATCAGGCACCCAAGGCAGTAAAGGGATAGGCTATAGCCGATTTTATAGTGGAACACAGAGATAATTCAATCGGCTTAGTGGATATCATGCCTTGGACTCTAACTTTTGATGGCTCGGTTTGCACAAGTGGGTGCAGCATCGGCTTGGTAATAATTTCCCCAAGGGGGTCAAGCTTTGAGTTCGCTTTTTCAATCACACCCCATGCAACAAACAATCAAGCTGAATATGAAGCCATGCTAAAGGGATTACAATTGCTCAAGGAGGTCGAAGCCGACGCCATCGAAATAATGGGAGACTTAATGCTAGTCATCAGCCAGTTGTCAGGAGAATATGAATGCAAGAACGACGCGCTGATGGTCTACTATCAAAAGTGCAGAGAATTGATGGACAACATTCAGCTAGTAACCCTAAAACATATCCCCAGGGAGCAGAATACAGAAGCCAATGATCTACCTTAGGGGGCATCAGGCTATAAGCCGATGACAAGAGAAATCGAAGTAGAGATTGCAAACGTGTCAGCCAACGACTGGAGATATGAAGTCTACAACTATCAACAAAATTCGTCCCAGTCGGCTTCAAGGAAATTGCACTACAAGGCTCTACGATATGTTCTGCTCGATGAAAATTTATACTATCGAACGATTGATGGCGTGTTGCTCAGATGCCTATGTGTTGATCATGCCAAAGTGGCTTTCGGAGAAGTACATGAAGGTATTTGTGGCACGCATCAATCGGCTCATAAGATGAAATGGTTACTTCAGAGAGCAAGATACTTTTGGTTGATGATGCTGGAAGATTTCTTCAAATATTACAAGGGTTGTCAAAACTGCCAAAAGTTTGGAGCCATACAGAGGGCGCCAGCATCGACTATGAACCCCATCATCAAGCCTTGTCCATTCAGAGGTTGGGGAATCGATATGATCGGCCAAATCAATCCACCCTCAAGCAAAGGACATAGATTTATATTGGTGGCAACCGATTATTTTACCAAGTGGGTGGAAGCGATTCCTTTGAAGAAGGTTGACTCTAGGGATGCAATCGAGTTTGTCAAGAAGCACATTATATACAGATTCGGTGTCTCTCAAACTATTACCATGGATCAGGGATCTATCTTTGTCTTCGACGAGTTTGTTCAGTTTGCCGATAGCATGGGGATTAAGCTACTAAATTCTTCGCCATACTATGCTCAGGCCAATGGACAAGCAGAGGCTTCCAACAAGAGTTTGATCAAGCTGATAAAGAGGAAGATCGCTGAGTACCCAATGCAATGGCACAGCCGATTAGCCGAGTCATTATGGGCTTAACGGATGGCTTGCCACGGATCAATCCAAGTGCCTCCATACAAATTGGTCTATGGACATGAAGCAGTGCTACCATGGAAAAACATCATCAGCTCACAACGGATTCAATTACAAGATCAGCTAACAGCCGATGACTATCATAATCTAATGGTCGATGAATCGGAAGACCTAGTTCTATCAAGGATGCGCGCGTTGGAAAAAGTAACCAGAGACAAGGAGCGAGTAGTCCGTCATTATAACGAGAAGGTTGTGCCTAAGTCTTTTGAGGAGGGCGAACTCGTTTGGAAATTGATATTGCTGATTGGGTCAAGGGATAACAAATTCGGCAAGTGGTCACCTAACTGGGAAGGGCCTTTCAAGATCCACAAATGCGTCTCCAAGGGAGCCTGTATGCTAGAAGGTTTGGACGGAGAAAGATTTGGACGGGCCCTAAATGGCAAATATCTAAAAAACTATTATCCTAGCATTTGGATCAACTCATGAATTGACTAAGGTTGCCGATCCATGCTAGCCAATGTGTTGTATGGATACACGCATCGCCTTTAGGACATTTTACCCTAAGTTTTTCCCCCTGGTTTTCCCAAATCGGCTCAGTCTAACCGACAAATGTTAGATTGTTCGGATTACTAATTTTATCAATGTTGAAGACATCATCGACAAAATTAGGATGGAATATAGAATACAAAGTTAGAAATCAGATAAAGTCAGGAATCAGGTATAGAAAATTTTTGAAGCTTTTCAAAGCATTCAATACTTTGACATATGTGAATCGGCAAAGAAGGGGACATGATTGAAGTCAGCAAGCCAACTACAAAAGTTATGTGTTACATGATGTCTTCGAAAGTTTTTTCAATCTGGCCTGTTACAAGAATTGACCTAGTTGCCGATGAAGTCATTAATGGACGATATTGCTCTGTGTCTGATGTTCTCAACTTGGTCAATCGTCTCAGCATCGGTTGCGTCGGTTCCTGGAATCGGCTTTAGGGACTTCCTCAGATCTCCTAAGTACTGAATAGAGGATTTCACTTCGCTCCGTTGCTCTTCGATGGCCGTTGGGAGATGCGCTAATTTCTTCTCTTGGGAAGCAAGTTCTACCCTACACTGGTCAAGTTCGGCCATAAGTTCGGCTTCCTTTTTCTTCAGCCGCTTGATGTTGCATTGGGTAGCCGATGGCCCAGCAATTAGTTCGTCTAACTTGGCCTTTTCATCAATGACGCCCCGACGGTTGTTCTCGATCATTACTTCAAGATCGGCTTTGGCTTTCCTGTCAATCATCTGCGGCATTGCCCTTTCTAGTTTGTCCCGGTATTGGTCAATGTGGGCAGCTTGGGAGATTGCATCGGCTACGTTGTCCGGGAGCTGGCTCTCGATCTCTTCGAATCTGGCTTTTATGGGCCCGCAGTTGGTGACTAGGTAGTGTAATGGGCTTTCCAGCCAATGAGCGATGTCAGAGAGCCTCTCCTTTAACGCATCGGCTATAGGAGCTGGAGCCTGGCTGGTGATCTCTTCTTCTTCGCTGACAAACTCCCTGATGTCAAAGGAGAACATGTCGGCTAGGGCCTGCAAGACCTCATTCGGCATTTATTAAGTATCGAGAGGGGTAAATAATTGGCTGGTTCTTGAAAAGGTTATTTTTAGCTTAACCGTGGGAGCTGGCGTCGTTTCTTCTTCTTCCACGTGGTGGCTACCCCTGGTCGATAGCGTGTGTTCACTTGATGAATGAGGGGCGGCCGATGGAGAGCGAGGGGGCTGAGTGGACAAGTGTTAGTTGAAATCGGCCAAAACAACATAAAGGAGAAGGACAGTGTCATGAACTTACTAGCGAAGCAGGGTGTGGTTGCCGACGAGCTAATCATTTTCGATGCGATCAAATGGTTTTGGATAAGAGCAGGGATATTTTAAGTGAATTTAAGTCACCAAAACTTCAGGATGTGTACCGGTTGAGGACGAGAAGGGCGTTGAGGAGGAGATGGCGTTTGCTGAGCCTGATCATGAGTCGACGGGGTTTGTGCATATTTGCTTGAGTAGCTGCACTCAGCTACTGCTTCTTCGATGGCTTGATCGATTTCTTCCTCAATGATTTCTTGATTGAGTGCTTCTTCAACACTTGGGTCTAAGGATGGCAAGCTGTCGGCTGGGGCTGTTGGTTGCTTCTTCGCTTTTTTCTTCTGAACAACCGTACGACCAGTAGCCGACGGCTTCGCCCTTTTTCTGGATAGCGCCTCATGAGTCTGACCGTGCAAAAGTGTTGTCACCTTTGGCGCTTGGAAGCCAATAATTGAGGGAGCAAGTCCTCCAGTTGGGATTCACCCTGCAGCATATTGGAGTTTGAGCCCCGAATTGCTTTCATGAGGAGAAGAATCGGTTGTCGGTGAAGATAAAATGCATTAATGAAATATTAGGTAAATCATAGCCGACGAATTTGAAAATTGACCAAGGAAGAGAAGTACTTACATCAGGGATTGACTCTGGAAGCAGTACGGTTAGGTACATGGAGGACGGCTGGTGGAAGATGTATCTTTTCAATTTGACCCACCATCGGTCAAAGGCCGAACTCCCCTTCAAGGCTAATTACAGAGCACATATGCTGCCAAGAGGTGGGCTTTCGATGTTCATCAGCCGATCCATCATTATCCTTGAAGTTATTTCCCCTCTCGTTTGGATATTGTCGGCATAATAAAATCCAATCGGCAATTGTCCGAGTCTGAGTTGTTTGGCGGCCAATGCGGGGTAGTAAAGCTCGTATGACTTAACAATGTTACGGCCTTGCTAGATGCCTATTGGGAGAATGCAAGGGCTAATGGCTGCAGCAGAGATCTACCTTGGTTTTAGGTGCTCTTCGGAGTTGAGTTCATCAAAGCTAAATTCAATGGGGAGCTCGAATTCCGGGCAGTTTCCATAGAAAAACCATGTCCGATTGTTCATAGCAAATACATCATAAAAGAGTGTAAACCAATCGGCTAAAAGTTCGCTCGACAGCTTCGATCCGGCATGAACAGCCACAGCTTCTCCGAAGGACATACACCTGTGTGTGGTTATCTCTTCTCCATCCTCATCCTCAGTCGGCTCTATTAAAGGGAATTTGGCATCGTCCAGACTCGGTCTTTCAGAAATTTTTTGTGTAAGGAGCACAAGCCAGAGTTGTAAGAACCACCAGGGGCCTCCAGTGCTTATAACTGAGCCAGCGGGTATCTTAGCCGATGCTTGATTCAGGGTTTGGTAAAGGTTACCTAGAAGGAACTTGACCAAGGGGATGTTTGCCTTATTGACTAGGGCTTTGGCTACAACTTGCCAGTTGGCTGTGGGGCCACAACTAGATCCACAGAAGATAAACTTTTCCAGCCACATCATTTGAAAGGTCGTGTGCTCCCTGGGGCTGACTAGTCCAGTACTCAAGTTCATATTGATGTATCCATTCCAGCCTCCAATGGCTTTCGTCTTGAAAGAGTATTGGCCCTTGTTGTCCAGCTGGTTAGGGTTAGCCAATGATAAGACGTCTAAACCAGTGATCATGCAAACATCGGCTAGCGTGGGAGTCATAGGTCCTTACTGGAAGAGAAAGGCGTTAAATGTATTATTCCAAAAGTAGCATGCAGCTGACATGAGCGGTTCGTCCATGGCCTGATCGGCTATTGAAAGAGCCAGACATTGGGTGATCCCTATTTCTTCCATGTGACTTTGTTTGTTGGCTTCTAATCTCTTGTACAAAATCGGCCAGGATTTATCAGTGGACGGCCAAGATTTGAAGGTTCCGTTCCAAGGCACCAAGCTAGGGTTTTGAATCCTATAAGGAAGTCTGTTTGTTTCGGCATTGATGACGTTTGTAGGATCTGTGTTGCCGATGGGGTCTAGGTAGTATCTCTTTTCACTGATCAAACTAGGGATGGCTATTTGATGAGAAAGGTGCTACAGATGAAAAGAAAGCAAAATTGAGATTATTGAAGCCTGGGGTTCAGATTTACGAGTAAAGGCAGAAAAAGGGGGATTCAGTTGATGAGACTTACCTCGCATGAACTCGGCCGGTGAGGTGTCGGAGGGAGCAGATGAGGACGCCATTAATGGGGACGAGCTCGTCGCTGGGAAGGAAAATTGTTGTAGGCTTGTTGGGAGCTCCGAAAAGATCGCGGAGAATGTTTTAGGGATTTTCTGGTTGAGAGTGTTGAGTGCGCAAATAACGACGTAAGTATTTCGGAGCACTTAGGCGTTATTTAAAGAGGTGTGATAACGGCCGAAACAGATTCAATCTAGGGTTACGCTTGGAGTTAGGATTGCACAAAATCCGCAATATTTTCATATCACGGACTTGGGGGGCATGTGTTAACGACCAAATTTGGTAAGCAAATCCCCAGGTCTGAAGCTAAGATTGAAGCGAAATCAGAGAAACGTGATCTGCGAAGAAACAGAAGTTGCGTTGGCAAAGTCCGAGTCGGCTGCGAAGTCAGTCGGCTATGTCTGAATCTGACTAGGATAGCCGACAGCCGATTTCGATTGAAGATAGAAGTGAAGCCAATCCCAAAAGGAAAGCTTAAAGATAAAGTATTGGATTCAGTTTCCAAAGTGCGTTAAAGATATTGCCATCTGTGGATATTGTCCTATAACGGCAATTGTATCTTTAAATTAGGATGTTTTGTTTAATTTCCTTCCGTGATAATGTCAGTTTGTGTTGTAATCTAATCTGTAATAGGAATCATGTCCGTCACAGACTTATTATGTATCCGGGTATAAATAAGACCCGAGGGCTTTTAAAACACAACAATCACAATCAATACACCTTCGGTGCATTGCCAACCTTTTTGTTTTATTCTTTCTCAAAAAGTTCTTGCTTTTGCTCGGGCTGCATCGACATCGATCTCTGAACGAGGTAATTCCTTGTTACAAGTGGCTTGTATCATCGGGGTTAGTGCTTCCATCATTATGATACTCTAATTTTGATGCTATAAACTGCTTAATTTATCATACACGACATATAATCTAGAAAATGTCTAGATCTGTCTTGCAATCGGCTGGTTTCTCTCTGAAGACCGTAGCCAATAGAGTTAGATCTAGAGGTTGATTTAGGTTATATCTTGTAGCCTATACAGATCTAATGTTTTCTTTTTGTACTTAATGCTGCATCAAATCGATCTATTAAGTCGCTCTTAGAACCATCAAGATCTGTTCGGCTTAATGTTTATCATTAGAGACAGCGCTGGGGTTTCAGCCGGCCTTACCTATTTTATTTTTCTTTTAGTATTAATTACTTTAGATATATTAAAACTGTCTTTTATACTAAGATCTCACATCAACAGCCGATTGATCTAGGTTTAATACATTTATCTCAGAATTGATATCATTTTATAAAACATATCGGAGTACTAGCCAATTTATATTAGACCTGCGGTATCGCCTAGGTTATAAATGCATATAATTATTATCCCAATGTGCTTTTAGGCTTAAGTGATTTATACTGTCTCGGTATACTACCGATCTATCCCAATCACTTGGTCTAAATGTGTTTCGGGATAGCAATTGTACGATTATTGATTCCCTTAGCCGATCCAGTAGGATCTAATATTAACTTAAAGCCTATTCTATGTTTTCTTGTTGGTTTCAGAATCAAACCAACTGGCATGCCCAAGCTTCACCAAAGGCAACCAACGTGGACCTGCACTAGAGTAAAGCAAATCTCTCAGGCCAATGCGTTGAAATCGAATTTCTCATCAACAAGTGGCTGAGAATCTATTGACGAGGAATTTGTCGTTCACATGGTGGCGTAAAAGATTTGCTTCACTTTAGTGCAGGACCTATTAATTGGGTTTAAGGCATGCCAGTTAGTTTGATCATTCCACTAACAAGATGAACAAAGAAATGTTAGATTACGATGGCCAATCGACCATCGTGCCAATGAGATATTGTGTTGTCCAGTCGATGATGATAGGAATCAGCTATGATCAAAAATTTTTAGAGTTTGCAAGTAAAATTATACACCGACATAATTTAGATTTAATATAATTACCAGCAAAATATCTTTAATACTCTTAATCTTGATAGATCAAACCCAATCAAGACAATATAAGATTAAAATCAATTAAGACAATCACTGAACAATTATATAGCCTCAACAACCAGCCAATGTATGAAATTATAATTGGCACATAAATAAATCAAAGATAGCCGCTATCGGCTTATGACCATATATTATGCAATCAAGGACTTAACTTCTTCTTTATTACAACTAGCTATGATAGACCAGACCCAACCGAGATAGTATTTAACTGCTAGGAACAGAGATCAGAGAAGTTTATGATTAAATATATCTAGTCAATAGCCGATGGGATTACTTAGGTGATAAACAGATAACATATTGGTTAACACTTTGATACAACCTTATATGAAATTAACAAACTCGGTTAAATTTATTAAATGAGCTACATTCTTAATAGATAGGACTCAACCGAGGTAGTACAAGATCGACAGCAAGCTTAATAGATTTAAAGGTTTGATATATTTA
Organism: Oryza australiensis; assembly: GCA_019925245.2. Lineage (NCBI taxonomy): Eukaryota > Viridiplantae > Streptophyta > Magnoliopsida > Poales > Poaceae > Oryza > Oryza australiensis. Next base: position 49,425 of record JAIFGZ020000492.1, read on the forward strand.
TATAAGATGATTGAGACAACAGATTAAGTAGAGACAACAAAGACAATCTCTATTAAGCCGATATATCTGATAAGCAACACAAATAAAGAGCAACCAGTATGTCGAACTTACTCGATGAAAGTACTAACTTGGCTAATGCAAGCGAAGTTGATGGGATTTACTTTCTTGCTAGAGATCGAAACCGATGTAACCCAAATTAAGAACTCATCGAAAGTAAAACTAGGCGGCGATGTGCCGAAAGTTGTATATTAAACTGTTGTTAATTTACGAAAACCTCGGATACACAATTTATACTCTGAGACTAATACATGTCCGACTCAGACATTACTTCTATCGGCTATCATACAAGAAAAGGAAACTAACCAAATCTAATCAGAACAGGACTCTATTGACTCATAATTCTTATGCATAGAAATAATAACTAATATAAAACCTTCCTTAATATGGAAGGCAATACAAAATTGGTTCCAATTCTTCTAATCCAGTTGATGCAAGGGGCATCTTTGGCAACAAAAATCATGTCGTTAATCCCTTCTTTGACTTATCCTTTGACTAACAGCATCTGCCAAATTTTGCCGTTAACAGAATCCCACTATCTTTCCTGGCTTATTCCCTGAATCCTAGGAAACCGCTCAAGCGCCATAGCAAACTGCTCGGATGCCAAGCAGTGTTGGGTCAGTTGAAATCACCCTTTACCCCCTATATCTTATTTTCGCACTGACTACGTGCAGTCTCGTCGTTCCCATCGATGGAGCTGGGAACACAAAAGAGGTTGGGACTGGCTTAGCGATACCAGGCTGACAATTCTACAACACCCTAATTCCATACGACTATGCTAGGGTTCAAGTGGCAAAGGTCCATGCCAAGAATATCTCATTGGAGCTAGACATCCCCACACCGGAGGGGATAGAACATCTGAGAGATGCTGCGACCAGTTCGTCTTGTGGCACCATCAAGAAATTATCCTAGCCGAACAGCCACCGTCAACCCCAGCTCCATCCCAACCAATGATAGCTGCTGCTCTTGCACCGCCTTCCCCACTAGGACACCTTCGCCACTAGCTTCCCTACATACGACGGCCTCACCACACCCTCCATGATCCCCACCTCCATCTCCTGCTCAAGTCCCCCCTCCGCCACCTGTTGAACTACCAGTTATGATTCACCAATCTCCGTCCACACCACAATCAGCATTCGTGCAACAAGTCCCACCTCCCTAGAAAGCTACAACTGGCCCAATTTCTACTACCAACAAACTTTGTTGGCTCATATCAGAAATGGTTTCCATGTACTACCCTAAGGAAATGCCAATAGATCAGGCGAGGTTAGCATTTTTGGCCTTCAGGCGGATAGCTTCAACAGAAAGGAAGAAAGAAGATGCTCCAAAAGAGCTATCAGATTCGCAGAAGTTGGTACAAAGTTGCATGGAGGACTTGCAATCTTTGGTACATGTAGACATGCTCGAAAATTATGAATATGGCAAGCCATTCTTAACATGACATGTCATGGAAGATCTACCCCAGCAGATAACGGTGATGCATGAATGGTACCTGAAGGAAGCTAGAAAGAGCCTCAGTTTCATTAGTGTGAAGGTCTTGCTTGACGCTTTAATCAGTGGACCCAATGGGATCTTGGTAATCGATTTCAAGGACCTATATGTCCCCTTCAAGCTCTATAAAATGGAAGTCAATCTCGTTGCAGCATTTTACCTATAAGTGTTTACTCTTGTTCAGTGTAAGTGAATACATGAAACAAACTTCCATCTCATTTAAGTTGTGTTATTCCATAGGTCACAACTCCACGATGCAAAAAGGGTTTGCCACACACAACACACTATACATCTTCGTTAGGATCATCCCGAGCTAAAGTATAAGACCCCGGAGGAACAACAAGCATATATCAAGAAATTGCGCAAGGAAAAGAAGGTCGAGGTGGCAACCTACTTGGAAAAAGCAGTATTCTCGCACTGTCTTAATGATCCCTTACGCTCTTACATAAGCAACATCTCCTACATTTCATTATTATTTTTGTAGTACTACAACATTACTAGCAAATGCCGTCTCTAATTCATCTATCTTGTTTGAAGCGACCACTATATATTATTCCTTTTGTATCCGAGGGACAACTTGGTCATAGCGCTTGAACCGGCACACTACAACGAGCAAATGTTCATGGAGTTCCTTGTTTTATTGCATTTGTAAGTATTAACATACCCCCACAATACCTACTTGATTTTCTCATCTTTTTGAGTAACTATTGATAGTCATTAAGTACCGATTCTGACCGTCACATACCTCATGAATAAAAGGGAATTAGCATCTCTTACACGCATATAGATTTAAAATTAACAAAGTTCCACATGTCCCTGAAGATTATTTGAGTGTAGGTACTTAAAGAAAGAAATGAAGTGAAAGCATGCTTACGTGGCGAAAAAACACAATTCTGACCAATCGACGCTCGCCACTCATATCGCACGGATTGAATGACCCACAGTCAGTGCTAAACCGACTTAAAGTGGGACCAATCCATCCTCAACTGCCATAAGGGCCCACCTATAAGCCCTAGAGAAAGTTGGTGGAGAATGGTAGGACCCAGGGGTCTGCCGAACCCTGGTTCAGCCAAACCAACCCAGGCCCATCTCATGTCCACCTTACACATGGAGCGTCCTGATGAGTCCCGAATGACGGTTGTAGAGGAACCGCCATCCAAAACCAACATTTCAGCCGTCATTTGAAGGCTATAAGAAGAGGAGGCTTCACTTCATCAAACACACACCACAAGAGAGAGTTCCTACTTTTCACTCTTAGTCTCTAGACTAGTGGAGTTAGGAGTTAGGTTAAAGCTTCTACTCGGTTTCCAAGTAGTCATTGGTGAGTCAGGTATGGCTATTGTATCTTACTTACCTTGTACAACTTTGATCTATTTAATATATTTATCTTCTCTTATAATTGAGTATGGTCCATATGCTAGTTGGTTGGTTATATGTTCCATGCATAGTTTATATGATAATTACATCATGGTTAGACGATTAACTTTATTGTCACGTTCATGGTCCAATGTGCAATTAGGATGTAGGTATGCTCTTGTCTTAGTCATTGACACCATGGGAGACAAGAGTATCTATGGAATTGTAAGCACGATGCTTAGATTATTTCATAGATATTGGTTATGGTCATATCTCACGGGTTGTAGAGGTAGGCGGCAGGTGGTCATAGCCCTGTCCATCCATTGTAATTCTCTACGTTCGTGTATGACGTAGGGCGGACGGTAAGAGATCGACTGGATGGCAGGCCAGGCTACTAGAGGCGGTACCCTCAGAGGCCTGGGAGCATAGAACTAGATAACTAACCATGAACATAATTGTTTGTATAATCTCTGCAATTATATTAGAAGTACATGAGGAACTTAGCTCTAACAATATACTCTCCACTTAGCATTAGTGTATTATTTATTAGGACTTCTTTGTGTGTCACACTGCCCCTTTATCATTTACCTTTTACCCCTGCCTAGACTTTGGTAGCTCAACTATAACATATGAATATTCATAGTAACTTAGTATTCTCTTCTCGATCGCCGTCTTCCTTTGGGATAAAATACGATACCCCGGAATACTCCTTGGTGAAATGCTACAACGGTATATCCGTGTGCTTGCGGATTTATCTGTGACCATAAGAAGTACCAATAGTAACTCAACCAAATTTCTTATCAACATAGAGGACACAGGTATTACATCATACAACACAGGTCAACTGTCATATACCAACTTCTAGGGTCAATAAAATTTTTGTCCAAATAAAATGAAAATAAGGTTTCTCAATTTTGTGAACCAAAAATTAGCTTTTTCTAACTTAGGTCAAAGCATTTCAACCTATTTGCATGAGTTAAAAACTTGAGAACTAAAATGTTTCTTTTCTAATTAGGTGAGACCAACCTAGGCCTTTGCACGATAGACCAAATTAAAATTTTTTTATTTATGGCATCGGACAAAAATTGCAAACTCATGTGAAAGCATGCATACCACCATTTGCATGCCTTGACTTGAGCCATTTATATGTATTTGGATTTTTGATTTGCATTTCATAATAGGACTCATAAGCAACAACCTAGAGGGTTGAAATTCACGAAAAAAGCCTACAACTAACCTGGGATGATAATATGTGAGCACACAATTTAATTCAAAGATCATTTCCTCAGCCCAAGATAAAATTCAATATAACCTCTATGATCATATTAGGTGAGACCACAGAGTGGGAGCAATTATACATAGGGAGGATACCCTAATTTTCTAAAATAATCCATGCGAGGTAAAATCATGGAAAAATTCATGTAGGTGCCAAACATTATGTACAACTCAACATAATTTTGTGCAATTTAAAAAATAGGTTTGGTACCCCAAACAAATTAAACAAGGCAGTCCAATATTAGGCTAATTAGTATCTTTAATCGGCTAAAATAACAACTTGCCTAAAAGGTCATTTAAGTGCACATAAGTTTATACATGAAATAATTTATTCAAATAATAGTTTAATTAATATGAATAAATATAATTTTTCTAGAATTTTGTCCACTGTTTAGGCCTTCTAAAAATCCAAACAAATTTCAAAATGCCCTATATTTAATTAATTTATGAGAACAAATTATAATTTATTTTTGAGTGAAACCAAAGAAAATGGAACCTAGGGATAATTATCTACCCCGAGTAAAAATTTCACCAATTTACCATGCCCAATGACTAAGATATTGAGCTGCAAAAATGAAGGGAGGGAAATAAACTCAAGGAAATTAATTAAAATCAATTTGCACTAAAGTTCCTACCCATACCTCCCTCACTTACCTTGCCCTCTTCGCCTGGACCCACTGACAGCCTGTCAAGCTTGCTCCACCTGGGTACACCACCCCCACCGCTCAAAGAGCCACCGGAGACGAGAGAGAGAGAGCGCGGGAGAACGAGCCGCCGGCGTGCTCGACGCGTGTCCGAGGATGTGGCCACGTCGGGCTTGCCTCTAACCACCCCAGGACGAGTCGCCCTCCCCCATTGTCCACTCCTGAAGTGAGCAATCCGAAGGGGAAGGATCTCTACTCCTCCGACACTCTCAAACTCATCACCGGCCGTGAGGACGACAACGGTTGCCGTCGCCAAGGGACCACGATCATCTCTAACCATTAGGTGTTCCATACTCCCCTCACCATGCCGAATACATCTCCTTTTGACTTCACCCTCTCTGGTGTAGCTGATCAGCGGGAACGCCGCTGAGTTATCACCGGCCTTAGGACGAGCTCTGCGCGACGCCGTTGTGACCTCGTCGCCATTCCGGCCATTGTGGACCGAGGCTAACCAAGCCATTGCGCCACCAGCATCGTCTCACCATCACCATCAAGACCCCTCAAGATTTCCAACCAGAGACGCAGCAGATATGAGGATCGTCGTCGTCTTCTCTAGCTCCGACCAAATACCATCGCCGGACTCCATCTCCAAATTCATCCACACTGGTAAGTCGCAATCCAATTCCTCGTGTGTGGAGCCTCTCCAAGACCTATCTAACACCATGCCCATGCTTGCATGACCTCTCAATGGCTGAATTGAGCAGCCGCCATTCACCTCGAGGGATTTCCGTTGCCGCCGAGCTACCCCCTCCATCGCCTCCGCCTTCCGAGCTTCGCTAGCCCACGTGCGACTTTGGGTAAGCACCCTGGACCCTAGGAGACACTCATGCATGCGCTGCCTTGGCACAAAACAATCTATAGACTAGATGGACACATCGCTCGAACCCGACCGCCGCCTGCACCCGCCACCGGCGCTACTCCGGTCACCACAGTACTCAAAACCACCATCGATAGGTTCGCCATGGGACCCTCTTCCTTTTCTCTTTTGGTCACCCCCGCTGGAATGCCGCCGTTCGCCGCCGGCAAGGTCGGGAAGTATCTCCGGCCGCCACAGCCTCTGTTTCCTCTCTTGCCATGCCACTGCCATACGGGCCCCACGCCATTAGCGCTAAGAATACCTTTTAGCTAAAGTTTAAAACTTGTGAGGTCTTAGATACAAAACATGTTAGAGTTACACACTACTGCAGAATCATGCATTGGTGTCGATTGGGAAACCCACATAGGTGCCGGTTTTCCCAACTGGCACCAATTGGTCGGCACAAATAAGAATAGGAATAGGTACCGGTTTAAGAACCGTCACCTTTTAGGTTCAACCAATCAAAAAAAATATCCGGCTTGAAGCCGAGCCGATGAATCGAGCCGAACAGTTTCATCCATAACAACATTCATCCATTACACAAATTTTAATTCATTCATCCATAACAACGATTCAAGACTCCAAACAAGATTCCGAATAACAAATAAGATTCCGAACAAAAAACAAGAAAACATCTCACCGGGTCATCGACGGGTCCAACCACCACCACCGCGCCTCTCACCGTTCACTGCTACCACCGCCGCCGCCCTCCCCGCTGCGACCATCTCTGCCCGCCGCCCTCACCACAGGGGAAGATCTGAGGGAGAGAGGGAGAGTGAGAGAGAGAGAGAGGAAGAGAGGGACAGTGAGGGAGAGAGGGAGAGTGAGACAGAGGGAGAGAGGGTGAGACTTAACTCCGCCGCCGTCGAGATGGAGACAGTCGCTGCCAGATCCGCGACAACCCCACCGCTGCCGCCGTCGCCCTCCTCCCGTCGCCTCCCGCTGCCTGCACTGCTCTCGCCGCCCTCGCCGCTCCCGCCGCCCTCGGCACGGGGAGATCGAGGAGAGTGAGAGAGAGGGAGAGAGGGAGACTGAGAGAGAGAGGGAGAGAGGGTGAGACTTATCTTCGCCGTTGCCAGATCCACGACAACCCCCACCGCCGCCTGCCGTCGGCCCTCCTCTCGCCGCCTCTCGCCGCTCCCGTCACACCTCACCGCTCCTGCCTGCTCCCGCGGCCCCTCGCCGCTCCCACCTCTCCCGCCGCTCCTGCCTGCTTTGGCTCGCAAAGGAAGAAGAATATAAGATAGAAAGAGAAGGGGACGAGAGATAAGATAGAAAGAGAAGATAAGATCGAAAGAGAAGGGGTAAGGGGATGGCGAAGAATCTGAGGCCGATATTAAAGATCCGGCTCGCTTCGGCTCGGCTTGGTTTGATAGGTGCCAATTTTTTAAAAAAAACCCGATACTAATAGTATAGGTCTCTGTTTTTTATAGAGCCGACACCTATAGCAAATTATAGGTGCCGTTTTTTTTAAAAAACCGGCACATATAATATAGGTATCGGTTTTTCTTTAGAGCCAGTACTTATTGCTTTAATAGGTGTCAGTTTTTGTTTAACCGACACCTATTAGGTCAACACCTATATATGTTTTTGTAGTAGTGACACGTGGGACCAAGGACCTGTTAGCAAATAAGTTAAAACCCGAGGCTTTTAAAGAACATGGTATGCACCACGTGCTAAGGACTGCAGCCCTTATTTGCTGGAAGTCTAGGGGCCTTTTTGCATAAAGACCATTCTATAACCAATGGACCCCATAAATTTCTAAATAGGAAATATAGAAGAAAATAGCCAAAACCCTGTCTTTTCAACAGAGAATTTGACCAATTTGTTAAATCCATATAAAATCCAAAATAACTCATTTTGGGGTGAAACAAATTTCTATGAACTCCCAAAATGATGAACCTTAACTTAGAATTCTAAAACTTGGCACTCACAATGCAAATTTTGTGGACATACCACATAGGGCTACCACAAACTTATAAAATCCCTAGAAAACTCAATTTAATTTATTTTTGGACAAACGTAAATCCTATAGATACCTCAACTTACACCATCAGTTTAAGAGAAATAAAAACCTATAGTTACTTTGTACCTAATACCCTTAAAACTATTTACATTAAAATGATGAATTATAGGTATACTGAACTCTAGAGATTTATATAAAATTTATTTTAATTCCTTTTTAATAAACTCAAGTTCTTTTGAACCACCAAAACATGTACTTTTAAATTATAAAATAAAAATATATACTTAGTGTATAGTAATATCACTTACACATTTTTTTAAGAACTAAACAACCTAGTACACACTTACACTTGGAAAATTTGTACAAAATTATGTTTTAATCCTTTATAAGACCAGCAACTAATGAACATCCATTAGGTAAAATAAATGTGGTCACACATATGCCAAATATGTCAGTAAAGTGTTTACAAAGAAAACCTAGGTACTAATACTAGTAATTAAGTAGTACATGTATGTATATATATATAAACATATGAAGGCACTTTAGCTCAAAATAAACCTAATTAAAACTTGATATACCAGAGAAGCTTTAGGATCATCCTCTTACTCCAAAGACTTAATGTACTTAAATTATAAGGTAAGGTTTAGGGTAATATAAGGCATTTTAATCTAGATTAGAGCACCCTAGTTTATAAAGTAAAGATCCTAAGCTTATGAACTAAAAAAAGTTTGGTCAAACAAAACCTAATCCTTTTATTCACCTAAGTAAAAGGGGAATAAAGGTTCTGAACCTATAACCTTTAGGCTAAGCACGCATTGAACACTATAGGCCTAGAACACGTTATAAGTTGTGAAAGGCTTAAGAAATTCATAATAACTCTAAAAATTATGAAACCAAATGTGTTAATTTTATAAAACATCCCTATACACTCCTGAGATGTTAAATCTAATTAAAATCACTTTACAAAAACATTTTGGAACACAACCTAATGAAACAGTACCCTATACCGATAAAACTTCTGAAAATCATAACTCCTAATTCGGATAAGATAAATTAGAACTTCTTTCTCCTAAAATCATTTTAGATCAGTATCCACTCAATGAACAAAGTTAATGCATTTTAGATCATTTTGGATTTTCTCCTATTCGGTGTTTGATCGCATATCGCACATTTTTTCTAGATATTTGCATAAACGGTGATGGAGAGGATTAGGTGCTAAAATTTCTCAAGATCCAGGCAAGTCCATCCCCTCCTTCCTTTGAACAGATTGAATCCCATGTTTTGAGGGATGAAAATATTTGTTTGCAAAGTTGCATGTAAATTTAGACTATTTCGGTATTTTAAAAACTTGGTAATGGTAGTTATAACCTACTTGCTATATTTCCCTACCTTGAATAATTATAATCCTTGCTGTTTGTTTCCCTAGAAATGGTTAGAGTACTTACCTTGTGCTCGAATGGGTTTAATCATGTTTTCTGCAATACTTGCTTAGCCCTGCTTAGAGATTTTGCAAATACTTGTTCCATCTATAAATATTATGTGTGAATTTTGTTAAAATGAACCCTTGCTAGAATTGGTTGAATTTGATGATTATTTGCGAACCAAAATGTGTAAAAATGTAGTTTTGACTTTGGGCGACAAGTGTCATGCCATTGATGTATTTGCATTGCCGATAGGAGGAGTGTTTGCCCAAGTCCGTAAGGACGGAACATGTGTCACCAACTTAAAGTTTACCGTACAACCACATGTGCTAGTATGGGATAGCATAAGCTGAATAATCTACTTAGCACCTAGCCTTGCATTATGGTAGGACGAAGTGTATGGGTTCGGATAACCCAGAGGAACTTCCTATTTACTGCCGATGTGGTAGTTTAGGTGACTAAGTCTATCCAATACAATGATAACGTGTCATGTGGGTGGGTTCTTGTCACGTCCGCCACCACGGAGTTAAGTTTAAGGCGTGGGCCCGCCACTTAACGGTTCTAGGTCATATTCCAGTGTGACCTAGGATGGAGGAAACACGTATCGTGCTGGTGCATGGCTAGGAACTGAGTTGTGTAAAGGCTTTGTTATGACCTCTAGGCCACATTCAACATGAAGAGTATGGTAGTGCGTCGCGAGCACAAACAAACTAGAGTGTTCATATCATGTGGGTAAAGCTGTACAAACTCTGTAGAGTTCTCTAAAACTAATCGATTAGCTGTGCCCACGGTCATGAGCGCTTTGGTGAAGTGTCATGAGTATAGACTCGAATGTTTTAAAAATATGTTCATGTGTTTTCAACAAAATGTGTTGTGTTGTGTAAAAATGATGATGTCTTGTGACTTGTTGTCATGGACGATGACAAGGTAAGGTTATGATGGAACCACATTTGAACTAATAGCGAAATCTAAAACTTGTCTTTGTTAATTGAAGCATCAACCCTTTTGTAAAAGAATCACGAAACAAAACTTGCTTTATGCTGAAGATGAGCCACCTATATAGTCTGCTTTGAAATGTAAGCCTCACATGTAGTATGATAGGATTGATTTGTGCTTGCCAGTACATTAACTTGATTAATGTACTGACAATTGCCACTGAAATATCCATTTTGTTTGCAGGTTTAGATTTAGCCCTTGGGTGATGCGGGTTTCTGATTTGCTTTCTACTAGAAATTGAACTTAACAGGGTCAACCCCTAGTCGGTGTGCTTGTGGGCGGGTAGACAAGCCTCCGCTGTTCTCTGATTAGTTTATATTTATTTGGTCGGTCGGCCTATGTAATTGTTAATGTGTTGTAATCCTTAATTTTCCTTCATCTTCGATGTATTCGCTGTGTATAACCATGCTTGAGATGAAAGTGTGAATCTAGCGCACATCGTGGGAGCTAGATTCACATGAGTATGAGTTAGGAATATTTGAGATATTGTCGATCTTTAGCCACTTTTGTCATGTTTTCTGAATGTGTAACACATCTGGTCACCACCTTCGAGTGATTTGACGGGCACATCTCTGGCTGAAGTTGACTGGCAGGGAAAAGGCCCAACAATGTCTCACATATTTCTCTCTCGGGACAACGGATGTTCCGTTATGCTTGTTAGATGAGCTGAAGTGTATCACTCCATCTAGCAATTATAACGGAAGGTCCAGGTCGTCTCTGGAATCAGTAAATTATCTACAAAAGCAAAAGCTTATCGTGAAAACAAACTGACCACCAATGATGTATGTGTTTAACATAAATTGTTGTAATTCTTAATTTTCTATATTGACATGTGTTATTGGTTTGTTCGTAGTGTTCCAACCAACCCCTGACCTCTTTTTCTATGTGGATATTACGTGTGCTAGATGCTTACAGTCAACGGGAGGTTCACAACAAACAGCGATAATGTATGTCCTGAGATCATTCTCTATATAGTGTATTTTGTCTAATTTCATTCCCTAACTTTTTTGTCTTCTTTTTTCACAGATCCCACGAAAACCTCATGTAGCAAACCGGTTCAACAAACAGGCAATTCTTAACGTATGCACCGACCTGTGCTACTTCATCTGCTGCGACTACTGCAACGCATTAGGGGAATTCTATGATGATGAGAGCCAACTGGCATTAGAAGACAAATTTAAATCCCTAAGAGAGTGTGAGAAAGAACATATGCAACAAAAATGTATTGTTACATTTGTGTTCAAAATATCATTGACTTGTAAATATATGAGACAAACTTGTTTAAAGCAAGATTGTACTAGGTGCGAATATCAACACCTCGGCTAGCTCGTATGCATACCATCCAAAAAATCGATTATAAATAACGGGGAGTATTGTAATACATAGGGGATGGGACCTTCCCAAATGGCCAGCTATTATTGGCCGCATGCAAAGATAACATGACCACATGTGAAAATGAATCTTCGTATGTGAGCACATTAAGAAGCCCGTATGTGAAGATAGATCTTTGCATGCGATTGGCCTGTCGGTATACGGAATGATGATCTTTATAGACCTTTTTTGCAGGAAGACCATCTAATCACATGTGAAGATGGGTTTTGGCTGCCTGCAAAAACCTACTCTTCCTAAATTATATTAATATATATTTTTTAATCTTTTAGCTAATACTTTATTAATCATACGCTAATCTGTTGCTCCGTTTTCTGTGCTGGGAGAGAAGGTTCCCAACCTTAAATAAAGAACACAGCCTAAATGTTTAGAATACTTTTGAGGATAAAACCACAGGTACCCTTTTTACTTTACCCAGCCAAGTAATTGAATAAATATTGTTAGTCAAAACTTGAGAAGAAAAAGTTAATTATGTTGTATATTAAAAAACATATATTATAGCATGAAAAGCAAACATTTATAGGGGCGGATAAAATCTGGGGACTTATTAATCACGGCTCCTCTCGTGCGTAATCCACGAAAGTCTCATGACAAGTAACTAAAACATACATTCATAAAGTTTATTATCACATCCATACAACAACCACATACTTAAATATTTTACATAACATCGGGTAAACTACAAACATATATACATCATATTGGATAAATAATATAATAGCGTAGCTCAACTTGTTAGGTTCCTTATGGTGAACTAGTCCACCTGAGTTCAAATTCTAGATTTGATATGGATGCTCGTATTTATGACATATGTTGGTCCAATCTTTCGAAGATGCTTACTACTAGCGTTCCCCTAGCGTTTTGTGTGTAGTTAAGATAAAAAAGATTGCCACTTTCTCTATCATTATTTTATTTTAGTGTGTGATAAAGTGATTTAACAAGTGTTTCTCTCACAACAGTAAGTGCCATGTGCCATGTTGTTTTTAGTTTTAAAAAGATTAATTACTGATTTTCAATTTAAATGCTGATTTTTATTTACCAAAAATTCACAGTGGGGGAGAACTACCAAATGTGTTTTAACATTTCAAATAATCAAATTTCTAGATTTCATTTTCTTGGTACGGTACGTATTTATTATTGAAGATATAAACACATGACGTTGGGGCGCCGCTCTCACCTGTCATACTACCGTCCCTGGCATAGCAGATGCATGAGGCGCCGTCACCAGCCTTGAAGGGGGGCACTGCGGTGCTGTTCGTCCTGCCACCGGCGCCAATCCTGTCGCCGCCCCCACCGCCGGTGCAGTCGCAAGAGCCATTGCCGCCAGCATCACGTTTGAAGAGCAGGGCGCGGCTGACAAGGACACGGCGGAGTGTGCGCATAGCCAAGCAATACACTGGCCCAACTATGCAGCGTTGTTGGCGGGTACTCCTCAAGTGGCTTTCCTAGGAGGGTATAAATTAGACAAATATGCTTTTAAGCTGGCACCGGGCACGAGAGGAGGAATCCTCCTACTTTGGAATAGTGGGATGCTCGATGTCCAAGGAATTAGAGTGGGTCGCTTCTCGATCTCGGCGAAGGTTACTATGGTACACTCTGGAGTCACATTCCAGCTGACTACCATCTACGGGCCCATTAGAAACATTCACAAGAATGCTTTCCTCTGGCACATCAGATCCTTACGACCAAGCTCGGCAGAGGGCTGGCTCCTTTTGGGGGACTTCAACATGATTTATCGCGCTTCCGATAAAAGCAAGAGGAATGTTAATATGGTGCGTATGAGACATTTCGCTCCACCATTGATCACTGCGACTTGCATGAAATCCCATTACAGAATAGGAAGTACACCTGGAGTAACGAGCGGCAAAGGCCCACCTTTGTAAAACTAGATCGTTGTTTTTGCAATGAAACCTGGGATCTGGCCTTCCCCGATCATGCCCTCCATGCCCTCCCGACAGGTCCTTCAGACCACTGCCCCCTTGTGCTCTCCACCACATGGGGCCCACGGAGGCCACGAACCTTCAGGTTTGAGAACTTCTGGACAAGGATCCCATGGTTTAAAGACAAAGGAAAGGCGGTCGGGACTGAACCTACCACGCACACTGAGCCGATGCATCGCCTAAATCACAAGCTCCAATGGACAACCAGCAGCCTCGGAGAATGGGCACACACGATCTGCACAGAAGCCAAAATCCAGTTTCATATGACTTTGGATATCATCCAAAGGCTAGACGTGGCCCAAGAAAACAAGGACCTCTCTGCCTAGGAGGTCACTTTGAGCGTGGCTCTCAAGCGCAGGATTGTTGCCCTTGCCTCCATCGAGCGGGCAAGAAAAAAGCAGGCCTCTAGGGTATCCTTTATCCGTGAGGGTGATACAAACACCAAAATTTTCCACCTCAAGGTGAACGTGCATAAGTGGAAGAACACTATGCAAAGGCTCTGTAAAGACAATGGTTGGGCTGTCACGCATCAAGAGAAAGAGGGGACAATTTATGACCATTTCATGCAAGTGATGGGACGGCCAAGAACGAGGCGAGTCAACCTCAATTAGGAAGCACTGGACTTCCAGCAAGTGGACTTAACCTCCTTGGGAGAGTCGTTCAGTGAGCAAGAAATTCATAAGGCAATACAAGAAATGTCGACAAATAATGCTCCCTGACTAGATGGTTTCACGGGAGCATTTTTTAAAGTATGTTGGGAGGTCATCAACTTGGCTTAAATTAATCAACTGTTTTTCCATTTTAAACTATAAAGGCTTTTCAACCACTTTTATGCAAAATAGCCCAAGCTTCTCCTTGTCTTCCCTCGCATTTCTACATTCCTTGGTGTGGCTTGTTGAGTATGTTGGTTGTACTCAGCCTTGCAATTCTTCCCCTTTCAGAAGTGTAGTGCTTCTGAGTTGAAGACAGAGTTAGAGGACCAAGGCTCAGACCCCAATTGAGTTTGTCTGTGTAATGGAGCTAAAGCCCCGCTAGGATCGCCTTCTTCCACTGTTGCTGCTTCCTTTTGAGCGTGAGGACTAAGTTCCTCTTTTGTAAGTATTTTATTTATGCTTTGTTTATACGTTTGGATCCATGCATTAATTTGTCATTTTGTGTACCCCGGTTGATTCCTGGACAAGGATTTAATACACAAAATAGTATGGAAATTTGGGATAAATTTTTGGGCGTGACACAAGCGCCTCTGCGAGTGGTCGAGTACGACTACACAATTGGTCCTCGATCAACGTTGTAGCGATCTCACCACCTCCACAGATCTTCTACGAGTGGTCGAGCTATGACTACACCTGGTTATCGACCAACGGTTGTAGCAATTCTCTCACCACCTCTACAAGTGGTCGAGGTATAACTACACATCTGGTCCTCGACCAACGTGGTAGCAATCCCACCATCTCTCCAAGTCCTCTATGAATTGTTGAGGTATGACTACACCAGATTCTTGACCAGCGTGGTAACGATCTCGCCATCTCTCCATGTTCTCTATGAGTGGTCATGGTGCAACTACACCTGGTCCTTGACCAACGGTCGTAGCAATCGTCCCACCACATCTGCGAGTGGTTGAGGTACAACTACACATGGTCCTTGCTAGTAGTTGTAGCGATACTCCCACCACCTCTACGAGTGGTTGAGGTACGACTACACACATGGTCCTGGACCAGCATGGTAGCGATCTCACCATCCCCATGCATTAATCTCGGTAAGTGTTTATACATGTCAAATGTGCAACCTTTGTCCATTGATTCCCTATTCTTATATCACTACGTATCAAAGATGTTTCTTACCATTCTCTTATGTTAATTCGGACTAATCGTCGGGTCTCATAGACCTTGGCCGGGGGCGCCTGGTACAATTGGATTACTTAGACTCTAAGGGTCAATGACCACGTCAGGATGGTCATGGCAAAGTACCCACCGTAACGCATTAACTAGTTGTGTAACCGAGAATTTGTTTTCTCAACTTCACGACTGGGGCTAGGAATTTGCAGCTCGAGCATAGTTCTATTATAAGATTTAAGGTGCTTTTGTGGAAGCCTCTTCCATAAAAACAGCAAGGGGCTAGGAAGGGTATCTAACTCTGTTCTGCTAAATACGACACTTAAGAGAGTACTCGTTTACGGTCACACATATATAATTTATTTTCAATAATTCCAGTTCTTCTGAATATTTTCAGTTCATGTCATATTACTCTAGAGTGTTTGCTTGGGGGATTTTTATCTAATAATTTGTTCTGAGTAACTGGTTTCATGAAGGTCAGATAACAGAACAAAAGACATATGATGGTCCCAAGGCACGGTATTAAGGAATTTATTCCGACTAGATAGACACCGGATTAGTACATACAAGAAGAGGTCCCATGACAGAGCAGTGTCAAAAAGTTGTCTGGTGGTCAGACTATGTGCCGACTACAAGAAACTCAAAACAACAACACTATAGCATAGTCGCATATCTTGTATGTATCTAAGAACCTACAGAAAGAGAAAGAGAAATCAACGACAAATTTTTTATGAATTTGTTTATGGAAGTTTGAGTTTTTGACTTCAATCCAATTCAACCGATGGTCATGTTCTTAGTCAAGGCTAGGCACGGAACTTAGTCGCATACTCCATACCTTCTCGGCCATTCGAGAATGGTTAGGTGAGTTTGATAATTATTTGTCTAAGGTTTTCGGTCAAGAACATCGATTAGTTCATTTGCATTGAAGTCGGGGGCTACTGTCAGTGTCAAGGATAAGTCGGGGGATACTGTTAGTGTCAAGGATAAGTCGGGGGCTACTGTCAGTGTCAAGAATACAACAATTCCATATACCTAATGGTATGTGAGAAGGTATCCTTTAATTAAGGAAATATGACAGACAAAGAAGGAAATTATCTTCCAAAAATAGAAGGTGTTCCGAATAAGGAAGGAGAAGCGGAGTCATACTCAGACACAACAAGGACTACTTGGATCATATCCATACTTGTCTCTCTAGTTCTACTTGAACAAGGGAACATCCGAGGGTATAAATACAAGACCCCATAGTGGAGGGGAACAAGCCAATAGAAGCCAAAACACAAAGATAAATCTAGACAAAGCCAATACGAAGCCACGAAGACAACAAGAGGGATATAGAGCTACCTCCAATCTCGCCGAGTTCATATATGAAGAAGAAGACTATGCTAGCCGTCCACTACGTGGTCTAGCTCCATGCAGCCAAGCCGACGTCGACTAGATTAGATCATCCTAAATATTGTACTCATGTGATTCTGATATATAAAGGCAACACTGGATTCAGCTAACAGGAGTAGGGCTATTACATGTCAGTCAAGGGGCCCGAACCTGTATAAAAATCCTTGTCTCCCATCTCATTTACCTCAATCTTGCGTATACCCTGGTTCCAACGATCTCCATACTATACAAATACCGTTGTCGGCATATAGCCCATTGACAGGTGCAATGTGACAAATTTTGTAGTTTTGGAAATGGACTTTTTGAGCTATTACTTTTTGCAAATTTTATCTCAAATATAATTTTTAGATGACCAAGTTTTTATTGTAATCACTAGTGAATACTACATCAATGTAATGTTGTTTTAATTTTTAGGAGATATTTTTTCATGTTTTGTAGAAAACATTTGCACTCTAATTTTATTCGTTGTGTAATTATGTATAGATGGATCGGGCATTGATATACGAGACACGGAGAACTCATCCTGCTTTCATGAAGGAAGCATCAAAATTTGTTAATCAGGCTAAGGCACATGCTTTGAGGGAGAATAGGGGGGCCATTTATTGTTTATGCTTTGATTGCAAGATCAAAAATTATTGAAAGATCCCGCTAAAATTTTGGGGCACATAGTGGAGCGTGGATTTATGGATGATTATAAGGTTTGGACCTATAATGGGGAAATCACCGTTCCAGAAGATGCTTGTTTGCCCTTAGATGCGACAGGAAATTTTACAATTGAGGACATGACCCTTCATAAGATATACGAATTTGGTTGCTCTCGCAGTGATGATATCGATTTAGAGGCTGATTTGGATCTGGAGGATATATGTGCCATGCTGAACCCGAGGTGCTAATGGGTACAACAAGAGGGTTAGACAATTGGGAGGCGTACATAAATCAGTAAAAGATCTTCTTTACAATGAATCCAAGGGTGTGACAAGGATTATATGGTGTTGTGTTCGCTGCTTGAACTTCTCAGATTGAAGGCTAGGAACGGATAGTCGGATAGCAACTTCAATGATTTGATGGGTCTCTGAGAGTTTTGCTTCCTAAGCCTAACTTGTTGCTATCCAACACATATGAAGCAAAGAAACTCATGCGTTCAATATCTTTATGTGTTCAAAAGATTCATGCATGTGTAAATCAATATGTACTGTATCACAAGGATTATGCTGACTTGGATAGTTGCCCAACCTATGGGAGAAGTCGGTACAAAACGGGTAACGGGTCCTTTGATCTGATAGTGAGGTTGTTGACCCACATTAGTTGGTGCATATAAAGAAATGTATTCCGGCTAGGTGATGTGGTACTTGTCAGTGAAAGATCGCATGAAGCTCATATTGTCAAACCCTAACCCTAATGACGCCAAGTTGATGAGATGGCATCAGGAAAACTGGAAGACATATGGTATGATTCGATACCTCGTCGATGCTCGCTAGTGGAAGACATTCATCCAAAATTTTCTAAGGATCCAAGAAATGTAAGGTTTGCATTGAGCACAGACAAAATAAACCCATTTTAGTGATCTAAGCAGCTCACATAGCACATGGCCAGTTCTGCTCACCATGTACAACCTTCCTACGTGGATTTGTTAGAAGCGAAAGTACATTATGTTGACTATCCTAATACAAGGGCTGAAACAAAGTGGCATTGACATGGATGTATTTCTTGATCCTTTGATGGAGGATATGGAAGCTCTATGGAAAGAAGGGCTACGAGTGTGGCATGAATACCGACCGGAGCACTTTACTCTATGTGTTATCATATTCGTGACCATCAACGACCTACCCACGAAATTTTCCCTCTCAGGCCAGATCAAAGGAAAGATTGGATGTCTTATCTGTCTTGACAACACGTCATACAAATATCTGATATTCTCAAGCAAGATAGTTTACATGAGGCACCGTAGGTTCTTACCCCAGAAACATAAGGTGGCCAAATTTTTTGACAAGACAGTAGAGAACGAGGTTGCCCTTGCAACACGAAGTAGTACCGTTGTCTTCGACATGGCAAAGACTATTAAGGTCGTGTTTAGGAAGGGAAAGAAGAAGGAAGGCAAGAGGAAGAAAGCAGGGAAGGAAAATACGTTGTCTTTCAAGAAGCACTCAATCTTCTTCATGTACTTCCCGTATTAGAAGGACCTGGAGATTTGTCACGCCCGGAAATTTAACCAAATTTCCAGGCTGTTTTGTGTATAAATCCCTATCTAGGAATCAACCAGGGCACAAAAATGACAAATAAATAAACAGATCCAAACGTAAAATAAAGCGTAAAATACTAACAGGAGAGGCACATAGTCCTCGCACTCAACAAAGCAGCAGCAACGAAAAAAGGCGATCCTAGCGAGGCTTCAGTTCCACTCCACACGCAAACTCAACTGGGGTTGAGCCTTGGTCTTCTAACTCTGTCTTCGACTCAGAAGCACTACACTTCTAGGAAAAGGGGAAAAAGCAAGGCTGAGTACAACCACCGCACTAACCAAGCCACGTCGAGGATGCATACGTGCAAGGGGAGAGAAAGAGTGGCTTGGGCTATTTGCATAAATGCGGTTGTAAAACCATTCTAGTTTGAAACGGGCTAATGTTGATTAATCCAGTCAAGATTAATTATCCATTGAACTACGCTAAACCACATTGAACATGCCCAACCGTCCCACCTGAACTAAACCAGTTCCATTATGTCAAATTATTAAAGGTGGGACAAATCACGGTGAATCTGATCGATCGCCCACAACCACGGGCACGACTATTCGAATAGTTTTACTCTAGCCAGAGGTGTACAACTATACCCACAAAACACAATTCATCGTATGTCACCGTCCCATGCCTGACACATTACCATGCGAGTGATCTTGAGAAGATCCTTCGCGTAACTCCCCCTAACCAAGCGATACCACACCGAGGTTTTGCTCCTAGCCCTAAATCCAGGGCAGACAGCCCCGCTGGTGCCTTAGTGAATTAGAAAGCCGCATAGACTTTGCCCGGTCCTTCCTAACTCCATCACGCCCACCGTTGCCTAGGTACGTTAGCCAGGGAAAAGCTACACTACAAGTCTAGTAGTTGCCCATTTTTGTTTGTGGTAAGTACGGTATGTCTTCCAGGGTTTCCCGCGAACTGGTCCTTAATTGCCATGGGTGCGACTAGCAAACCATGCACCCACAGCCCACCATTTGGTCATATTTTATTTAACCTTTATTCCAAGGTAATGCTTGTCCATCACCATCATTTCATGTGACTATAAGCTAGTAGTATAGTTATCCCATTAGGTGAGCTAGTGTAATTAAGCACAGCTAAGCGTGAATAATTCTAGCAAGGTCACACGAGTGATGCGAATCAGTCAAATTATCACCCAAGTTTGACAAAGAATGGATATCAAATAAATATGGCACAAGCAAGCAGATAGGTAGTTCCCTCATCCCATGTAATTAGCAAAACATGCAATTTTATTTGACAACGGAAAAATATTTATAAAGTAGGTTCAATATGCTTCAAGGGGGAATATGACTTGCCTTGCTTCATTGGACGATCTTCTTCTCTTTGCGAGCGCAAACTTCCAAAACAGCGAAGTCTACACGCTGACATACAAAACAAGGAAAACCCTAATAAAAACCAAGTAAACAGTACATGGAGAGTAAACAAACATGTAGAGCTCAATTTTAGATGAATGTTGCAATTTGAATGGCCCAATTTGGAGTTCGTATGGTTTAGATATGAATTTTAGAAGTTTTGGACCATTTAAATTAATTTTTGAAATTAAATTGATTTATTGCACAATTATTAATTATTTTCTTGAAGGAAACCAAAGGTTATTGCGTCAGTAGTTGGGCGGGTGTGGACCGAGTCCACCAAAGGTGGGCCCCATGCATCTACGGCACCATAGCGATCGACCTACCATGGAACAAGTCCATGGAGCGATCGACCACACAGGTGCCCAACCGATCGCCCTGATCCGCAGCGGGGCGGATCGGACGGTCGAGGCGAGAGGGGGTTGGCTCGTCGGTCGGCCAAGCACGCGACGGCAAGGTAGCGGCGCACGGGCCCAAAGGCCATCGACGACGAGAGTCGGTGACCGAGAGGGGTCGCGGATGGGGCAAACGGGAGAGGAAGAGAGGAAGTCCTCACCTAGCCCAACGGTGGCGAGCGGCGCACAGGGAACTTTGTGGCGGGGAGATGGTGGCGGCATCATGCAGGTCGATGACGCGGTGGGGCTCCGGCGGCTCTCGGTGATAATAGCGAGGCAACCGAGCAGCGGGATGACCTGGGAAAGGCAGCAAAGGGGTTAGGAGGCAGAGCGGTGGCTCGAGGCAGCGTGAATCACCGGCAAGAGACGAGAGGAAAAGCCAACGACCTCCCTTGCGTGGCGGACGGGGTTCCGGCGGAGGCGAGTGTCGACCGGGCGGTGGCCGAGGAGCTTCTCAACCTGGTTGGTTCTGCTCAAGCTGACGCTGATTGGGATTATAGGTGTTCCTAGAACTTACGTTTCCTCAGACTACACAATTTAGGTTGACAGATTTCGTGAGTCGAGAGAACTCACTCTGCTGACTAGTAGTTGGTAGAACTATCTCTGACATGTTGTGTCTGACTTTGGTGAACCCACAGACTTGGAATTTCCTTGATTTGCTCTGACCTGAACAATATGTATTTCAAGAAGCTCTTTGATGCACCTTTTGTTTGAACCGTGACGGTTTCCATTTGCTGCTTCTCTAGGAAAACTATTGATGGGCAACTCAGGTGTAACTCGGAACTCATCTTGTTTACTTGAGATCGATGAAACCTTTCTGACAATTTTCAATTGACCTCTTTGATTACAACCCAATTTGCTTCACTCGGTTGAACCCCCGAGGAATAGTTACAAGGTGTCGAAACTCGGTTTCGACAATAGAAATTTGGGGGTGCAGTCAAGATCGCCAAGCACAATGGGTTAGGTGGAAAACAAGGTTTAGACAGGTTCAAGCCCTCTCGTGAGGTAATACCCTACTCCTGCTTCGGAGATTCGATCCGCCGAGTGTTTATTGATCTCAAGATCTGTTGCTCCTCAAGTCGATAGCTTGTAAAACATATCCCTCAAGGGACGCCCCTTACCCCCCTTATATAGTCTTGGGAGGCGGGCTTACAAGTCGAAAACCCTATCTTACTCTAAGTCGGTTTCCTCAATCTTACCAAACCATGACTATGAGCCGTTACCTTATCTAATCGGCAACGTAACACCCAAGTCATAGTTTGATTTACATATATGGCAGGCGTAACTTATCCCTATCTTCACACGGATAAGCTTGCCATGTGGATATCCGATTGCCACAATCTCCACAGTAGCCCCCGAGTCCTTTGCAGTCGACGAGATAACTCAGCCTCAAACCAAAATAGCACGCAGCCAAACAACTCTTTGGCCGAGTGCTTCTGGCGCCGAGTGATTCCATCACCTCTGCTTGAATCTTCCGAGTGGCTCCAAAGACTGTGAAGGGCTGGAAAATATGCAAAAAATAAATACCTAGGTGCATCTCCTGATGCACCTAATTAGGTGTAGCCCCCAACTGTGTGGTTAGTCAAAACAGACTAAACATATAGTCAAGAAGTATATAAAAAATTGTTCTTATACAGATGCTTAGCTCAAGCTAAAGCAATCATAAAAAATCTCATCACTCAGCAAGCTCATGCTTACCCGAATCAACTTGCCCGAGTCATCTCAGAACAAGCAGTTCAATCAACCCTCATAGGTGAAAAACACTCGGTAAGCTCATGTTTATCCGAGTGGATCTATCCGAGCTCATGGGTAAACAAGTTTTTCAGTCATCTGAAAAATATGACCAAAATATTAAATAGCTCTTGCCATAATATTCGTCTCAATCTAAAAAGATCTTCACCAAGGTGGAAAAATAGCATTGATATAATCATCTAATCAAATGCTTAAAAATCAAACAGTCCCTGTCATCAAGGCAGCCATGAAAAGCTTCACTGTTCGTCACCTTTCAAATTGCATCGTGCCAACTTCTCATGAAGTTGTGCAAACCGTGGTATGAAAGGATTTCCAAAGGTACAGGGCACTCAGACACGTGCATATTGCCAAAGCAAATCTGCTTAAGTTCATCCACTTAAGTCCCTAAGGACACGCATCAGGCCACACCTTAGCTGGGCCGCAAGTTTCTCTATGGGCTCGGCCCAATTGCGAGAAAACCTAGCGCAACCCTCAAATCTCTTACAAAGCCTCAAGGTCATCCCCGCCACTACGTCTTCCCAGAAAAAATTCCCCAATCACAACACTGTTCATCAGCTTGCAGCGGAGAACCCTAAGCTCTTGCACGCACCCAATCCATTGATCCAGAAGCTCGTGCTTCGTAGCCAGCTAGCCTCCACATCCATCTTCACAGATCCCCAGCCCAAATCTCCATCCTTCAAGCCAGATCCACTCCCCCACAAACCACACTCATGGCAGGAGAGAAGAAGATCCCTTTCGAGCAATGGGCTACCTCGGATGTCAGGGAGTCCACCCTCAAGGAGATTGTGAAGCACGGAGTTCTTCCTCCTAAGGAGATCGTGAGCTGGCGCCCGGCGGCCTGTGAGGAGTTCCCCACTCCGAACACTCGTGAGCTCGTCGTCTTCACTTCTTTCTTCTATTGCGGTTTACCTCCCTTCCTTTGAGTTCTTTAGGGGTCTTCTCGATTATTATGGCGTACAACTTTATCATTTGAACCCAAACTCCATGCTCCACATAGCCCTTTTCATTCATGTCTGTGAAGCTTTCCTTGGCATCCTCCCCCACTTTCAACTCTTCCGGCGCATGTTCTATCTTAAGCCGCACCTGAACAAGGATCAGCCCTGCATTGTTAGTGGGGCTGGCTTCCAACTCCGCGGATCCCTCCGCAAAGAATACTTTTCTCTTCCCTTGAAATCCTCCAACAAGGGCTGGCATGCGAGCTGATTCTATATCGCCAACCTTGAACCCAGCCTACCAAACTTCGTTGGCCCTCCCCCTGTGCCTAGGCCCAACTGGAGCACCGTGCCAGTGGCCCAAGATTGGGATGAGGCCAACAGGCTGCTAGCGAAGATCTTGGAGATGAAGCAGAAAGGTCTTCGGGGCGAGCAGATCACTCGGCACTTCATGAGGAGCCGACTGGCTCCGATCAAGGAGCGGTCTAAGCCTGCCTTTGAATATGAGGGTGAGAGGGACCCCAATCGGGAAGACCGCGACTCCCTCAGCTTCGAGATCTTGAAGATTCACATGTACAAGATTTTCTCAACTGGAGTCGTAGTTGAGCGCAGCCTCGTGCTGCCGGACCTCCCATACAGCCTTTGTCGTCCTCCTCCTCCAGTAAGCTGACTTAGCTCTTTTATTGCCCTTCAATCTTGATATCGTGCTTATTAGTGTTGGAAGAATCTTTCTTGCAGGAAAATCCCTCCATCATCTCAAAGCCGTATAAGATCCATCATGACGACGTGCCGGCTCGGCCTGCTAAGAAGCCAGCCGGTAGCGTGAAGATCCAGAGCGATCCAGCTGGGAAGAGGGTGGCCCCGAGTGAAGACATCAGTAAGCGGGCGAACAAGAGGAGGCTGATTATTGATGACTCGGACGACGATGTCCCAGCCCCTCAAGCCGAAGCGACCCCTCCAAGGCCGTCACCGAAGACGGCGCCCAAGATCCGCCGATCGACCAGGTAAGCCCTACGACCGAAATCAAGCTCTTTGTTAAGAATCTCTTCATCTTCATCCTGATTGTTCTTGTCTTTCTTTTGCAGGAGGCCTCAAAACATTGATCTTACTGGGCAAAGTGAGGGCCCAGCACCAGCTGTAACAACCGAGGCATCGAAGCTTACGGGGCCAAAGCCCCAGAGCCCTCTCCCGAGCGAGAGCGTCCCGGGTGAAAACACTTCACTTCCCAGTGAGGACACCCCAAGGACAGAGCCCCCGACCGCCAGCCCGGGGTACCCCGACTGGAAACCAATCGGCCGCAGAAGAGCTCTCGGCGGCTACCCAAAAGGCCCTGACTGAAGACCAGTCGGGCAAGAGCCAAGAAGGGAAAAGCAACCCGGAAGTGCCGGTTAAAGATCCAGCCACCGAAACTGGTAAGTCTTGAATGGATCTTTAGCTTTTTGATCTCTAGTCAATTTTTCTGCATCTTCATCTGCTCCTTCTGATCCGATCAGCCAAAGTAGAGGAGATCCCTAGGTTGCAATCTTCTGAAACCTGGGTCCCTCCGATCAAGATCGAGTGGCGTGATTTTGAAGGCCAGAAACAAGGCATCATCCTGAATAAGCAAATGGAGAATGAAGAAAGAGATGCGCTTGTAGACAGCTTGAATGAAGCAACTCGGCTGTTAAACATAAGTCCTTCTTCCTTTTTCTATTGTATCTTTATCATTGTTTTTCAATCGACCAATCTGCAGAACTTGTATGCAGAGGGTGTACTGCCGATCAATGGCGAAATCCGTTGCACTCGAGAAGCTGGTCCCACACTTGAACTCCCTGGAGAACATCCAGCAGGAGCTAAAGACCACTCGAGAAGATGTTGCATCAAGGGAAGCGGCTCTGAGGAGAGAGATAGCTGCACTCCGAGAGGAGAACCTAGACCTCCGGGGTTCGGTCGGGAGTAAGCTTGATCTCCTTAATCTTTCCTGCCTTTAATTGTAATTTGTGTTGATCCTCGTTGTTGACATCCTTTCTTGTTGCAGAGAACTCGTCGGAGGTCCACTTGCTCCAAGCCCAGCTAGAAGAAGCCAACACCAGCAAAGCCGAGCTGGAGACCGAGTTTGAAGGTGAGTTCTTTCAAAACAGCATTTCTTGTGTTGTTTCGTCCTTGAATGTTTTGTGTGATCGTATATCTTTGGCAGCTTATAAGATCAAGACCCGAGCTCAGTACGACGTCTTGATTGAGAGGGTCAAAAAGGCTGAGAGTGTTAGGGAGGATGTTTCTAACGCGGCGACGGCGATGTTGTTGTCGCTGTTCCATAACAGACTCGGGACCAGCTCGTTGGACCCGGTTGAGATCTTTGACAAGCTCCGGAGGCCCCTGATCAGTACTTAGCCAATATTTCTGAAGCAGCCATTATGGGAGCGGGGTTCGCCCTTGCACAGACCAAGTCGCTCTACCCCCAGGTGGATATTGATTCAATCGGGGAAGGGTTCGCCGATGGTACTTCGGACGAGCAGGCCCTGGACTTGATTTGTGAGGCACAGGAATTGGCCAAAAAGGTGGCCGCCGATGTAGTGAACAGCTTCCGACCTTGATTGTATTGCGAACATTTGTATGTTGTAGCTTTTAGACATGACTTGTAAATATTCAGCTTATTTATGTTAACGCCTTGATCTGACTTTTTATGTAAAATTTCTTAAGTAATTTTCGTCCGACTGTCACCAAGCCTAGGCCTGATTAGGTCATCAAAAAATTCTCAGTCCTTATACGTTGAACTCAAATCAAGGAACTTTAAACAATGATAAACCGAATATGCATAAGTTGCTGAAGAAAACTATGCTTTATTGACATATGTACAGCCCCCGACTGCTAACTCAAGAAGTCATCTTGCTTGAGGTTGGCAGTCAAGAAGAGCATGAAACTTAAGGCAATTAAGCATAGTATCGTCGAAGATGTTCGATATTCCAGGAGTTTTCCACCATGGACCCGTCTTCACGTTTTATTCGATATGCACCTGTCCGAGTCACCTCAGCAATTATATATGGTCCTTCCCATAAGGGAGATAACTTGTGACGGTCCTTGGTGGTCTGAATCTTGCGTAGAACCAGATCGCCAACGATAAAAGCTCGTGCTCAAACATTGCGACTGTGGTATCGTCTGAGCCCTTGAAGATATTTTGCCGACTGGATGAGGGCTGCCTCACTGGCCTCTTCCAGTCGGATGAGGTCATCCACTCGGTCTGGGTCGTAGCGTTCGTCGTTGAAGCTGCGGACTCGGAGAGATTCATACTCCATCTCGTTTGGCAACATGGCTTCTGCGCCATAACCAAAAAGAAAGGAGTTTGGCCGGTAGCCCGACTGGGCATAGTCCGCAGAGACCATAGAACCGAGGGGAGCTCTTGAACCTACTTACCGGCATAAGGACTTAGGCGATCAAACACTCAGGCCTTGATGCCTTGAAGGACCATGCCGTTGGCGCGCTCAACTTGTCCATTGCTTTTGTGGTGCGTGACCGATGCATAGCAAATTTTTATGCCGAAATCTTCACAGAATTCCTTGAAAATGCCTCCAGTGAATTGAGTCCCATTGTCAGTTATTATTCTGTTTGGGACACCGAACCGATGCACGATGTTGAGGATGAAGTCTCATGCCTTGTCAGCGGTGATTGTAGCAACCGGCTTAGCCTCGATCCACTTGGAAAATTTGTCAGTTGCGACGAATAAGTGTGTGAATCCTCCTGGAGCCTTCTTGAAAAGGTCGACCATGTCTAAGCCCCATACCGCAAACGGCCAGGATAATGGAATTGTTTGTAGCTCTTGGGCTGGGACATGGCTCTACCGGGTGAAGAACTGGCAACCTTCACAAGTTCGTACCACTTTGTTAGCGTCCGAGACCACCGTGAGCCAGAAGAAACCTTGTCTGTAGGCTTTGCCCACCAAGGTGCGTGCTGCCGCGTGGCTTCCGCATATGCCCGAGTGGATATCTTGGAGTAGCTGTCGTCCTTCCTCAGGTGTGATGCATCTCATCAGGACTCCGGTGGGACTTCTCTTGTATAAATCGGAATCAACCATGACATAAGCCTGACAACGATGTCGGACACGTTCTGCCTCATCCCGGTCTTCCGGCAGCTCTTGCTGAGTTAAAAATTTGATGAGTGGTGTCCTCCACTCGACGTCGATCATGGCGGCTTCGTTTGCAGCTTGCTCGTTGGGAGTTGGTTTGGCTGCAACAGTTGGTTCGTAGAGATGCTCTACAAAAACTTCTGTTGGAGCGGCTTCTCGCTTGGACCCGAACTGCGCCAACTCATCAGCCGCCTCGTTATTATGTCTTAGGACATGGGATAGTTCCAGTCCGTCAAACCTGTCTTCAAGTTTGCGAACTTCTTGCCGGTAGGCCTCCATGGTGTCGTTTAGACAGGACTAGTCCTTCATCACTTGGTTCACAACCAGCTGGGAATCCCCTTTCACGACGAGCCGACGTATCCCGAGTGAAACTGCGAGACGCAGTCCATGTAGCAGGGCTTAATACTCGGTGACATTGTGTGAGGCGGAGAAGTGAAGGTGGAGAACATATCTTAGCCTTTCCCCAGTCGGGGAGATCAGCACGACTCCTGCTCCCAAGCCGGTGATCCTCTTGGATCCGTTGAAGTGCATGGTCCAGTATTGAAGGTCTTCCCGAGGTACGTCTTCTTGCCGTTCAGTCCACTCGACTAAGAAATCCGTCAGGGCTTGTGACTTCACAGACGTCCTCGCCTTGAAAGTTAAGTCCAGCGGCATCAGTTCCAGGGCCCACTTCGCGATGCGCCCAGTCGCCTCCCGGTTGTGGATGACATCGCCGAGTGGAAAGGAAGTGATGACGGTGACCGAGTGACCCTGAAAGTAGTGTGCTAGTTTCCTCGCGGTTATCAGAACACCATATAGCAGTTTTTGTACCTGATGGTAGCGGATTTTGGCTCGTGCCAACACTTCGCTAACGAAGTAGATTGGCCTTTGGATTTTCTGGACTCATCCTTCTTCTTCGCGCTCGACCACAAGAACCGTACTGACCACTTGGTGAGTTGCTGAGACGTACAGTAGCAGGGGCTCCTGTGGCTGAGGTGAGGCTAGGATGGGCGGCGTTGTGAGGAATTCTTTAAAATCTTCAAAGGCCTTATGGGCTTCCGGAGTCCACTGGAAGTCGTCCGTTTTTTTAACAACCTGAAGAAAGGCATGCCTCTTTCGCCAAGTCGAGAGATGAATCGGCTTAGCGCCGCCATGCAGCCGGTGAGCTTCTGGACATCCTTCTGGTTACTCGGGGGCTTCATGCTCAGGATAGCATTGATTTTTTCTGGATTGGCTTCAATGCCGCGATGTGACACCATGAAGCCAAGCAGTTTTCCTGATGGCATGTCGAACATGCACTTCTCCGGGTTCAACTTCATTCTGAAGGCCCGAATGTTCGCAAAGGTTTCTTCTAGGTCGGCAATCAGGTCTTCTTTCTGCTTGGTCTTGATGACGACATCGTCGACGTAAGCTTCCACGTTCTTCCCAATCTGCGTCTGAAAACATCTCTGGATCATGCGTTGGTATGTGGCTCCGGCGTTCTTCAGGCCGAAAGGCATTGTGATGTAGCAGTAGGCCCCAAACAGCGTGATGAACGATGTTTTTAGGCAGTCGGATTCCTTCAAGCTGATTTGGTGGTAGCCTGAGTAACAGTCCAAAAAGCTTAAGAGTTGGCAGCCGGCTGTTGAGTCCATTGCCCCGTCTTCTTTCGGACCAGAACCGGGTTAGCCAACCAGTCGGGATGTAGGACTTCCTTGATAAAACCGGCGGCTAAGAGCTTTGTGAGTTCTTCCTTGATGGCATCTTTTCAATCCTAAGCGAACCTGCGCAATCATTTTTTGATCGGTTTTGCATCATCTTTGACGTGTAAAGAGTGCTCGATCACTTCCCTAGGAATTCCAGGCATGTTAGATGGTTTCCAAGCAAAAACATCTTTATTATTTTGGAGGAAGGTGACGAGCGCGCTTTTCTATTTAGGATCTAGTTCAGCGCCAATTACAGCGGTTTTTGAGGGATCTGATGGATCAAGGGAGATCTTCTTCGTTTTGGCGTCGCCTTGTCCCGATTTGGTTATCTTCTTCGCGGGGATTTCACCCTCTGCTGAAGTTGATGCGGCCAATCGGATTTTTTCCTGGCCACGCGATCTCTCGCGAGATTGGGCCATGTCGCAACTTTCCTTGTCGCAGGTGAAGGCTTGCTTTACATCGCCTGCGTAGGGTGATGACGCCGTTAGGGCCCCGCATCTTCATACAGAGGTAGGTGTAATGGGGTATCTCCATGAACTTGGCGAGTGCAGGCCTTCCGATGATTGCGTGGTAGGCCGTCTCGAAGTCGGCCACCTCGAAAGTGATGTTCTCCGTCCAAAAATTCTTTCGAACTCCGAAGGTGACTGGAAGGGCGATGTGCCCGAGTAGCGTAGATGACAGCCCCGGGATAACTCCATGGAAGGGGGCTGGGCCTGCCTTCAGTTCAGCTCTCGGGATCAGCATCTCGTCCAAGGTCTTGGCGAACAAAATATTGAGGGCGTTGCCCCCATTGATGAGGATGCGCTTGAGCTTTATGTGCGGACCACCGGGTCTAATACCAGTGGATAGCGCCCCGCGTGAACCACTCGGTCAGGATGATCCGAGCGGTCAAACGTGATGGCCACCTTCGACCATCGTAGGTACTGTGGGACCTCGGGTTGCCCCGTGTTGACCTCGCGGTCAGTTAGCTTCTGTTTCCTCTTGGATTCATAGGCTTGCGGCCCCCCGAAGATGTGATTCAGCTCGCCCACGGGGTCTGGAAAAGGCTCCGCGTTTCCAGCCGGGTTGTTCTTCTCGGTGCTCGATGGACCGGCTTCATCAGTCGGCTTCTTGTTGAGCTGTGCTGCATATTGCTCGGCGAACTATTTATAAATAAAGCAGTCCTTAGTCGCGCGCTTGTGGTTGGGATGATGCGTGCACTGAGCGTTCATGATGGCGTCGTAGGCAACGACTCGGGGACGACGTTGGGAGTTAGACGTCACGGCCACTAGGTCTTCAGGTTGGCACTTGCGGTCCTTTTGGGCTTGGTTGTTATTGCCATTATCTTTCTTAGGATGCCGGCTTCCTCCCGATTGCTTGTTGTCCCTCCTGTCGGGCCGGTCTTGGCGTGTTGCATTGATCGCGTCGCTGGACTTGGCGTACGAGTTTGCCGTCTCGAACATCTGCTTCATCGTCTTCGGTGGCTTGCGCCCAAATTTCCCGATCAACAGCTCATCACTGACTCCCTTCTGGAAGGCGACGATGATGATGTCGTCGG
This sequence comes from Oryza australiensis, assembly GCA_019925245.2. Lineage (NCBI taxonomy): Eukaryota > Viridiplantae > Streptophyta > Magnoliopsida > Poales > Poaceae > Oryza > Oryza australiensis. Next base: position 80,083 of record JAIFGZ020000492.1, read on the forward strand.
TGATGTTGGGGATCTTGTTGCGCTTTTCGGAGAAGCGCTAGATGTAGTCCTTCAGAGGCTCATCCGGTTTCTGGACGACGTTGTAAAGGTCAAAGTGGGTCCCAGGTCTTTCAAAAGTGTCTTGGAAGTTGGCGATGAAGTGATCCAGTTCCTGGCGGGCTTGTGAGCCAGTTCCTGGCTGAGTTAGCAAGGGCGACGGGAAAGTAGTTGGCCATGGCCTTGTTGTCGCCCCCTGCTGCACGGATGGCGAGGGTGTACACGGTTAGCCACGACACGGGGTCGGTCTTCCCATCGTACTTCTCGATTCCAGTCGGCTTGAAACCATTCGGCCAATGCACTCGGTGAAGGTCCCAAGTGAAAGCGGGTACTCCATCGTCATTGCTGTCTGGTGATCCCCTTCGATCTTCCCGGGAGCGTTGATCTCGTTCTTGATAACGCTGGTCAAGGACTTCTCGCAGATCGCTCGGCGGGGTCCTTGGTTGGTTGCTTCGGTAGTTGGAGTCATTACTGTGGCGGATCCTGTGGTGGACGGGTGGTCGTCCGTGCCGCTTCTCGCGGGAACCGGCCGATTGCTCCTGATGCTTGCGCGTGGTCTCATGGCGAAGGTCTCTTGACCTAGTGGCCACCCGGTCTTGCTCGGGCCTCCTGTAATCCTTGGATCTCAGCGGCAGGAGTCGGCTTCTGTCGGGCGTTTCTGCCACGGACTCAGTCGGCCTTCGTGCTGAGGTGAAGGGAGAGCCATTGGCTGTAGCCGCGACGATGGTCTTGATCTTGTCTAAGATTGGCGTCACGTCGGGGGGCGCCGTCTCGATCATGGTGTCCAGGAGCGTAAGGGCAGCGACAGCGTTCTGCTGAGGCGTCTGGAAGATGTTGGTGTTGTGGATTCGCGTTTGGAGTATGGCCTCCCGAGCGGATCATCCGGTTGCCCTCAAATCCTGCTTTCTTCTGTTGGCTTCCTTCTTGCGCTTCTTCTCCTCTTCCGCCATCTTGCGCTCTCGCTCATGTCTGGCTTGTTCTTCCTCTGCGACCCTGCGGGCCATGGCTGAGTCGGTCTCGGCCACCTCAGCCATGAGGACGTCGAAGCACTTCGGCTCGTAATCCTTGTCGCAGTCGGAGTCGTTGGCTTCGTCCGAGGGGATGCCGTAAAGGTTGTCGAAGCCTGAGGAGCTGAGGTACTCATTGAGCTTCGAGGATGAGCATGACCCGAACGGTTGGAGGATGACAGCGATTTCCCTTGAGCTTGGGTTGCTCGAATCTGGATCGTTCCAGTATGAGTCGTAGCTTGATGACGTGGATCCCTCCGAGTGGGTTGATCTTGGTTTGGGGGAGAGGAGCTTGCAGTAGATCTCAGCGGCGTTTGGTAATCCAAGCGGCGCCGAGAGGTTTTCTCCCGAGTAGATTGGTTCTGACGGGAAGGTGAGAAGACCGCTGTAGATCTCAGCGGCGTTCGGTAGCCCGAACGGCGCCGAGTGGATTCCTCCTTCCGAGTGGATTGATTGCATCTTGGAACTCAGGGTTTGATTGCAGATCTTGGCGCTGTTCGGAAGCCCGAACGGCGCCGAGTGGGTTTCCCCTCCCGACTGGTCCGAATCCGAGTCGGGGGAGGAAAGCTTGTTGAAGTCGTTGACGGTGAAGTCGCCAATGCCTGGAGAAGATCCCATCGTGCTTGCCGGCGAGATTGTTGAAGAAGTCTTAACGCGCGGGCCCCTACCTGGCGCGTCGACTGTCGAAATTCGGTTTCGGCAATAAAAATTTGGGGGTGCAGTCAAGATCGCCAAGCACAATGGGTTAGGTGGAAAACAAGGTTTAGACAGGTTCAGGCCCTCTCGTGAGGTAATACCATACTCCTGTTTCGGGGATTCGATTCGCCGAGTGTTTTTTGATCTCAAGATCTGTTGCTCCTAAAGTCGATAGCTTGTAAAACATATCCCTCAAGGGACACCTCTTACTCCCCTTATATAGTCTTGGGAGGCGGGCTTACAAGTCGGAAACCCTATCTTACTCTAAGTCGGTTTCCTCAATCTTACCAAACCATGAGTATGAGCCGTTACCTTATCTAATCGAAAACGTAACACCCAAGTCATAGTTTGATTTACATATATGGCAGGCGTAACCTATCCCTATCCCCAGTCGGATAAGCTTGCCATGTGGATATCCGATTGCCACAATCTCCACACAAGGTATAATAAAACTCATCTTCAAGCTCACTTTTCAAACAAGCAGTTAATCTTTCACCTGACCGTGAACAATTTCACTGCTATCTTTGAGATTATCTGATAGTTCCTTGTTTTACAAAGAATGAAAACCAGATACTCCATCAGTCGATCAAAATGAAGCAATGACGGTGCACTTCCATTCCAGGGACTCTTGGAACTCGACACTCAAACGAGGATGGGAAATCCCCCATAAGAATGACCCTCATGCAACTCTTAAACATACTGACTCGTGATTAACTTTTCCATTGGTTGTAACTACTGGCATGATTATTCTGCTTCTGCCCCAACTTTGGTGCCATCTGCCTAAACATATTGTGTAATTGATATTCTTTTCTTGGAACAAACATTTATCACATAACGGATCAAGCTCAAAAGGGTTATTCCCACAATATAACATTTCACTTTCTTGCTTATCCTTTACTAACTCCTCTAGGTCAATAGACTATAAGTTCTACTGTCGCTTTCCCCACAAATACCAGAATTTGTACGCCTGTTGAAAACTGCCTTTGGTGCTGCCATGTGTTTCTGATTTTTGACCAAAACAAGCTCACTTTCAAGCCTTGAGCAGAACTGATTCTCAAAGGATGATTCTCTGTCGCATGCTGTGCGGGCAGTGTTTTATGGCTTAACATCTACATCCCTTTACTCCAGGCAGAGGTGATGAAGCAATTCCATCATCGTCTTCCTAGGAAACACCGTAGGTTGTTTCCAGAGACTGTAACAGTGGTCTTGAAATAAAGAAATCATTATTACTCCATGCTTACCACTAGGGTGCAATTGCCACTTACTATTCTGATAATCCTTTTATGATGTTGCTTTCAACCGTTTCATTACTCTTTTCGTTCTCATGAGGTACCGCTGATATCATCCTTCAAAGAGATCTCGCCATGTCGAGTGTCGCTGCAGTCTAACCATTCTCATTTCACTGATTGACCTATTATTTTCTTTGTTGGCAATTGGATTTTTGGTCTTGACAAAATTGCAATGACCCGACACAGAAACTATAGGTTTCTCGTGACATTGTCAGACACACAAGTCAATCCACCTTTTGACTACCCAATATGAACCATGAGAGAAGAAAAATCATCTATGTCGTAGTCTTATTCAAATTCCCCTTTCAAGTACATAACTGAAATGAAACTTCTGTGCACAAAGAAGGTACTTGAACGGCAAACAAGTATAGACGGTCGTTGACCATTGCTAGCAGAATTGATGGCAGGTAGGGAATCTGCCCTTCCTGATTCTGACCTGGTTGATTACTCCCATCTTTATGTATAGGTTGACCCATGCTTTACTCAACATTCCCTTCTTATTACATAACTTCCATGAAACTTCTGGGTATCATGAGCGGTTCCTGAACATCAAAGACTTGTGGACCATTGATGACCTTTGTTGGTTGAAATTCTGATTGGTATGACCTTTTCTTTTTGTGGTCCTAACATGGTTGACGTGTCCTTCCATTGCTTACTAACTGAGGTTCCAACAAGACCACTGCCTTGACTATTTATTTTTCTTCGAGAAATGTCGATCTTCTTAGTAGCTGAAGCAGACCAAACCTTCCTATTGTTGGTGTCACTTTCCTGTGATTACTCGCTAGGTTGTTGAGTTGGAACAACATGAGGAGCCTGGCTGATGTTGACGACAGCCGGGTGAACTGGTGCTTGAGAACTCGTTTGGCAGGTGTAGCTAGGGGATTGTACTATCTCCTTTACAGTTGGACTAGACAATTGTTTTTCCTGGCCTGCTTGCCCTGCTAGTGTTGGTCCTGTAGCTTCAGAGCGGTTGCTAGTGGAACAATAGAGCCTTTGATGGTGCTCTCAATGACAAATTGTTGTGATGGAAACTTCACATTCCAACGACAATTGGTATCTCCTGCTTCTCTAGTGTGTTTGGGCTGGATCTGACCACTCTGTGCTTGGGGTGAGGCAACTAGGGGAGTTGGGGCGTTGACAGACAGCGTCGGTAACTTGTCAGCGTTGATACTTTTGTAGTGGACTACCTTTGAGAAACTACTTGTCTTCCATTGTCTTTGTTAGTGTTCACTTTAGTTAATAGTCCTTACACACATGGCTTGTTCTCGCACGCAAGGAACGTGCGACTTTCCTCTTCGTAGAGTTGGACTGCGGTGCGCCAAAAATTTATTGCGAAGTAGTTGATCCAAAGGTTTCTTTCCACTTATGATTATAACCTCATCATCAGTCAGTGTCTTGGCATAGAAATTTTGAGCACGGTCGAACACTTTTGCAAAAGTTGTCCAGGTGCACCATAATCACTTTAGGTAACACTTGTTGCCTCTGAGGTTGAGGGTAGCTTACATGCGCTGGTCTGCTGGGGACACCGCTATATACTGACAGTAATCGGGTGCTTGCATTGGAATGTATTGGATTTGATCTTGATCCCGATTTTGAGCTTGCACCTACTACCATTGATACCAGTGCTACGTCTTCTGTATCTTACTTTGTGTAACATCCTGAAAATCGAAGAAATTGAAATCGGGACGTAAAAATCGGAACTTGCAAAAACTTTTGCTTGTTGCCCTTCTCTCGTATTTGTTGCTTCTTATTTGCCAGCTCTATTGCATAAGTTTAGTTGTGAACGATTCCTCTCGGAGTTCGTGAATGGCTTGAATTTTGTTGGGAAGAAAATTTCGCAATTCAGGATTAGAAAGTTTAAAATAAAATCGAAAAGGGATGCAGATTTATGAAAATATGCATTTGAGAAATAAAGTATTAAATGGTGATTATGGAAGATTAATTAGGGTATAAAATACACAATAAAAATATTTAGGGGATTTACAAGAAATCTAGGAAATTTTTGGAATTTAAAAATAGTGAATTATGAATTAAGAAAAAGGGAATTAAGTAAATATGAAAAATATTTTTGGGAAAATAAAAAGTGGAGAGAAAAGTTGAAAATATATTTTTAATAAATTTTGGGAGTGCTATGTAATTTTTTTGGAATTTTTGGAGTAAAGGAAAAATTGAGAATTGAAAATGGAATTTAAAATCGGGAAAAATAAAAGGAAGCACTATTCATCGCTCATCAGGCGTTCGACACCGTACCAAGGCCCGGCCCGCACCGCCGCGCGCCCGGCCGTACTACGCGCACGCCGCGCGCACGCACGCCGCGCGCGCCGCGTGCGCGCGCCCGGCCCCGGTCTCCCGCGCGCCGCGTGGTAGCCGCCGCGCCGCCCCCTCCCTCTCCGTTCCTCCTCTCCGCCGCGCCTATAAATAGGCCGGAGCCCTCCATCTTCTCCCACACCGCCGCCGCCTCTCTTCCCCTCCCGAGCGCCCTCGCCGCCCTAGCCTCCCCTCCCTCCGGTCCCCTTCGCCTCCCGAGCGCCGCCGCCGCCCTGTCCTCCGCAGCGCCGCCTCTCCTCGCCATCGCCGCAGCCATTGGTAAGTCCCGAGCCGCTGCCCCTTTCCTCGCGCTGGCGCCGACCACCGGCCGAAGCAGAGGAGGGAGAAGGTTCGATCGAACACCTTGAGGCCCAATGAATAGTGGCGCAGAGAAAAGAAAAAGAAAAGAAAAAGAGAAAAAGAAAAATAGGGAAAAATTAAGAAAAATTGGGGAAAATTTGGAAAAATATTTTGAGAAAACTTGAGTAAAATTTTGGGCAAAAATAAATTATTTTCTGGTATGTTTTCTCGGTGGATAATTTGAAAATCAAAATCAGGTTTTTTTCCGAAATTTTGTTTTGCGTCGTTTCTAAATTCAGATTTCGTTTAAATCCTTCCTCGCCATTTAAATATGCTTCTCTTTTGTGCTCAAATCTTCAAAACCTCGAGCACCAATCCCTCCGCGGATATTTCCAAGTCAATTTTCTCAAACAAGTTGCGATCGTTGTTTTGCGAAAACCCCAGGGCATCGGCTCGAGTTCAAACTCGGATTTTCCATGGCAATCCTCGTCCAAACTCGAGTAGAATTTTAGGCTAAACATTTGGAGTCGTTTTTGGGGCTTTTATGGTTCTTTTCGATCTTTCGATATTTATTGAGTTCTAATTGAATTCAATTGATCATTTGCACGTACGGCTAGCACCTGAGGAAGCAGGCGTCGACTCCGTTGAAGACCCCACTCAACAAGCGTGAGAGCAAGGCAAGTCATCACACTCTTTGAACATATTGATCCCAATTGTGAAATGATGTTATTTTAAACTTTAAACATCCATGCTATACAGAGTTACCTATACTTGTTATGCCATACCTTGTTATTGACTACCTTTAGAATTACTCCTTGTAACTCTCGATGTGATACAAACAACCAGAGAATAACTTCGGTAAACTTCTTAGCCATGCTATACTTAGATTCATGCATACTCATGACTTTATGAAAAGCTTTGTGCTTGGGCAACTACCTTAGGGAAGGTAGCTGAGATACGGCATGTGGAGACATGAGCGCCACATTGCCATGAGAATGATGAAATGAGTTTTGATGAAAATTGAAAGTACTAAACAAATGTTTTAGACTGGGGCGGCTGGACGATTTGGGTGGATTCCGAAAAAGGCAAGTGTCGACCCTGGTCAATTAAGGACTGAGCCATGAGATAGCCGAGAAACGAGCCAGTACAACCGTACTTCTCGAATGGGTATAGACCTAGCGGAGTAGATATCCGAGCGGAGGCGGTACCCTTGCATAGTGGTTCTTATGGATGAGATGAGATGTGAAAGAGATGATGGTAATTTGAAATTTATTTTAACTTGATGAACGAAATCTCTCCTTACCCCGGGTGCGCCAGAACTCCTCTCACTGCTAGAAAAGGACGGCTAGAGTGCATGAGGGCTTAAGTTCATGGAGCGGGTACTGCCAAAGTGAGGTTATCGAAAGGCTTTGCCGTGACCATCTCATGTGTTGGGACGTAGGCTCATTTGTTGGGCTGTCGCGGAGTACGGGTAAAGTGTACATCCACTGCAGTGTGAATGAATCAATCTATTCGAATAGCCGTGCTCACGGATATGGAGCATCGTGACAAGACTTTCGCTTGGCTAGACTTTAAACTTAAAATGCTGGGATGGGTTTGCATGATGATTCTTATTCGCTGGTGGATCAACTTCTCGAGATGCGAGAAGGGGTGGATTCCCCAGAAAAACCATGACGAACCGGAGGCGGGAAGCCATCCTTGGAATCACGATGGATGGCAGACAGAACCGTCGCCGACTTAATGAACTGTGGAATTAAAACTTGACTTGGCTAGTTGTTAGGCTTGTGAAAAGAGTTGTGAAAATTGGCTTTATGCAAAAGAACACCAGCCATTCCTTGAATAATCCCATCATATGCATCACTTCCGTGTTGGCTTGCTGAGTACGGTTGGTACTCACCCTTGCTATACGCACAAACCTCCAGATGGTGGGAATGAAGAATCGGAGGATCAATACGCCTACTACCAGGAGGGCGAAGAAGCTGATGGCGCTTACTAGGTCTTAGTCTCCAGTCGTTGCCTGTGGCAATTGACAAGCTGGTACCTCTATTCCGCTGCCTTATCTAATTTCTGCCTTTGGGTTGTATCTGGACCATGAGGTCCTATGTGATGGACATTGCCTTCGGGCCTACTATTGTAATAATTTCGATGTAAGACTATTCGTGCATGTGCACCTGATTATTCAGTACTGTATTTCATGGGTACCAAACTACTCGATCCAGGGAAATGGTAATATGAACACGAAAGATTCCCATTCCAAAAATATGGGTCCACAGAGCTGGTATCAGAGCAATGCGACTGTAGGATAAGACCAACTGGTGCCCTACCCCTGACTAGGTGGCTAAAGGGAAGTATCCCTACGTAGGATCATTTCGTAAACTATTATTTTGAAAAGACAAACAAACTTTTTCCTATACTTTTATCTCCATTTATTTTACCCAAATGGTTTTGATATTATCTCTCTCTTTCTGACCCTAAGTTGCTTTCAAAAGCAGATGTCGGACCATGTCGGAGTTTGGGAAATCACTGTTCCATGGGATGAAGGGTCCGTGGCGCAACTCCAGTCTTTACTATGGTGCCTAATGTACCCCGAGCCACCCACTTACCAGATCAGGAGGCATGGCACCGAAAGATATCCGGTATGGGAAGCAGCAGTTTCGGTTAAGGCCCGCATAGGGAGTGAGACACCTTTTTGCTTCCACGCCCGTTACCACCGAGATCTAGTAGAAGCAGCTATTCAAGACGCGGCCCGTGAAGTGTTCCTCCGCCTCAACGCTATTCACCGTGCTGAGCTCACCGTGACTGAGTTTATGCACCGCCCCTACCGCGAGGAAGGCAATCCGGTCTGCACCGTGGAAGCCACCCCCTGCTGCTATAATCCTAGGGTCACCCGTCTATCCCGCTGGGCAGAAATAGCGGATGACTGCTATGAAGAAGCTTTGCTCGAGATCGACGACCAGCAGCGACGCCTCATTGATCTGGTCGAGGAACACCAGAGCTGCGGGGATCAGATCAACCTGCTGCAGACTCAGCTACAGGCCAACGGTGCCCAGTATGAGCAACTCTCTGACCGTTACATGGCCCGTGGAGAAGCCCTGGTGGAGCTGGAAGAGCAGCTCAGGAAGAGCAAACAACAGGTCAACCAGCTGGAAGAACAACTTCGCTCCCACCCTGTCCCTGCTGCAGGTACTTCCACCGAAGTTGTACCGACACCTCCTGCCCCGGTGCTCGACCATTACTACCTCATGACTCCAGCATGTTTGAACAGTTTTCAAGCCATGATGGACAAGGCCTTTATGTTGAGCACAGAGTCGGCACCATACCTAATAGACCCCACTGCTGCTACCTCGATGGAACCAACCTCGAACTCCATGGCTGTACCGTCTGAGCCTGGTTCAGGAGAAGAGAACCCCATCCAGATCAGTACCGACTCCGAGTCCGAGATAGAGCCTATGGAAATCAAGTGGGAGTCTAGTGATACTGACCCAGCAGAGGAGGCAGCCCCTATTCATCGCGTGACTCACACCGGAGGTCCCCTCACCCGCAAGACTGCTCGGAAGAGTACCCGACCACCAAGCAGGAAGATCAAGCATAACTCCGAGGCCACTACCTCTGAGCCATGGGAACTTCGATTTGCCTCAGCTAAGGATCACCCCCTTCCTGCACCAGGATCCTGCGGTTGATTGGATGACTAGGCGAGAGGACCATCTCCACTTGACCTTGCTTTGGATGGGTTTTGGCAGCAAGGATCACACCCTTTCCCCTAGCAGCTAATGGCAGTAGTACGATGTTAACTTTCGCATTGTGTCATGTGGGACCATGTATGTGCGGTCCCTTGTATCCCCTTTGATGTAATCCTATGGACCTATGTATCGTTTTATGGTATGCTATTAATGAGTTTATTTTACCATGCTTGCTTTGTTCAAAGATCATATAAAAACAACTTGAAGTGAAATCACCTAGGAACCATGACCTTAGTGGGTCCAATCTCTCAACTCATCTACCTCCTTCAGATGGTGCATCGTCCCAGAGCTGCAACATCCAACGAGAACCCGCCGGAGCCTAACCCCTCCACCCTGGCGGAGGTTATGGCTTTGCAAACCCAGTTGCTTCAAGCAATCGCCAACAACCAAGGGAATCGCGGAGGATCAAGCCTGGGAGAGTTTATGCGAGCTAAGCCGCCTACATTCTCCGCGGCCGAAGAACAAATGGATGCCGAAGACTGGTTAAGAGTAATAGAGAAGAAGCTGACCCTAGTCAGGGTATGAGAAACCGACAAAGTCGTTTTTGCCACCAATCAATTGGAAGGCCCCGCAAGTGATTGGTGGGACACCTACAAAGGAACACGGGCAGAAGACGTCGAAGAACCAACCTGGGAGGAGTTCACAGCCGCCTTTTGTGAAAATTTCGTGCCAGGCGCAGTCATGAGAATGAAGAAGAACGAATTTCGAAGGTTGCGCCAAGGCAACACCTCAGTGCAGGAATACCTGAACAAGTTCACACAACTCGCCCGATATGCCACCGGTGACTTGGCAAACGAAGAGGAGAAAATCGATAAATTCATCGAAGGGTTGAGCGATGAGCTGAGAGGGCCAATGATCGGCCAAGATCACGTCAGCTTCCAAAGCCTTATCAACAAGGTGGTGTGGTTGGAACATGACCAGAAGATGGTAGAAAACAACCGCAAGAGGAGGCTTGCTATGGCCCGCCTCCTTTAGGGAGCGCCTCAGCGTCCCAAGGGAGCCACCCCGTCAGGATGGAAGCCAACCGTCATGACAACCAATCGTTCCCCTGCACCCGACCACGTCAACAGGCCGTCTGCACCCCAGTTCCGTACCCCGACGCCCACTCTAGCCGCTCCGGGAAGAAGAAATGTGAATTGCTTCAACTGTGGAGAGTTTGGGCACTACTCCAACAGCTGCCCCAAGCCACGCAACACTCCTGTGCGTACCGGCACCAATGCAATGGCTGTCCGAGGAACCACTACTCCTGCTGCAGGACGCGGTCTGTTTCGGACTCCGCAACCCAATGAGAGTGCCACCGGATTCCGGCGCGGACAAGTGAATCATGTGCGTGCTGAAGAAGCGCAGGAGGATCAGAACGTGCTGATGGGTATGTTCTCTATCAACTCAACCCCAGTTAAAATCTTATTTGATTCCGGAGCATCGCATTCATTCATATCTTCACAAGTAAGCAAACAACACCACCTACACCAGGTAGAACTTAAGAGACCCATGTTGGTACACTCGCCTGGGGGAAACATAACCGTACCCCATGCTTGCATCAATGTGCCCATACGGATTAGAGATGTGGTATTTCTTTCAAACCTTATGGTACTATCACCCCAAACTATTGATATCGTACTTGGAATGGATTGGTTGACTAAGAACAATGGAGTCATAGACTGTAGCCGAAGGGAAGTCACAGTATCCACCCCATGGGGATCACCAATGAACATAACCATGGACCAAAACCCGATGCTATGTGAGCAAGCTGCGGGAGTATTCACCATGCTACCTTTGAGCGGGATGCCAGTAGTGCAATAATACCCGGACGTATTCCCTGAGGAATTGCCCGGAATGCCCCCTGATCGTGACATAGAATTTATCATTGACCTAATGCCTGGTACTGCCCCCATATCCAAGAGACCTTACCGGATGCCGGCTAACGAACTAGAAGAACTCAAGAAGCAAATCGAGAACTACAAGAAAAAGGATTTGTACGCCCAGTTCTTCTCCCTGGGAGCCCCAGTACTCTTCGTCAAAAAGAAGGATGGGAGTATGAGAATGTGTGTAGATTACCGATCATTGAATGAAGTGACCATCAAAAACAAGTACCCACTACCCCGAATCGATGACTTATTCGATCAACTTAAGGGTGCACAAGTGTTCTCAAAGATTGATCTTCGGTCAGGATATCATCAGTTGTAGATTAGAGTCGGAGATATTCCCAAAACAACATTCTCTACGCGTTATGGCTTATATGAGTTCACAGTAATCACTAGTACAGAATGTGTAATAGGTGGTGGTTCGGAACCCCCAATAGGTATCGGTTTTGTACCCGACACCTATTGGTCGGCACCAATGACAAGAGTTATTGGTGCCGGTTCTTCACCCGACACCTATTGGGCCAAAAAGGTGCCGGTTTTGTATTGAGAACCGACACCTATTCGGAGTAATAAGTGCCGGTGACTATTAAAAACCGGCACATATTATGACTAATAGGTATCGGTTCTCAATTGCAAACCGGCACTTATTTCGACTAATAGGTGTCGGGTCTAGCTTCCAACCGACACCTATTTGGGATGTGCCAGTTTTTGTTTAAGACCGACACTTATTTGGGATAATAGGTGCAGGTTTTTGTTTGAGACCGATACCTATTGGTCGTAATAGGTGCCGGTTTTTGTTAAAAACCGGTACCTATTTTCTTGAACGTACAAAAAAATTATATTTAGCATAAATATTCCTCCATACAGCCACACAACAAGCAGTCACAAAACATTTGAATTCCCATAGCAGGTCACATTTTGCAATGGTTCATACATCAAACATTATCACAGCTCATACAAAAACATTGCTGACAAGCATTGAGTCAGATCCATGCAAACTTAACTGCATTATTATTCACAGCTTCCTCAATGAACCCAAACAATTCCTTGCTAACCCTAGCCTGGAATTTCACACCTATTTTCTCACTTCTGGACCAAGTCCTCAATTTACAGATAATCATGTTTTCTTGGTATCTATAATTATAGAGCATCAAAAAACAATCATCAACTTTGCACATTACACATACAACACATACATGATCTCAGGTACATAGCAGAGAGCCATGATGGGTTCCAAATATTTTGACTGTAATACATAAAAAACCATATTATGATACACACGTGAATCTGATCTAGTATGAATTATCTGCATATAGTACTAGGTGTCTGCAAAATTGATTCAGAACAGCCATTAGATAGGCCAGTATTGCTCCTACATGATATAACAGCTTAAGTTTCATGTCATCCACACTCACTAACTTCAAAAGATGCTTTAAGCTGCATTTAAAAACCAAAATTAACCGAAGAACATCACCACATGGAGAAAAAACTGCAAAATAAACACATTAGCATTATCAGATACTTTTCAGTTTTCAATCTTGTGAATCCCCAGTTTTTCATAGAAGCATAGTTTATTTTATCCAGCAGCAACAAAATGATCAATACTAAGGAGATCAGGCACACTATCAATCACCATTACTTAGTCCACAAACATACACTAAATTTAACATCTTGCACTAGCTACAATAATATCATGGATCACAAGCATAGCGTTCTTAGCTAATACTACATTTGTCTGCTTTGTTTGATCTTAGCTAACACTAGGGCCGCTAGCCTCAAGGAAACCCACTCATGAAACGTGATATGCGCCGAGTCTCGGATGACATGTTCGAAGATGAACCGCGAGAGTTGTTCGGCGAGGGCGAAGCAAACATGTGGCAACAACTTACTTGTTGGGAGCTTTAATTTCGCAAATGAAATGATTGAATATGTGAAAACGCACTATGAGTTTAGAAACGTGTATTTCCATCTTAAAAAATTGACGAACCTCCGCATCCGTAATGTTCCAGTTGTCGATCTCCATGAAATTCCACATAAATTTCATCGTGTAGAATCCACATGTGCTCGTTCCTTGATCTTGACGTTGGCACCAAGGGTGGCAGGTTACCCGAAATGTATTTGAACAGGGAGCGTGTCGAATGCACTTCTTCTTATACTTCACTAGTGTCTTATTGAGGATGTCAATTACGGATTGGAAATCTTCTCGCGGTTTCCTCAATCCATCCAGAACGAGGATTTTGGAATCATTTAAATGGATCACAAGAAGGATCCAGTGGTTCCTACATACAAAGGGACAGGGCAATTAACACCGAGTAAGGACAAATGGTAGGTGGAACGATAACTGCCTCACTTACTTAAAGTTGTAGGGCAGAAGAATCGTATTCATGTCCTGAAGCTTCACAAAGGAGCTGTACAGGTAGTCCAACACCATTTTTTGGGACGTTGGGCCTCCATCAATCTGATTTGAATTGACAATCGCTGGATCGAGGAATGCTAGTTTGTTACAAGTCGCTCTACATTCAAGCGCCCCCATTCTGCATAAGGAAACAAGTTAGACAACTTACAAAGGCTAATAAGGGTATGAACTTAGAAATACTAGCTAGGGATTCGAGTATGCTTACAATGCCCATATTTGAAGTATAGATACGTCTAGCTCCCTCAGATTGTATAGCTGAAATAGTTCATCAAATGGGACCCAGATTACACCATCGTCGTGATGAAAGTCCTCGTTCTTGTAAAAGACACCGAACGTATCCTTACCCTCCTTTGCCATCTGTAGGTACCACTCTTCTACCCTTCTCATCTGAGTGCAATTTGCAATGACGTTGCGATATTCGTCGGTGGTCAAAGGATCACCTAACTTTAACTTAGCTGCCAAAGGTGCCTTCGGAATATTGTCCACATCAGACAAACTCTTCAGCCCTGCACTTTGGAGAAATTCTTTCTCATTCTTCTTGGTGTCTTTTGTGAATTGAGCCTTGGAAAAATCTTGCAATTTCTTTTTCTGGATCGTGCGTTGAAAGTCCGAAATAGGTTGCTTCGGGGCTGGTGGCCTTGCCATGCGAATGAAGTGGTCCTGTACTTGAACTGACACTTTCGGGGATGGCTCCGACTTTGTAGAATTAGTCGCTTTCTTGGCCTTCTTAAGGGTAGATGGTTCAGACATATCTGTAGATTTGCACAGTCGACCCCTCTTTTTGGGCTGGTCATCAGGAGCTCTTTGTGCCGGCGGAGGAGACGGGCTCTTACGTGGCAACGGTGGTGGAGTTGGCATTCTTTGGGGGGAGACAGCAGGCCCGCTAGAGCTAGACCCGCCATCGCTTGGCTCGTCATCACCATCTCCTGAAGGAAAGACAATGAACCTCTTGCGCCACACGATGACGTTGTGGATAGCTTCTCCAAGAGTGTTCACCCCTTCCTCTGGAAGAAATTCAAGCTGGATGGCCCTATATCTGCTCGACACGTCCTCCACTTCAACCCTTGAGTAGCCAGTTGGTATTGGATTACTGTGTATCCTTCCTCCCTCCACTACAGGTTGTGCCATACCGCGTGCCACCTCTATAGTGAGGTTTTGACTCTGCAGTGGCACATGCAACCTACGTGCAGTATGTACTGTGATTGCGTCCACAGGGTGACGAGTCGTCTCCGGTTCTTGAGGAACCTCAGTTGAAGCGCAACTGCTTTTCCTCCCTGTTGGACTGGCTAAAAGGCCAGCATCGCCGCCAATCCCCGCCTGAAGTAGCAGTGCCTCCATCTTCTGAACTTTTTCCATTAGGACTCTCATCTGTTCTAATTGGTCTGCGGAATTTTTATTACTTCGAGACCGGTATCTATGTCTGTCCTCAGGAAAACCTTCCCTCCATGGTACGAGGCCTACTCCCCTTGTGCGTCCCGGATGCTCAGCGTTCTGTAATGGAAGTGTGAGCTCATCTTTCTCCCTGCTTGGAATAAAAGAGCCCTCAGAAGCCTGATGATGTGCATCATGTAGCCTTCGGGACACTTCTTGTGAAGTTGGACACTTGTGTACCAACTCGCCTGTATCAGAGAGTGATGCCCCTCGGGCGTATTGGTAATTCTTTCCTCGTTCGCACCAGTCCTTTGTCTCAATCTCGATCCCCTTTTCCAACAGCTCTTCCTCCCTCGCTCGCCATTTATCTATGTTCTTGGCATAACCGCTACGGCCGAGACGATGAGGGAACAAATTTTTGGCCGCATTGGCTTGATTCCTTTCGCTAACCTCCTTCGCCTCATATGATGTTCTATAGGCCACAAATTCATCCCAGAAAATGCGGCACCTACGATAATTGGGATCTTCAAAATTTGGTGTCAGCCCTCGCTTCACAAACTTCCTGGTAAGGTCCGTCTTGAACTTTCGGAAGCTGATGCTCATCCTCTCAAGGGCCCTCAGTTTAGCGAGTTCTTCTGATCCCGTGGGAAATTGGAATGTCCGCTTCAACTTGTCCCAAGCAAGGTCCTTGTCTCTGTCTGGTACCGTCCACTCCAATTGATCTGGATCACTGCTCTTCCAGTATCGGTACTTGATTGGGATGTCATCCTTCACGATGACACCTATAGCATTTGAGTATGGGGTGAGTACCGACGCAGGAGCTGTAGGGTTCCCGTCTGGATCTAACGCTGTTATAGTGTAAAGGCCCGAGGGCATCCTGGTTGGACCTCTCCCCCTTTTTGTCGATGAGGTCCCGGTATCACCAGAGTTCACAATGGCCGAAGGGGTACCCTCCTCCATGCTTTCAGGATTCAAGTTAAGAAAGCCACTTGGGCTACTAGGACCACCGTCGTTTTCTCCGGAAATTGCAGGCCTACTGTTATCTTGTTCCCGGGACATTTTCTACACTATAATGATAAAAAGTTTGAGAGACTTAAAAAAATGCAGAAGGAAAGAAGAGGAGGGGAAACAAGAAGGAAAGAAGGAAAGAAGGACAGAAGGAAAGATGGAAAGAAGGATTCAACGCTACAACTTCCTTTTAATGGAATATGACAACCAAAATTTGCATCTCTACAACAATTAGCATCTCTAAAATGATTAGCATTTTCATAGGTAGAGTGTCTCGATGTTCAAATTTTGATTTACATTACTTCAGAAAAAGGATATCATTATATAAGTAAATCATTAGCTGCACAAAATTACAACTGAAGTCGCACATAACCGAAAACAGCAAGTAGAATAGGCTAGCAGCGCAATATGCATATAAGCATTTCCTTTTTTCGGGGAAAAAACAACAGAGCAATAACACCAGAACCAGAACGTTGTTCAAAACCAGCAGCTGTTAATTGTTCTTAAAAAACTTTTACTTTTGAATTTTACATAGAAAAAACAACTAACCACTTTCATTCACAAAAACAGAAAGCTAATGGTACTTGCATATATTGTATTGTACATACAGCTAGCTAGAATACAATTTGTACAGAGTGTTGATTCCCATTATACATTGTATGAAGCTGACCAAAACCATGTGTGAGAATAACAAATAAGTAAGGATGATATCTAACTATTTGTTAAGGAGCATTCCATTATGAACTTCAAAAGGACCACATGTTATTGTTTAGTGCATTAGAACATCTCTTCAACAAAAGGAAACGTAGAAGTATACAAACTTGAAAACTTATAACTTCATTCAGAAAGGAAAATGTGAAGGTATCAAGCAGCAGCTAGTTGTCACATGTCTCGGGAAACAAGAAGGTATGTTTGCTCCCGAGTTGAACATTTATTCAGTTGCAGTCAAAAATGTTCACAACACATACATGGAGTAGCATGCCATGCCATCAGAAATCGATTACACACAACACACGAATATGGATGCTGCGGAGGGGAGCAACGGCTTCTGTTGGTGGCCCACTTTTTTTTTGTTTAGGGACTCAAATTTAGGATTAACTCATGGAAAGAAAGATAGGTCGTGCCTTAATAAATCCTAATTACAAAATCCCAAGAGATTGAATTTTGGATAACTCTTGGTGATGCTCTAAATTCAGGAATTAATGCCACATCCTCAATATGTCGATTAAGAAACATATATATTACACATCATTTACCTAAACCCAAATCTGACAACTCAAAATTTCACCATCTCTTTCTCTCTCCCACCATGGAAACCTAACCAACGGCTTTTACTACATAAATTGAGGGTTCCAATCCAACGAACGCAACTTGTACAAATTGTACAAACCATAATTGCAATAACATCAAGGCAAAGAAAAGATGACATGGGCGGAGGCCGAGGAACTTACATCGGATTGTCGTAGATCGGGGTCCGGGTCGAGTGCTTCGCGGCAGGGCGTGGGGCGGCCGTCGGTGGAGGGATGACGCCGGCGGAGGGTGACGGAGGCGGGCCGAGAGCAACGGGCGGCGGTCGAACGGCGGATGTCGAAGGAGGGTGGGTGGGCGACGCTGGACCGGTGGGCGGGCTGATCTGGACGACGGCGGCGCTGGACAGGTCGGAGGCGGTCGGAGGGTGGGCCGGCGGATTTGGACGAAGGCGGCGCTGGACAGGTCTGAGGCGGTCGGAGGGTGGCGGACGACAAAGTGCGGGTGGGCGGCTCTAGATAATATATGGTAACTTGATAAGTGTCGGCTCCCAATAACAAACCGACACTTATTTGGATAAATAGGTGCCGGTTATTATTTAGAACCGGTACCTATTGGGGTAAATAGGTGCCGGTTGTTATTTAGAACCGGTACCTATTTGGATAAATAGGTGCCGATTGTTATTTATAACCGGCACCTATTATCCTGTAACGTCCCACCCTTCCCGGGCTGGGCCCGCCTACATCTGGAAGCTCTCTAGGATCTTAGACTGCCCTCACAGACCAACACCAGTCTTTTCTGCGCACTTTGTCCTCACTCATGCGCACCCGGGAAGAACTTCCCGGTCGGTCACCCATCCCTAAATTGCCCTAGGCCAAGCACGCTTAACCTTAGAGTTCTTTGGAGATGAGCTTCTGGAAAAGAAGTTGCAACTTGTTGGTATGAGTATTCTATTAATCCTATTAAGCCCTGGGCCAGGATGTTACATCCACACCCCTTAGAAAACCCGACGTCCTCGTCGGTCAACCCCTGAGCCAGGAACCTCCCTCTTGGCCATGTCCGTGCGCCCAAGTGCCGGCGCATGTACCATGTCGTGTCCTCTCAGGGCCCACGCGCCATGCGCACCATGCCCGCACAACTGACCCGCCACGAGCCCCATGAAACCGTGAGGGTCGGCTCTGATGACCCCCGATTTTGAGGCGGGAATCTTTCGTGTTCATAGTACCATTTCCCTGGATCGAGTAGTTGGTACCCACGAATACAGTACTGGATAATCGAGTGCACATGCACGAATAGTCTTACAATACCATTATTACATTAATAGGCCCGAAGGCATTGTTCATCCCACAGGACCTTATGGTCCGAATACAACATAAAAACAGAATTTAGATAAGGCAGCGGAAAGAGGCAGCGGCTTGTCAATTGCCACAGGCAACGACCGGAGCTAAGGTCTAATATGCGCCGTCGTTCCTTCGTCCTCCCGGTGATATGCGTATGGATCTTCGGCTCTTCAACTCCATTGGAGGTTTGTGCGTATAGCAAGGGTGAGTACCAACCGTACTCAGCAAGCCAACACAGAATTGATGCATATGATAGGGTTATTCAAAGAACATGGCTAGGGTTATTTTTGCGTAAAGCCGTTTTCACAATTCTTTTCACAAGCCTATCGACTAGCCAAATCAAGTTTTAATTTCATAGTTCATTAACCCGGCGACGGTTCGTCTACCATCCATCGTGATTCCAAGGATGGCTTCCGCCTCCGGTTCGTCATGATTTCTCGGTGAGTCCACCCCTTCTCGCATTCTCGAGAAGTTGATCCACCAGCGAATAAAATCATCATGCAAACCCATCCCAGCATTCTTAAGTTCAAAGTCTAGCCAAGCGAAAGTCTTGTCACGATGCTCAATATCCGCGAGCACGGCTATTCGAATAGATTGATTCATTCACACTGCAGTGGATGTACACTTTACCCGTACTCCGCGATAGCCCAACAAATGAGCCTACGCCTCAACACATGAGACGGTCACGGCAAAGCCTTTCGATAACCTCACTTTGGCAGTACCCGCTCCATGAACTTAAGCCCTCATGCACTCTAGCCGTCCTTTTCTAGCAGTGAGGAGTTCTGGCGCACCCGGGGTAAGGGAAGACTTTCCAAATCTTTAAGTTTAGTTAACATCAGTTTAATCCCACCATTCATAACAAAGGCCGCAGCCTCATTCTCATCCCATAACCACATCATAGAGAACCATCTATGCAAGGATACTGCCTCCGCTCGGCTATCTAGTCAGCTAGGTCTATACCCATTCGAGAAGTACGGTTGTACTGGCTCGTTTCCCGGCTATCTCATGGCTCGGTCCTTAATTGACCAGGGTCGGCACTTGCCTTTTCCGGAATCCACCCAAATCATCCGGCCGCCCTAGTCTAAAACATTTGTATAGTACTTTCAATTTTCATCAAACTTAGTTCATCATTCTCATGGCCATGTGGCGCTCATGTCTCCACATGCCGAATCTCAACTACCTTCCCTAAGGTAGTTGCCCAAGCACAAAGCTTTTTCATAAGGTCATGAGTATGCACAATCTAAGTGTAGCATGGCTAAGCAGTTTACCGAAGTTATGCTTCGGTTGTTTGTATCACATCGCGAGTTACAATGAGTAATTCTAAAGGTAATCAATAGCAAGGAATGGCATAACAAGTATAGGTAACTCTGTAAAGCATGCATGTTTAGAGTTTAAAATAACATCATTTCGCAATTGGGTTCGACATGTTCAAAGGGTGTGACGACTTGCCTTACTCGCACGCTGGTTGAGTGGGGTCTTCCGCGTAGTCAGTGTTCACCTCTTCGGACGCTATCCGTACGTGCGAAAAGAAGGGTTGAATCCAATTAAAATTCAACAACATCAACGAAAAGAAAGAGATCTCAAAATGATCGCGAAAGCGGATTCCAAACACAACCTCAAACTTCGGAAATCTTAAGAGTTGAATCAACGAAAAGGAGTTCGCTTAAACCGAGCAAACCATCTCGTAATTAATATGTATTTTGCACTTAAATTTGAAGATATCCTAGAATAATTAGGTTTCTAATTTTTATATCTCCAATAATTGATCTTTAATGTTGCAATTATATTTATTAGGGTTTTGAAATTCTAACGATAGGATAATGTCATCCATGCTTAGCCAATATTTAAAAAAAGTCTCAGGTGAACTTCGATAACAATTTAAAGGTTGGACAATATTTGAATTCAGAAAAAGGAAAAATTTAATCTATAAATTATTTTCACAAAGTATTTCTTTTTGGAAGGAAAAAGAATATTATACTCATTCCTAAATAATAATATTTCAAAACCTTATTTTATCCTAAAATATTTTCAAAATAATTTTTACCTTTACCCCTATTCCTTTACTTTTTTTTTTCCTTTTTTTTCTTTCTTTTTTCTTTCTTTCTTTTTTTCCCTTTTCTTATTTCCTCTGTTTCTTCCCTCCTTTCCCTCCTGTTTTCACCGGCGCCGACGGTGAGGAGGGGCGCCGACGGCGAGGAGGGCCGGAGCTAGGGGAAAGAGGGGCTTTTCACCATCTTGGGACCACGGGGTTCCATTTCTCCACTCGGCCGAGACCGGGAGCGGCGGAGAGGGCGGCGACGGCGGGGTGGTTCGGCGGCGGTGGCGCTCGTCGGCAGCAAACTCCGGCGGTTCGGCCAAGGTGAGGGGTCTACGAGCATGAGTGAACCCTAGGGATGCTAAAGGGGTTTAGTTCGGCCGGGAGGCGTTGCGCGTCTGGCGACGGCGGGGTGGCGGCGGCGAGACAGGGGAATTCGAGGGGGCTCGTCGCCGGCGATTTTCCGGCGACCATTTGGCTCGGGAAGCTTAGGGGAAATAATACTTAGAGCACGGGATGATGATGGTACCTTCAATTCGGGAAGAAATCGGCCGAGGGTGACGAATTTGGAGTGCTTGCACGGGCGGTCGAATTAGGGTTCTTCCGCCGAGCTCGATCCTTCCCAAAATTCACGCAATGCAGTGGCTAACTTTTGGGGAAATCGGGGAAAAGCACGAGTGAGCACGGGGAAGATTTGCTATGTGGTCAGGGGTGGGGGCCGATTTATAGGCGGTCGACGGTGAGATGGTTCGGCGTCCCGTGCGGCGGTAGGGCGACGAGTGCGCGCACGTCGCGGCGACGTGCGGCTATCGCAGCCAACACGCGCGTGTACGGCGAGCGCGGTGAGGTGCGCGGCGCGAGGGAGAGTGCAGGCGCCGCGGCAGGACGGCGTGGCGCGGATCTGTGTACGCGCGGCGCTAACGTGAGCGGCATGGCCGGCGTGTACGGCGTCGACTTTGGGGCAATCGGCATGGCGCGACCTACGGCGACTCGTGCGTGACCGGAGCCGATGACGTGGGAACGTGCACGCGCGAGGTCTCGTGTACGGCGGGTGACGTGCGGCGGCTGCGAACGGGCGGTGTAATCGCCGAACACCGCGATCAATGAACAAGGCGCTTTTCCATTTTTCCCGAATTTAAAATCCTATTTTCCATTTCCATTTCTTTTATTCCTAAAAATCCCAAATAAATTTTGGTATTCACGAACAATTTCTAAAATTATATTTTCCACATTTCCCTACTTTTCAAAATATATTTTCCATATTTATTTTGTTTCTTCTCTTAAATTCAAGAAAATGGAATTTTGATTGAAGACAAATTTCAAGTTTCATTTCTCCTTTTCAATATATATTTTTTATCCAAATTCCAATTATTCATTATCCTTCCCTCATCAATTAGGGTTTAAACATTAATATATTCTTCTTGTGATGCACCATATTATATACATATATATATCTATGTGCTCTTTTCAGGGTACACACATGTATATTTTGAAATTGTTTTCACCGGCTGGGATTGCAAAGCTTAGGGTTTTATTCCATTTTACCTCAAAGTAATTCTAGAAGAAAATCTTATATCGCTGAACTGGCAATTAAGATCGAAAAATACGATAAGAAGTAATGATTCCAAAAAGTTTTTGTGAGTTCCGATTTTCACGTTCCGAATTCCACTCCTTCGATTTTCAGGATGTTACAAACCTACCCCCCTAACAATAAATCTCGTCCCCGAGATTTTCTTACCGGTTGCTGAATAGGTGTGGATATTCTGTCCTCAGGAATTCTTCGCTCTCCCAGGTAGCTTCTTCTTTTGTGTGATTGCTCCATTGTACTTTGTACATGCGCCACGACTTGGTTCATGTCTTCTTTTCTGCTTCGTCTAGTATCTTGATTGGATGCTTCGGGTAGGTAAGATCACTGTGGACATGGATGGTTTCTAACGGGGCTTGCTCTTCCGGTACCCGCAAACATTTCTTCAGCTGCGACACGTGGAATACTGGGTGGACATCGGAGAGATTTTCGGGCAGTTCCAATTGGTAAGCCACTTCTCCCCTCCTAGCACTTATCACGAATGGGCCCACGTATCGTGGTGCGAGTTTCCCTTTGACTTTGAATCTCTGTGTTCCCCGTAGTGGTGAGACCTTTAGGTACACGTAATCACCTTCTTTAAATTCCAATTCTCTTCGTCGGGTATCCGCGTAGTTCTTTTGTCGTGATTGAGCAGATTGTAGTCGGTCCCGGATCAGGCGAACCTTTTCCTCAGCCTCCTTGATTATGGCCCTGTTTGTTTCAGCTTCTGCTTCTGTAGAAGCTAGCTTCTGGCTTCTGGCTTCTGACTGCTACCACCTACAGAAGCTGCAACTGCAGAAGCTGTGCCTGTTTGGCAACTTGCTTCATGATTAGCTTTTTGACTCGACGGAATTTAGAATGTTCAAAAACGCCCCTAGTTTTTTTAATTCATGAGAAATCGGATTGAGATGACGATAGTGATAATAATTTAAAAAGTAGCGTCATACAATGTTTTCGTGGCAAAATAAAAAACATTTTGTACATCATTCTCGGCGGCATTCATGTATCCCTGTCCTAGCTTTGAACTTTTCGGCGGCATTCATGTATCCCTTATTGGATAAAGTGCCATGAGGAGCGTTACCCGCTTCACTTTCCTCTACACATATTTTACAGGGAATGGAGAATTGGCCATCAAGAATTATAATGGAACAAGCATGCAAAGCAACAGTTAAAAGACCATTCCAAGTACAATCGACAAAACATCTAAACCATAATGTTGCCATGTAAATCCTACAAGAATATCTAGTGAGAGCACATAGATACACACCGGTGAGGAATTGTTGCCTTGCGAAATTGGGAAGCAATCAAAGCAAGCAATAGCACATAGATACACACCGGTGAGGTCGGCGAGGAAGGCCCTGCAGGGTCCCTGTGTAGCGTTGTTGCCGACGTCGAGGATCCAGAAGCCGATGAGGTAGACGATGATGGCGCCGAGGCGGGTGGAGCTCGGGGTGATGGAGTCGCCGAAGATTCGACCGAGGTTGGCGGAGAATCCGACGGTGAGGAACGGAGCGCCGATGGAAGCGGCGCCGGCGGCGATGAAGGGGCGGCCGCGGGCGGGGGGAGGCGGGCGATGCGGAGAGGTGGCCGACGAGGGGCTGGACGAGGAGACCGGAGAGGGGGCCGCAGATCCAGACGAGGCTGGCGAAGGCGTGTGGGATGCCGAGCTCCTGGACGGGATGCGGAGATTCGACCGAGGTCAGCCGGTGAGCTCGGGGGACTTGTGCCGCAGGCGCTCACGCAGGAAGCGGGCTCGGGGAGGGGATGGCATTCGGCGGCGGGACGGGCTCATCGCGGTGGGGCCTGCCGGTGGTGAGGTCAGCGGCGAACCCTAGCGCCGCGGCTCTCACGGGAAGGGGCGCAAGTCGGCCTCGTGCGCGGTGGGAGGAGAAAAGACCGGTCAACACGGCGAATCGGTATGTGTAACCAGTGGCAATGGTGGGTAATTTTCTTTCTCAGAAGCCAGAAAAGCTCATCTGGATGGGCTTCTAGCTTTTGGCTTCTCTAGTTCATAAAAGCCAAATGGCTTATGAGAAGCTAAACACAAAAGCTACCTGTTTGTTTC
The DNA here is from genome assembly GCA_019925245.2 of Oryza australiensis. Classification (NCBI taxonomy): domain Eukaryota; kingdom Viridiplantae; phylum Streptophyta; class Magnoliopsida; order Poales; family Poaceae; genus Oryza; species Oryza australiensis. The sequence continues at coordinate 104,370 of JAIFGZ020000492.1, forward strand.
AGCTTCTGTCTACTATAGGAGGAAAAGCTAAAAGCTGAGTGAAACAAACAGGGCCTATGTCGGGCCCGAATACGGTCCGTTCACCGGTTTCTGACCACATCAATGGGGTTCGACATCGGCGACCAAATAAAGCTTCGTTTGGCGACATCTTCAGACTGGCTTGATAGCTATTGTTGTAAGAGAACTCGGCGTACGGCAAGCATTTCTCCCAATCCTTGGTGAAATCCAATGCACAGGCTCTCAGCATATCCTCCAGTACTTGGTTCGTCCTTTCAGTCTGCCCATCGGTCTGTGGGTGATAAGCGGTACTGAAAGCGAGATGACTTCCGAGTGCCTCGTGGACTTTGCTCCAAAAATGAGATGTGAATTGGGTACCACGATCCGATATAATCCTCTTTGGTACACCGTGGAGACATACAATCCTACTCATATATAGTTCCGCTAGCTTGGCACTGTTGTAGTTAGTTTTCACGGGAATAAATCTGGCAGTCTTGGTGAGCCGATCTACTATTACCCAAATGGAATCGTAACCAGCCGTAGTTTTGGGTAGTCCTACTATGAAATCCATGCCTATCTCGTCCCATTTCCATTCGGGAATCTTGAGTGGCTGCAGCAAGCCAGCCGGCCGTTGATGCTCAGCTTTCACCCTTTGGCACACATCGCACACGGCTACGTATTCGGCTACATCTCTCTTCATATTAGGCCACCAGTATTCTCCTTTCAAATCCTGGTACATTTTCGTGCTTCCGGGATGTAACGAATATGCCGACTCGTGGGCTTCTTTTAAGATCAATCCTCTCAAACCGCCTCGTTCAGGCACGCAGATTCTTTTCTTGTACCACAGGATTCCCCTGTCGTCTACTGAAAATTCCTTAGCGCGTCCAGCGGCCATGCGTTCCTTGATTTCCTGGGTTTCCTCATTCCCTTTTTGGGCTTCTTCTATTTGAGTCCTCAGAAGGGGTTGGATTTCCAGTGAGTGTACTCCTCCGTGAGGAATCAGGTGCAGATTAAGTCGAGCCATTTCTTCTTGGAGCTCATTAGCCATACCTTTCAATCCCATGTGGTTGCACTGGGCTTTGCGGCTCAGCGCATCGGCCACTACATTTGCCTTGCCGGGATGATAATGGATTCCTAGATCGTAATCCTTGATCAACTCCAACCATCGCCTCTGTCGTAGGTTGAGATCAGGCTGAGTAAAGAAATATTTTAGGCTCTTGTGATCGGTATACACATCACAGTGGTTCCCGATCAGATAGTGTCTCCAGATCTTCAATGCGTGTACAACCGCGGCTAATTCCAGGTCGTGTGTGGGATAATTCTCTTCGTGGGGTCGTAACTGTCGCGAGGCATACGCTACGACCTTCCCATCCTGCATTAATACTCCTCCTAATCCTTGCCGGGATGCATCACAGTACATCACGAAATCCTTCCGGTTGTCAGGTAAGGTTAAGATTGGGGCAGTGGTTAACTTTTCTTTCAGTTGGTCAAAAGCATTTTGACACTTCTCGTTCCATTCAAACTTCTTTTCCTTCTTCAGAAGTTGAGTCATAGGTCGGGCTACAGTGGAAAACCCTTCGATAAACCGTCGGTAATAACCGGCCAAGCCCAAGAAACTCCGAACTTCCGTCACTGACTTGGGTGCCTTCCATTCCATAACGGCTTCGACCTTGGCGGGGTCTACTGCTACTCCTCCGGCTGAAACCACGTGGCCAAGAAAAGCGACTTCCTTGAGCCAGAACTCGCATTTGCTGAACTTTGCATACAGCTGGTGCTCTCGTAGCTTTTCCAGTACGAGTCGTAGATGCTCCGCGTGTTCCTCATCGCTCTTGGAGTAGATAAGTATATCGTCGATGAATACCACTACGAATTTGTCCAGGTATTCCATGAATACCTTGTTCATCAGGTTCATAAAGTATGCAGGGGCATTGGTCAATCCAAAGGACATCACTGTGAACTCATATAAGCCGTAACGTGTAGAGAACGCCGTCTTAGGAATATCTCCGCTCTAATCTTCAACTGATGATATCCTGACCATAGATCAATCTTGGAGAACACCTGCGCACCTTTAAGTTGATCGAATAGGTCATCGATCCGAGGTAGCGGGTACTTGTTCTTGATAGTTATTTCATTCAGCGACCGGTAGTCCACACACATCCTCATACTCCCATCCTTCTTTTGACGAAGAGTACTGGGGCTCCCCAGGGAGAAGAGCTGGGGCGTACAAATCCCTTCTCTTGTAGTTCCCTTATTTGCTTCTTGAGTTCCTCTAACTCGTTGGCCGGCATTCGATAACGTCTCTTGGATATGGGGGCAGTACCAGGCATTAGATCGATGATAAACTCTACGTCGCGATCCGGGGGCATTCCGGGTAATTCCTCGGGAAACACATCCGGGTATTCTTGTACTACGGCATTCCGCCTAGGGGTAGCATGGTGAACACTCCGCAGCTTGCTCACATAGCTTTGGGTTTTGATCCATAGTTATGCTCATCGGTGATCCCCATGGGGTGGATACCGTGACTTCCCTTCGACTGCAGTCTATAATTCCATTATTTTTGGTCAACCAATCCATTCCGAGTATGACATCTATGGTTTGGGGTGATAGCACCATAAGGTTTGAGAGAAACACCACGCCTCTAATCCGTATGGGCACATTAATGCAGGCATGGGGTACGGTTATGTCTCCCCCCGGTGAGTGTACCAGCATAGGTCTTCTAAGTGCTACTTGGTGCAGGTGGTGTTGTTTGCTTACTCGAGAAAATATGAATGAATGTGAGGCTCCAGAATCGAATAAAACTTTAATTGGTGCAGAGTTGATAGAGAACATACCCATCAATACGTTCTGGTCCTCCTGAGCTTCTTCAGCCCCACATGATTCACCGGCCACGTCGAAACCCGGTGGCGGCCTCGTTGGGTAGCGGGGTCCGAACAGGACTTCGTCTGCCGCGAGGGGTGGGGTTCCTCGGACGGGCGTTGCATTGGCGCCGGTGCGCACGGGCGTTGCGTGGTTTTGGGCAGCTATTGGAGTAGTGCCCGAATTCTCCGCAATTGAAGCAGCTCACATTCTTTCTTCCTGGAGCGGCTAGGGTCGGTGTGGGTGTACGAAGCCGAGGTGTAGCCGACTGTTGGCATGGTCGAGCGGGAGAACGTCCGGTTCGGAACGTTTGGCTTCCATCCGACGGGGTGGCTCCCTTGGGGCGTTGTGGCGTTCCCGAAATGGGCGAGCCATAGCGAGCCTCCTCTTGCGGTTATTGTCTACCACCTTTTGGTCATGCTCAAGTCGGACGACCTTGTTGATGAGGCTTTGGAACCGGTGTGATCCCGCCCGATCATTGGTCCCCTCGGTTCGTCATTTAGTCCCTCAATGAATTTGTCTATCTTTTCTTCTTCGTCCGCAGTGTCACCGGTGGCGTAACGGGCAAGCTGGGTGAACTTGTTCAGATATTCTTGTACCGAGGTATTCCCTTGACGCATCTGCGGAACTCATTTTCTTCATCCTCATAAGCTGCAGTGGCACGAAATTCTCACACGCAGCCGTGAATTCCTCCCATGTTGGTTCGCCGGTGTCTTCAGCTCGTGTTTCCTTGTAGGTGTCCCACCGAGTCACTTGCGGGGCCCTCCACTGGTTAGTAGCGAAGACAACTCTATCGCCTTCTCGGATTCGACGAGGGTTAGCTTCTTCTCTATCACTCTTAGCCAATCTTCAGCATCCATAGGCTCTTCGGCCGTGGAAAAAGTGGGCGGCTTAGCTCTCATGAATTCTCCCTGACTCGATCCTCCTCGACCTCCTTGATTATTAGCAATCGCTTGGAGTAGCCGGGTCCGCAAAGCCATGACCTCCGCCGGGTGGAGGGGTTGGGTTCGGCGGGTTCTCGTTGGTTGCTGCGGCTCTACGGCGATGTGCCATCCGAAGAAGGTAGATGAATTAAGAGATCGGACTAGTTTATGTTATAGTTCCCTGGGGATTTTTCTTCAAGTTCTTTTGAATGATCTTCAATCAACGAGACGGTGAAATAATAATAAGCTTACGAATTAAGACACCGCAAGGCGATGCTCAGGTTCATCATATTACATAAGGGGGTACACGGACTGTACACACACAGTCCTTCATGCCAGGATAGCAACAATAATTATATCGTCCAACTACATCAACTAATTAAGGGGAAATAGGGAGTGGTTCGTGCTGCCGAACTGGGAAGGTCCTCCCGCCTAGTCATCCAACCATCCGCAAGAGCCAGGCGCCGGAAGTGGGTGGTCCGCTGCTGAAGCAAACCGAAGTCCCCATGGCTCGGAGGTGGTGGCCTCGGAGTCACGCCGAATCTTCCGACTCGGTGGCCGCGTACTCTTGCGAGCGGTCTGGCGGGTGAGGGGGCCTCCCGTGTGAGTCAGGCGACGAGGGGGAGCTTCCTCCTCCATTGAGTCGGTGTCGCTAGACTCCCATTTGATCTCCATGGGCTCTGCCTCAGACTCCGTGTCGGTGTAGATCTGGATGGGGTTACCCTCTCCTGACCCCGGCTCGGATGGGTACCGGTACGGAGCTCGAGGTGGGTCCCATGGATGTGGCAGAGTGGGGTCTACGTGTACGGTGCGAGCTCGTGCTCAACATAAAGCTTGCTCCATCATAGCTTGAAAAGTATCTAAGCATGCTGGAGTCATAAGGTAACGAGTGGTCGGGCACGGGGCGGGAGGTGATGGTACAGGCTCGGTGGAAGTACTGCGGCGTAGACAGACGAGTCGCAATGCTGCTCCTCCAGTGGTTGATCTCGTTTGCTTGCTCTTCCGAGCTGTTCTTCCAGCTCTACCAGAGCTTCCCCACGGGCCATATAGCGGTCCGAGAGTTGCTCATACTGGGCACCATTGGCCTGCAGCTGAGTCTGCAGCATGTTTATCTGGTCTCCACAGCCTTGGTGGCTGTTGACCGATTATTGAGGCGTGATCGCGATCGTTGATCTCGAGCGGGGCCTCTCGTCGTAGCCGTCCGCCGTGTCTCCGCCCAACGTGATAGACGCGTGACCATCGGGTTGTAGCAGCAGGGGGTAGCCTCCACGGTGCAGCCGGGTTGCCCTCCTCGCGATAAGGATGATGCACGAACTCTGTCATTGTGAGTTCGGCACGGTGTTCCGCATTAAGGCGAAGGAAGGCCTCGCGAGGTGCATCCCGAATAGCCGCTTCTGCTAGGTCCCGGTGGTAGCGAGTGTGGAAGCAGTAAGATGTCTCACTTCCCATGCGGGCTTCTATGGATACGGCTGCCTCCCAGGCTGGATACACTTCGGAGCCATGCCTTTTGGTGTGATAGGTGGGTGGTTCCGGGTACCTCAAACACCATAGTAGGGACGAAGTTGTACCACAAACCCCTCGTCTCGCGGGATAGTGACTTCCTAGGTTTCGTCGTGGTTTGACATCGCTTTTATAGGCAACTTGGGGTTAGCGGGAGAGAGCTATCATAATCATTTGGTAAAAAGAAATACAGATGTAGAAAAGGTATATTTGCATTTTCGGAAATATTAGTTTAAAACTGATCCTATTGTAGGGATATTTCCCTTTAGCCATCTAGTTAGGGGTAGGGCGCCATTTGGTCTTAGCCTACGGTCGCATGGCTCGATACCAGCTCTGTGGACCCCGATTTTGAGGCGGGAATCTTTCGTGTTCATAGTACCATTTCCCTGGATCGAGTAGTTGGTACCCACGAATACAAGATCTTGGATAATCGAGTGCACATGCACGAATAGTCTTACAATACCATTATTACATTAATAGGCCCGAAGGCATTGTTCATCCCACAGGACCTTATGGTCCGAATACAACATAAAAACGAATTTAGATAAGGCGGCGGAAAGAGGCGGCGGCTTGTCAATTGCCACAGCAACGACCGGAGCTAAGGTCTAATATGCGCCGTCAGTTCCTTCGTCCTCCTGGTGATATGCGTATGGATCTTCTGGCTCTTCAACTCCATCAGCTGGAGGTTTGTGCGTATAGCAAGGGTGAGTACCAACCGTACTCAGCAAGCCAACACAGAATTGATGCATATGATAGGGTTATTCAAAGAACATGGCTAGGGTTATTTTTGCGTAAAGCCAGTTTTCACAATTCTTTTCACAAGCCTATCGACTAGCCAAATCAAGTTTTAATTTCATAGTTCATTAACCCGGCGACGGTTCTGTCTACCATCCATCGTGATTCCAAGGATGGCTTCCCGCCTCCGGTTCGTCATGATTTTCTGGGGAGTCCACCCCTTCTCGCATTCTCGAGAAGTTGATCCACCAGCGAATAAAATCATCATGCAAACCCATCCCAGCATTCTTAAGTTCAAAGTCTAGCCAAGCGAAAGTCTTGTCACGATGCTCAATATCCGCGAGCACGGCTATTCGAATAGATTGATTCATTCACACTGCAGTGGATGTACACTTTACCCGTACTCCGCGACAGCCCAACAAATGAGCCTACGCCTCAACACATGAGACGGTCACGGCAAAGCCTTTCGATAACCTCACTTTGGCAGTACCCGCTCCATGAACTTAAGCCCTCATGCACTCTAGCCGTCCTTTTCTAGCAGTGAGAGGAGTTCTGGCGCACCCGGGGTAAGGGAAGACTTTCCAAATCTTTAAGTTTAGTTAACATCAGTTTAATCCCACCATTCATAACAAAGGCCGCAGCCTCATTCTCATCCCATAACCACATCATAGAGAACCATCTATGCAAGGATACTGCCTCCGCTCGGCTATCTAGTCAGCTAGGTCTATACCCATTCGAGAAGTACGGTTGTACTGGCTCGTTTCCCGGCTATCTCATGGCTCGGTCCTTAATTGACCAGGGTCGGCACTTGCCTTTTCCGGAATCCACCCAAATCATCCGGCCGCCCTAGTCTAAAACATTTGTATAGTACTTTCAATTTTCATCAAACTTAGTTCATCATTCTCATGGCCATGTGGCGCTCATGTCTCCACATGCCGAATCTCAACTACCTTCCCTAAGGTAGTTGCCCAAGCACAAGGCTTTTTCATAAGGTCATGAGTATGCACAATCTAAGTGTAGCATGGCTAAGCGGTTTACCAAGTTATGCTTCGGTTGTTTGTATCACATCGCGAGTTACAATGAGTAATTCTAAAGGTAATCAATAGCAAGGAATGGCATAACAAGTATAGGTAACTCGTAAAGCATGCATGTTTAGAGTTTAAAATAACATCATTTCGCAATTGGGTTCGACATGTTCAAAGGGTGTGACGACTTGCCTTGCTCGCACGCTGGTTGAGTGGGGTCTTCCGCGTAGTCAGTGTTCACCTCTTCGGACGCTATCCGTACGTGCGAAAAGAAGGGTTGAATCCAATTAAAATTCAACAACATCAACGAAAAAGAAAGAGATCTCAAAATGATCGCGGAAAGCGGATTCCAAACACAACCTCAAACTTCGGAAATCTTAAGAGTTGAATCAACGAAAAGGAGTTCAGTTAAACCGAGCGAACCATCTCGTAATTAATATGTATTTTGCACTTAAATTTGAAGATATCCTAGAATAATTAGGTTTCTAATTTTTATATCTCCAATAATTGATCTTTAATGTTGCAATTATATTTATTAGGGTTTTTGAAATTCTAACGATAGGATAATGTCATCCATGCTTAGCCAATATTTAAAAAAAAAGTCTCAGGTGAACTTCGATAACAATTTAAAGGTTGGACAATATTTGAATTCAGAAAAAGGAAAATGTTAATCTATAAATTATTTTCACAAAGTATTTCTTTTTGGAAGGAAAAAGAATATTATACTCATTCCTAAATAATAATATTTCAAAAACCTTATTTTATCCTAAAATATTTCCAAAATAATTTTTACCTTTACCCCTATTCCTTTACTAATTTTCTTTTTCCTTTTTTTCTTTTTCTTTTTTTCTTTCTTTTCTTTTTTCCCTTTTTCTTATTTCCTCTGTTTCTTCCCTCCTTTCCCCCTTCGTTTTCACCGGCGGCCGACGGTGAGGGAGGCGCCGACGGCGAGGAGGGCCGAGCTAGGGAAAGAGGGGCTTTTCACCATCTTGGGACCACGGGGTTCCATTTCTCCACTCGGCCGAGACCGGGAGCGGCGGAGAGGGCGGCGACGGCGGGGTGGTTCGGCGGCGGTGGCGCGTCGGCGCAAACTCCGGCGAAGTTCGGCCAAGGTGAGGGGTCTACGAGCATCGTGAACCCTAGGGATGCTAAAGGGGTTTGGTTCGGCCGGGAGGCGTTGCGCGTGGCGGCGACGGGTGGTGGCGGCGGCCGAGACAGGGAATCGAGGGGCTCGTCGCCGGTGATTTTCCGGCGACCATTTGGCTCGGGAAGCTTAGGGAAATAATACTTAGAGCACGGGGATGATGATGGTACCTTCAATTCGGGAAGAAATCGGCCGAGGGTGACGAATTTGGAGTTGCACGGGCGGTCGAATTAGGGTTCTTCCGCCGAGCTCCGATCCTTCCCAAAATTCACGCAATGCAAGTGGCTAACTTTTGGGGAAATCGGGGAAAAGCACGAGTGAGCACTGGGAAGATTTGCTATGTGGTCGCTGGGTCAGGGGGCCGATTTATAGGCGGTCGACGGTGAGATGGTTCGGCGTCCCGTGCGGCGGTAGGGCGACGAGTGCGCGCACGTCGCGGCGACGTGCGGCAACTGCAGCCAACGCGCGCGTGTACGGCGAGCGCGGTGAGGCAAGGCGCGAGGCGGGAGTGCGGCGCCGCGGCAAGGACGGCGTGGCGCAGACTGTGTACGCGCGGCGCTAACGTGAGCGGCATGGCCAGCGTGTACGGCGTCGACTTTGGAGCAATCGGCATGGCGCGACTGTACCGGCGACTCCTGTGCGTGACCGGAGCCGATGACGTGGGGAACGTGCATGCGCGAGGTCTCAGGTACGGCGGGTGACGCGCGGCGTCTGCGAACGGGGCGGTGTAATCGGTCAAACACCTGCTGATCAATGAACAGTGCGCTTTTCCATTTTTCTCGAATTTAAAATCCTATTTTCCATTTCCATTTCTTTTATTCCTAAAAATCCCAAATAAATTTTGGTATTCACAGAACAATTTCTAAAATTATATTTTCCACATTTCCCTACTTTTCAAAATATATTTTCCATATTTATTTTGTTTCTTCTCTTAAATTCAAGAAAATGGAATTTTGATTGAAGACAAATTTCAAGTTTCATTTCTCCTTTTCAATATATATATTTTTATCCAAATTCCAATTATTCATTATCCTTCCCTCATCAATTAGGGTTTAAACATTAATATATTCTTTTTGTGATGCACCATATTATATACATATATATATCTATGTGCTCTTTTCAGGGTACACACATGTATATTTTGAAATTGTTTTCACCGGCTGGGATTGCAAAGCTTAGGGTTTTATTCCATTTTACCTCAAAGTAATTCTAGAAGAAAATGTTATATTGCTGAACTGGCAATTAAGATCGAAAAATACGATAAGAAGTAATGATTCCAAAAAGTTTTTGTGAGTTCCGATTTTCACGTTCCGAATTCCACTCCTTCGATTTTCAGGATGTTACAAAAACCCTAACTCATCAGTTCCACTTATCTTTTCCCTCATGCACCTAAGGCTGCCAATGGGCCTGATATGTATGCTACCATTGGTTCTATAATTCAATTTGTCTGTCCACATGAGACGGCTTCAAAGGGTTATTTACAATAGGTAGAGAGAACAGGACTGCATGCAAATATATTCATTCAGTTCCAAAATTACATATTCATGGTTGTTACAATCAAACTCCAACTTATAAGTCGATCACTATTACTCCTTCTTCATGATGACTGCGAACATATGGGGCTTTCTCCTCTTCTTCGTCTTCTTCTTCGTCTTCTTGACTTTCTTCACCTTCGTCTACATCGTTGCGAAAGGTGGTAACTCGTCAATTTGATCGTAGCCTTCCTCATTGGTGATATTCTCAACTCCGACAATGTTTCGCTTTCCATTGAGAACTACGTGGCGATCAGTCACCGATGAAGGGTCCTTGACATAGAATACTTGTGTTACAGAGTTTGCGAGCACAAAAGGTTCATCTTGATAACCCACATTGTTTAGGTCCACGATGAACATGCCGTACTTGTCAATTTTCAAACCACTTGGAATTTTGACCCATTGACACTGGAAAAGTGGTACCTTCAGCGGTCCATACTCAAGCTCCCAGATTGCCTCTATATAGCCGTAGTATGTTTGTTTTACCCCATTACCGTCGAAGGCATCTATACGGACACCACTATTCGATATTTGCTCTTGGCATCCTGCGTTCTCGTGTAAAATGTATACCCATTAATATCATACCCTTGGAATGAATAAATAGAGCTCGCAGGCCCTCGGAACAAAACGTACAACTGGTCACTATCATGATTCGCAGCCATGATATGCTTCTGTAACCAATCACCGAAATGCAGTCTATGCTGCTTAGCGATCCATGCTTCTGATTTGCCTGGGTTCTCGGTTCGGAGTGATTTGTAATGCACATCAACAAATGGAGCCACCAAGGCTGACTGCTCGAGTACTGCGAAATGTGCTTGCCGTAGTGTTTCAAGGCTAGGAGCAAATATTGCTTTATGCCCTAAAGTCCCTTTCCCAAGTAGCCTGCCCTCGTGTCGGGACATTGGCACACTAATGGGACGTAGATCCATATAGTCGATGCAAAACTCAACCACCTCCTCTGTTGCATAACCCTCTACGATACTCCCTTCCGGTTGAGCTCTGTTACGAACATACTTTTTTATGATCCCCATGAATCTCTCGAAAGCCCCCATGTTATGAAGATAAACTGGGCCGAGAATCTTTATCTCTTTCACGATATGTATCACTAGGTGAACCATTATATCAAAAAATGATGGTGGAAAACACATCTCGATTTGGCAAATGGTCACGATTACATCTGCCTGGAGCTTGTCTAGTGTGGTTGGATCGATCACCTTCTGATATATAGCATTGAAGAACGAGCACAACTTTATGATTGGGTTTCGCACCTGTCCGGCAAGATGCCTCTAATCGCAACAGGAGTAGTTGTGTCATCAGCACGTGACAATCATGTGACTTCATGCCCACTATTTTCTTCTCTCTAATGTTGACAAGTCTTTTAACGTTAGCGGAGTAACCGAGACGGGACTCGGACACTCTTCAGCACTCCACAGCTGATTTTCTCGGCGGCACCGAGGGTGTAGCACGCGGGAGGGAGGGTATTGTCGGCCATTGGGACGTTCTTGAGGATGTAGCTCAGACCTGATGTTCATGTCTACGAGGTCTCTCCGGTATTTCAACGTATCCTTTGTCTTGCCAGGTATGTTGAGCAGTACTCCCATCAAACTCTCACATACATTTTTCTCAACGTGCATCACGTCGATTGCATGACGGACATCCAAACCTTTCCAATACGGTAGTTCCCGTAAGATAGATTTCTTCTTCCGAGAGGCTTCTCACCACCCTTGCCCGCCGCGCGTGTATTGCCATGCCCCTTACCAAATACATGTTCAATATCTTTTACCTCTTCAAAAATATCTCGGCCGTACGATGTTTGAGCTGTCCCCTTCTCCACCGTGCCATCGAAATCTCTTCTATTGCTACGATCGGTGACCGGCGGGAAGAAACCTTCGGTGGCACATGTACACGTCTTTCCCGAGTACCTCGGCCCACGCTTGCGTGTCCCGCATGCACTGCACACATGCACAACCACCTTTTACCGTTTGTCCAGATGTATTGCCACGCAGGGTAATCTTGAATGGTAACTAACAATATTGCCCTTAAGGTGAAGTACTCTCTTTTGTAAGCATCCCACATCCGCACCCCCGAACCCATAGTAACGAAGATCATCTACTACTAGCTGAAGTAGACATCGATATCGTTGTCAGGTTGCTTGGGCCCTTGGATTAGCATTGGCATCATCATATACTTGCGCTTCATGCACAACCATGACGGAAGGTTGTACATAACAAGTGCCACGGCCATGTCCGTGCCGACGCTCATGTCACCGAATGGATTCATCCCGTCGTGCTCAGCCCAAACCTTACATTCCTTATCTCGCGTGCAAAATTTTTGTACTTTCTATCTATATTTCTCCATTGAGACCCGTCGGCAGGGTGCCTTATCATCCCATCCTTCTTACGTTCTTCGGCGTGCCACCGCATCATCTTTGCATGCTTTTTGTTTGCATACAGGCGCTCAATCCGAGGGATTATAGGAAAATACCATACAACTTTAATGGGCACTTTCCTCTTCTTTAGGACGGGGCCACCGCTGTCATCATCGGCATCATCGTCGTTACCTCCACCCTTATACCGCGGTGCTCACAACGGACATGCATCCAGTGCATAGTCACCCCGGTATAGGATACGATCATTTCGACATGCGTGAATTTTTGCACCTCCAGCCCGAGTGGACAAACAACCTTCTTTGCTTGATATGTCGTTTCGGCGACGTGACCCGCTGGAAGGAGGTCTCCGATCAATTGTAGAAGCTCGTGAAGCTCTTGTCGCTCCAGCCGTTTGTTGATTTCATCTGCAACAACGAGAGGACAACGTGTAATTTGGTGTGCTCCTCGTTGCAACCTGGATAAAGCGGTGTTTTTGAGTCCTCCACCATGGCTTTGAACTTCTCGTATTGTCTGTCATCGCTGTAGGCTGTCTCTCCATCCCGCAACATCTGATCCAACCCATCCGATTCGTCATTGTCGTATTCACCTTCGTCAGCAAGTAACTCCACATTGTCTTCATGCATTGCATCGCCATGATTGTCCACACTGTCATTCTCATCTTCACCGTGATTGTCCGACATGTGTGATTACGCATAAAACCTCTTCTTAGCGGATGCTCGTGAACTTGTTTTGCGGAAGCTGTCTCTCCTTCCCGCAATCGAACATGGACAATACAAATATTCTGTCATGCTCAACGACCGGGAACTCGTGGCCCCGATCACGAACTTGGTTACTCCCCTGGCATACTCCAAGGTACCCCGCTTCGCATCGTTCATCCCTCCTTCATCCATCGGTTCTACGGGAATTTTTAAAAAATGTGACGTCTTCATATAAATGACATTATTTTATTTTGGTTACATAACTCTACGGTGATAGTCTCTTCAAAGTTGACAATCCGAAATACTTTTAATTAAAGAAAAAGACACAAAATGACATAAATGGTGTCATGCATCTACTAACATATACACACAAATCACAAAAGAATATCATAAAGAATCACGTACACAAATAATAAACAACTAAAATATACTAACCTTTAATTTTTCTGAAATTTTTTGGCAAAACCTTCCCCCCTCTGTTTCGTTCTACACATGAAGACCGAATAAAAATGAGCTAAGTGGCTGAAAGGTGGCATTTATAGGTGGTCGGAATATAGGTGTCGGTTTTAACAACAACCGACACCTATATTACGAAGCTTACAGCGTAAGGAACCTTATAGGTGTCGGGTGAAGCGCAAAACCGGCACCTAAAGTATAAGTGTCGTTTTTTTCTATTGACCCGACACCTATTTAGGACAAATAGGTGCCGGTTCCTTTTAAGAACCGCCACTTATACTATAGGTGCCGTTTTTACTATTCACCCGACACCTATTTCACACTATAGGTGGCGGTTATTAACAAGAACCGGCACCTATTCTTTACATGCTACCTATATGCATTATAGGTGCCGGATTTGTGTTAACCGGCACTTTTTTGGGTGACACCAATGAGCCTTTTTGCAGTAGTGAATGTCCTTTGGATTGACCAATGCCCCGGCATATTTCATGAATCTGATGAACAAGGTATTCATGGAATATCTGGATAAATTCGTGGTGGTATTTATTGACGATATACTTATCTACTCCAAGGACGATGAGGAACATGTGGAGCACCTACGACTGGTACTGGAAAAGCTGCGAGAGCACCAGCTGTATGCGAAATTTAGCAAGTGCGAGTTCTGGCTCAAGGAAGTCACTTTTCTTGGCCATGTAGTCTCAGCCGGAGGAGTAGCGGCAGACTCTGCCAAGGTCGAAGCTGTTACGGAATGGAAGGCACCCAAGTCAGTAACAGAGTTACGAAGTTTCTTGGGATTGGCCGGATATTACCGAAGGTTCATCGAAGGGTTTTCCACAATAGCCTGACCCATGACTCAACTTCTGAAGAAGGAGAAGAAATTCGTATGGAACGAGAAGTGTCAGGAAGCCTTTGACCAACTAAAAGAAAAGTTAACCACCGCCCCAATCTTAACCCTACCTGACAACCGTAAGGATTTTGTGATGTACTATGCGTCTCGGCAAGGACTGGGAGGCGTATTAATGCAGGATGGAAAGGTAGTAGCATATGCCTCGAGACAGTTACGACCCCACGAGGAAAACTATCCCACACACGACTTGGAGTTAGCGGCTGTTGTTCATGCATTAAAGATCTGGAGACACTATCTGATCGGAAACCACTGCGATGTATATACCGATCACAAGAGCCTGAAATACTTCTTCACTCAGGCAAACCTCAATCTACGTCAGAGACGGTGGTTGGAATTGATCAAGGACTACGATCTAGGAATCCATTACCACCCCGGTAAGGCGAATGTTGTGGCCGACGCACTAAGCCGTAAAGCCCAATGCAACCATATGAGAATGGAAGGCATGGCCAGTGAGCTCAAACAAGAAATGGCTCGACTGAACTTACACCTGATTCCTCACGGAGTAGTGAACTCACTGGAAATCCAACCCCTTCTGAGGACTCAAATAGAAGAAGCTCAAAAGGATAATGAAGAAACTCAAGCGATCAAAGAGCGCATGATCGGTGGGCGTGCTAAGGAATTTTCGGTAGACGACAAGGGAACCCTGTGGTATAAGAAAAGAATCTGTGTGCCTGAACAAGGTGGTTTGAGAGGGTTGATCTTAAAAGAAGAACACGAATCAGCATATTCGTTACATCCGGGAAGCATGAAGATGTACCAGGATTTGAAGGAAGAATACTGGTGGCCCAATATGAAGAGAGACGTAGCCCAATACATAGCCGTATGCGATGTATGCCAAAGGGTAAAAGCTGAGCATCAACGACCGGCAGGCTTGCTGCAGCCACTCAAGATTCCCAAGTGGAAGTGGGATGAGATAGGCATGGATTTCATCGTTGGACTACCAAAAACGGCAGCCGGATATGATTCCATTTGGGTAATAGTAGATCGGCTCACCAAGACCGCCAGATTTATCCCCGTAAAGACTAACTACAATAGCGCCAAGCTAGCAGAACTATACATGAGTGGATTGTGTGTCTCCATGGTGTACCACAAAGAATTATATCAGATCGCGGTACCCAATTCACGTCCCATTTCTGGAGCAAAGTTCACGAGGCACTCGGAAGTCACCTTGCCTTCAGTACTGCTTACCACCCACAGACCGACGGGCAGACCGGAAGGACAAATCAAGTGCTTGAGGATATGTTGAGAGCTCGTGCGTTGGATTTCACCAAGGATTGGGAGAAATGTTTACCGTACGAGTTCTCCTACAACAACAGCTACCAAGCCAGTCTGAAGATGTCACCAAACGAAGCCCTATTTGGTCGCCGATGCCGAACCCCATTGATGTGGTCAGAAACCGGTGAACGAGCCGTGTTTGGGCCTGACATAATCAAAGAGGCCGAGGAAAAGGTTCGTCTGATCCGGGACCGATTACAAGCTGCCCAGTCTTGACAGAAGAGCTACGCGGATACTCGTCGAAGGGACTTAGAGTTTAATGTAGGCGACTATGTGTATCTAAAGGTCTCACCACTGCGAGGAACTCAAAGGTTCAAGGTCAAAGGGAAACTTGCGCCAAGATATGTGGGCCCATTCCTGATAAGCGCTAGAAGAGGTGAAGTGGCCTACCAGCTAGAGTTACCCGAGAACATCTCCGATGTCCACCCAGTGTTCCATGTGTCACAGTTGAAGAAATGCCTGCGGGTGCCAGAAGAGCAAGCTCCTTTGGAAACCGTCCATATCAACAGTGATCTCACATACCCGGAACATCCAATAAAGATACTGGACGAGATAGAAAAGAAGACACGGACCAAGTCATGGCGCATGTACAAAGTACAATGGAGCAACCACACTGAAGAAGAGGCCACCTAGGAAAGCGAGGACTTTTTGAAGACTGAATACCCACACCTACTCAACAACCGGTAAGAAATCTCGAGGACGAGATTTATTGTTAGGGGTAGGTTTGTAACATCCTGAAAATCGAAGAAATTGAAATCGGGATGTAAAAATCCGAACATGCAAAAACTTTTGCTTGTTGCCCTTCTCTCGTATTTGTTGCTTCTTTTTGCCGCTCGTTGCATAAGTTTAGTTGTGAACGATTCCTCTCGGAGTTCGTGAATGGCTCGGATTTTGTTGGGAAGAAAATTTCGCACTTCAGGATTAGAAAGTTTAAAATAAAATCGAAAAGGGATGCGGATTTATGAAAATATGCATTTGAGAAATAAAATATTAAATGCTGATTATGGAAGATTAATTAGGGTATAAAATACACAATAAAAATATTTAGGGATTTACAAGAAATCTAGGAAATTTTTGGAATTTAAAAATAGTGAATTATGAATTAGGAAAAAGGAATTAAATAAATATGAAAAATATATTTGGAAAATAAAAAGTGGAGAGAAAAGTTGAAAATATATTTTTAATAAATTTTGGGAGTGCTATGTAATTTTTGGAATTTTTGGAGTAAAGGAAAAATTGATAATTGAAAATGGAATTTAAAATCGGGAAAATAAAAGGAAACACTATTCATCGCTCATCGGCGTTCGACGCCGTACCAAGGCCCAGCCGCGCGACGCGCGTCTCCCGGCCGTACTACACGCGCGCCACGCGCCGCGCCGCCCCGCCGCGCCCGCGACGCGCCGCCACGCGTGCGCCGCCGCGCACGGCCCGCCGCGTCCGCGCCTCGCGCGCCCGCGCCGCGCCGCGCCGCGCGGACCCGCCGCGCTCTCGCCAAGTGTCGCCGCGCCCAAACCAGCCCCATGCGCGCCCGAGTCCACGCGCCGGCCCGGCCTCCCCGCGCCGCGTGGCAGCCCGCCGCGCCGGCCCCTCCCCTCTCCGTTCCTCCCTCTCCGCCCGCGCCTATAAATAGGCCGGAGCCCTCCATCTTCTCCCACACCGCCGCCGCCTCTCTCTTCCCCTCCCGAGCGCCCTCGCCGCCCTAGCCTCCCCCTCCTCTCGGTCCCCTTCGTCCTCCCGAGCGCCGCCGCCGCTGTCCTCCGGTGCGCCGTCGCCTCTCCTCGCCGTCGCAGCCGCGGCCGGTAAGTCCCGAGCCGCTGCCCCTTTCCTCGCGCGCGCGCCACCGGCCGAGCGGAGGAGGGAGAAGGTTCGGTCGAACACCTTGAGGCCCAATGAGTAGTGGCGCAGAGAAAAGAAAGAGAAAAGAAAAGAAAAAGAAAGAAAAAGAGAAAAAGAAAAATAGTGAAAAATTAGGAAAAAATGGGGAAAATTTGGAATAATATTTTGAGAAAACTTGAGTAAAATTTTGGGCAAAAATAAATTATTTTCTGGTATGTTTTCTTGGTTGAAAATTTGAAAATCAAAATCGGGTTTTTTCCGAAATTTCGTTTCGTCGTCGTTTCTAAATTCGGATTTTGTTTAAATCCTTTCTCGCCATTTAAATATGCTTGTCTTTTGTGCTCAAATCTTCAAAACCTCGAGCACAAATCCCTCCGCGGATATTTCCAAGTCTATTTTCTCAAACAAGTTGCGATCGTCGTTTTGCGAAAACCCTAGGGCATCGGCTCGAGTTCAAACTCGGATTTTTCCCTGGCAATCCTCGTCCAAACTCGAGCAGAATTTTAGGCTAAACATTTGGAGTCGTTTTCGTGGCTTTTATGGTTCTTTTCGATCTTTCGGTATTTATTGAATTCTAATTGAATTCAATTGATCCTTCGCACGTACGGCTAGCACCTGAGGAAGCAGGCGTCGACTCCGTTGAAGACCCCACTCAACAAGCGTGCGAGCAAGGCAAGTCTTCACACTCTTTGAACATATTGATTCCAATTGCGAAATGATGTTATTTTAAACTTTAAACATGCATGCTATACAGAGTTACCTATACTTGTTATGCCATACCTTGTTATTGATTACCTTTAGAATTACTCCTTGTAACTCTCGATGTGATACAAACAACCAGAGAATAACTTCGGTAAACTGCTTAGCCATGCTATACTTAGATTCATGCATACTCATGACTTTATGAAAAGCTTTGTGCTTGGGCAACTACCTTAGGGAAGGTAGGTGAGATACGGCATGTGGAGACATGAGCGCCACATTGCCATGAGAATGATGAAATGAGTTTTGATGAAAATTGAAAGTACTAAACAAATGTTTTAGACTGGGGCGGCTGGACGATTTGGGTGGATTCCGGAAAAGGCAAGTGCCGACCCTGGTCAATTAAGGACCGAGCCATGAGATAGCCGGGAAACGAGCCAGTACAACCATACTTCTCGTATGGGTATAGACCTAGCGGAGTAGATATCCGAGCGGAGGCGGTACCCTTGCATAGTGGTTCTTATGGATGAGATGAGATGTGAAAGAGATGATGGTAATTTGAAATTTATTTTAACTTGATGAATGAAATCTCCCCTTACACCGGGTGCGCCAGAACTCCTCTCACTGCTAGAAAAGGATGGCTAGAGTGCATGAGGGCTTAAGTTCATGGAGCGGGTACTGCCAAAGTGAGGTTATCGAAAGGCTTTGCCGTGACCGTCTCATGTGTTGGGACGTAGGCTCATTTGTTGGGCTGTCCCAGAGTACGGGTAAAGTGTACATCCACTGCAGTGTGAATGAATCAATCTATTCGAATAGCCATGCTCACGGATATGGAGCATCGTGACAAGACTTTCGCTTGGCTAGACTTTAAACTTAAAATGCTGGGATGGGTTTGCATGATGATTCTTATTTTGGTGGATCAACTTCTCGAGATGCGAGAAGGGGTGGACTCCCGAAAAACCATGACGAACGAGGCGGGAAGCCATCCTTGGAATCACGATGGATGGCGCAGTAACCGTCGCCGACTTAATGAACTGTGGAATTAAAACTTGACTTGGCTAGTTGTTAGGCTTGTGAAAAGAGTTGTGAAAATTGGCTTTATGCAAAAGAACACCACCATTCCTTGAATAATCCCATCATATGCATCACTTCCGTGTTGGCTTGCTGAGTACGGTTGGTACTCACCCTTGCTATACGCACAAACCTCCAGATGGTGGGAATGAAGAATCGGAGGATCCATACGCCTACTACCAGGAGGGCGAAGAAGCTGATGGCGCTTACTAGGTCTTAGTCTCCAGTCATTGCCTGTGGCAATTGACAAGCTGCTACCTCTATTTCGCTGCCTTATCTAATTTCTGCCTTTGGGTTGTATCTGGACCATGAGGTCCTATGTGATGGACATTGCCTTCGGGCCTACTATTGTAATAATTTCGATGTAAGACTATTCGTGCATGTGCACCTGATTATTCAGTACTGTATTTCATGGGTACCAAACTACTCGATCCAGGGAAATGGTACTATGGACACGGAAGATTCCTGTTCCAAAAACGGGGTCCACACTTTGTATCTGTTGGATCCACTGCTTGTGCATCCATCACCGGACCTTGGTGAACCAGAAACTGAACAAGCGCGGGGTTTCCAACACAGGTTGTAGATTGCGGCCTGATCTGGATCGATGGTTTCTGACCTCAACACACTGTTGCTGGTACTGTTGTGGTTGTTGTCATTTTCTCTGGCACTGACCAACTGTTGCCCAGACGAAAAAGATGGAAGAGACGGGTTGCTAAAGATAAGACCTTAACCAACTTACCTACTGATCTTATGTGGGTAGACTTTGATTCTTCAAGTTGATTAGGCAAACAACCCAGTGTGGTCACATCACCACCACTGATGTAAACCATACCCCTGCACACAACAAAGAACACACGACCTAGGAACTACCGATGGTACACTTTGGGGAAGGGTTATGTTTGGGTAAGCTCCAGAAAGGCTTCTTTTAAGATTAGCCTTCTCAATCCGCCTTTCTCCGATACGTAAATCATTTTATGATACCATAGGATTCCATCGTTCTCGGCTGTGAATTCCTTGGCTAGTCCTTCAGCCATGCGCTCCTTGATTAGCTGGATTTCCTCACAATCTTTCTAGGCTTCCTTAATCTGACTTCGTAGGAGAGGTTGTATCTCCAGCGAACTAAGTTATCCATTAGGAATCAACTGTAGGGTAAGCCGAGCCATTTATTCTTGAAGCTCATTGGCCATGTATTCCATCCTTAGTTGGTTGCACTGGGCTTTGCGGCTCAAAGCGTCAGCTACAACATTGGCCTTACCCGGGTGGTAATGGATTCCTAGGTCATATTCCTTGATTAGTTCTAGCCATCTTCTCTGGTGCAGGTTGAGATCTGTCTGGGTGAAGAAATATTTTAAGCTCTTGTGGTCCGTGTATATATCACAGTGGTTCCCAATCTAGTAGTGCCTCCAAATTTTCAAGGCATGCACCACTATGGCCAATTCTAACTCATGGGTGGAATAATTCTCCTCATGAGGTCGCAGTTGTCTTGAGGCATAAGCCACAACCTTTCCATCTTGCATCAACACGCCTCCTAATCCTTGTCGGGATGCATCACAGTATATGACGAAGACTTTCCGGTTGTCTGATAGGACTAAGATCGGGGCGGTGGTTAACTTTTCTTTGAGCTGGTCAAATGCCTGTTGACACTGCTCAGTCCATATATACTTCTTTTCCTTCGTCAATAGTTGGGTCAGGGGTAGAGCTATCTTAGAAAATCCTTCTATAAACCTCCAGTAATATCAGGCCAATACCAAGAAACTCCTAATCTCTGTTACCG
The DNA here is from genome assembly GCA_019925245.2 of Oryza australiensis. Taxonomy (NCBI): domain Eukaryota; kingdom Viridiplantae; phylum Streptophyta; class Magnoliopsida; order Poales; family Poaceae; genus Oryza; species Oryza australiensis. The sequence goes on from JAIFGZ020000492.1 coordinate 125,187, forward strand.
ACTGGGGTGTTTTCCATTTGGTAACAGCTTCGACCTTGGCGGGGTCTACTGCTACGCCTCCTGCCGAGATTACATGTCCAAGGAAAGCTACTTCCTTAAGCCATAATTCACACTTGCTTAATTTGGCATATAGCTGGTGCTCTCGCAACTTCTCTAGTACCAGGTGTAAATGTTCTGCGTGTTCTTCATCATCCTTGGAATAGATGAGGATATCATCAATGAACACTACCACGAACTTGTCCAGATATTCCATAAATACTTTGTTCATGAGGTTCATGAAGTAGGCTGGGGCATTGGTCAGTCCGGAAGACATTACTGTAAACTCGTACAAGCCGTAGCGTGTAGAGAACGTAGTCTTGGGAATATCCTCAGTCCTAATTTTCAGCTGATGGTATCCAGATCGAAGATCGATCTTCGAGAACACTCGGGCTCCGTTGAGCTGATCGAACAGGTCGTCGATTCGAGGTAACGGGTACTTGTTCTTAATGGTAACCTCATTCAATGACCGATAGTCTATGCACATTCTCATGCTTCTGTCCATTTTCTTAACAAACAATACTGGGGCTCCCCACGGTGAAGAACTAGGGCGTACGAAGCCTTTCTCTTGCAGTTCCCTTATTTGCTTCTTAAGTTCCTCCAATTCGTTCACCGGCATCTTGTAGGGTCTCTTAGCTATGGGGCGGTGCCAGGCATGAGGTCAATGATGAACTCTATGTCTCATTCTGGGGGCATTCCCGGTAGTTCCTCAGGAAATACATCTGGGTAGTCCTGGATTACTGGCATTCCAACTATGGGTAACATGGTGAATATTCCCGTAGCTCGGTCATAGAGCATAGGGTCTTGATCCATGGTGACTGTCATCGGCGATCCCCATGTGGTAGTTAAGGTTACTTCTCTTCGTCCACAATCTAGTACCCCTTGGTTCTTGGTTAACCAATCCATTCCTAGTATGATGTCCAGGGTTTGGGGTGGCAAAACCATAAGGTTGGACAGGAATACCATGTCCTTGATCCGAATGGGCACATTAATGCACGCATGGGGTATAGTTACATCTCCCCCGGGTGAATGTACTACCATTGGTCTCTTAAGGTCTACTCGGTGCAAGTTGTGCTCTTTGCTTATTCTTGACGATATAAATGAATGCGAAGCTCCAGAATCAAACAAAACTTTAACTGGTGCAGAATGGATAGAAAACATACCCATTAGCATGCTTTGGTTCTCCTGAGCTTCCTCAGCATGCACATGGTTAACCTGACCACGGCGGAATTTGGTTGCAGCTTCCTTTGGTTGGGGCGTTCTGAACAAACTATGTCCAGGTGCTGGAGCAAGGGTTCCTCGTACTGCGATGGCGTTGTCTCTGGTACGGTTGGGCAACTGTTGGCATAATGCCCGAATTCTCCGCAGTTGAAGCAGTTGACATTCCTAGCTCCTGGGGCTGCCAAAGTGGGCGCCAGAGTGCGAGACGGTGTTGCAGGTGGCCTGCTGATATTGCCGGGTGAGGCAGGGCGATTGGTTGCTACTATGGCTGGCTTCCAACCTGACGGGGTTCCTCCTTTGGGTCGCCGGGTGTTCCTTGAATTGGACGGGCCATTGCAAACCTTCTCTTTCAGTTGTTTTCAACCGTCCTTTGGTAATGCTCAAGCCTTACGACCTTGTTGATGAGGCTCTGGAAGCTGGCGTGGTCCTGACCGATCATCGGTCCTCTCAACTCATCGTTTAGTCCTTCGATAAACTTATCCATCTTTTCTTCTTCGTCTGTCAGGTCGCTTGTGGCGTAACGTGCAAGCTGCGTGAACCTATTTAGGTACTCTTGTACCGTGGTGTTTCCTTGGCGCAGCCTACGGAACTCATTCTTCTTCATCCTCATAACTGCAGCAGGGAGGAAGTTTTCATGGAAAGCAGCCGTGAATTCTTCCCAAGTGGGTCCACCGGCATCTTAAGCACGGGTTTCCTTGTAGGTGTCCCACCAGTCACTTGCGGGTCCTTCCAGTTGATTGGTGGCGAAGTCGACTCTGTCAGCTTCCCGTACTCGGACGAGAGTCAACTTCTTCTCTATTACCCTCAGCCAATCTTCAGCATCCATGGGTTCATCTGCCGAGGAGAAGGTAGGCGGCTTGGCTCTCATAAATTCGCCGAGGTTTGATCCTCCGCGTTGTCCTTAGTTGTTGGTGATAGCTTGAAGCAGTTGGGTCTGTAAAGCCATAACTTCCGCTAGGGTGGAGGGGTTAGGCTCTGGCGGGTTCTTAGTAGCTGTTGGGGCTCTGCGACGATGCGCCATCTGAACAACGTGGATAAGATAAGAGAATTGATTTGCTAACGACACGATACTAAGGAAATTTCTTTGAGTTGTTTGAAGTGATCTTTCAGGCAAGCTTGGTGGAATAAACTCATTTATGACATAACATGGAACTTCATTATCAGTTCATAGATGTTACATCAGGGGGTGCATTGGACATGTATAGTCCATACAACACAATACAACATCACTAACATCGTTCTATGGTCTCATACATAAAAGGGGTAGGGGCATGGTCATTACTGTCTTAGCTCCATCCAAAGCAAGACCAGAGCTGCTGCTGGTATCCAAACTAGTCATCCAGCCATCCGCATGATCCAGGTGTTGGCAGAGGGTGATCCTTGGCCGAAGCGAATCGAAGTCCCCATGGCTCAGAGGTAGTGGCCTCAGAGTCATGTCCGATCCTCCTGCTTGGTGGCCTGGTGCTCTTCCGGGCAGTCCTAAGGGTGATAGGGCCTCCGGTGATTGTCATGCGGCGGGTAGGGGCTTCCTCCTCTGATGGATCTATGTCACTAAGCTCCCACTTGATCTCCATGGGTTCTGTCTCAGATTTGGAGTCAGTGTTGATCTGGATGGGGTTATCCTCTCCCGAACCAGGCTCGGATAGTACAGCCGTGGAAATCTGGGTGGGCTCCGATGAGGGCAGCAATGGGGTCGATCAGGTATGGTCCTGACTCAGTGCTCAGCATGAAGGCTTGCTCCATCATGGCTTGAAAGGTGGTCAAGCATGCTGGAGTCATGAAGTAGTAGTGGTCGGGCACAGGAGCAGGGGGTGTTGGTGTAGCTGCAGTAGAAGTACCAGCGGTAGGGACAGGGTTGAAGCGAAGTTGTTCATCCAGTTGGCCGACCTGTTGTTGGCTCTTCCTAAGTTGTTCCTCCAACTAGACCAAAGCTTCTCCACGAGCCACATAACGATCAGAGAGCTGCTCGTATTGGGCGCCGTTAGCTTGCAGCTGGGTCTTCAGCGAGTTGACACTACACCACAACACTTTTTTAGGGTCAGACATCTGACGCTAAAATTTTTTTTTAGGGATGGATTATCTGACGCTAAAACTTACCTAGAGACGATCCGACGCTGAAACTCTATTTACCGATCGACTGTCTGACGCTATAGGTGCCTAGATTTAGCGTTCAATTGTCTGACGCTAAAATAATTTACAACGTCATTTGGTCTGACGCGAAATGTTTTTGGGCCCCACATAGCCCGAAGGCGCCATCTACATTTCGATCCCGCGCCCAGCTTATATTGGGCTCCCGCGTAAAATTTTGGGCATAGCCGCCGAAATTTTGGGCTAGCCCATGTAAATGTAGAAACCCTAGACCAAATCCTTTTCCCCCAGCCGCCCACACGCCCACACGCCTCGAGCCACTGGATCGAGCGCCCCTCCCACCTCACGCCGCCCTCACGCCGCCCCCCTCACGCCCAGCCCTCGCCGCCGGCCATCCACCTCCGGCCATCCCCTGCTCCCTTCCTGCAACGGCCGGCTGGAAGGCCCGCCCGCCCCTGCTGCCTTCCTGGGACGGCTGGAGAAGGAGCTCGGTGGACACGGCGCATGGACGGCGAACTCGCCCGGCGGACGCGGTGGACTCGCTCGCGCACGCACGTCGGGGCGACGGGCCGTGAAGCAGCCTTGCAACGTTCGAGGAAGGACCACCCGCCCCTGCTACCTTGCTGTGGCGGCCGGAGGTCCTGCACATTCGAGGAAGGCCCTGCAGCTCCCTAGCGCCCTGCTCCCTTTCCTGCGCCTTGCCTCTGACGACCGAGGAAGAGGTGAGATAATTTTTCCCCTCCACTCCCCTTCTTCCGATCGATTCAGATTCACTGAACACAGTGATGTGGTGGGTGACATTGTAGATCGACAGATCTGCTAGTAGCAGGTTAGTATATATGGCGATTGGGATTAAGATTTGTAGGCCGGAACCTACCGATTGTAGGGCATCCAAACATATATTCCAAGAGAGGCAGTTCGAGACAGAGATGATTCATGGAAGATCATTCTTTGTGGCATGTGCATATATATATCATATAAGTGGGCAATTCTCGGTTTGTTATTTGAAGTTTCTTTAGAAGAAAGTAGAAATCAGTTTTCGTTATTGCCCAAATGAATAAATAACAGTTTGGCCTTGAAAGAAATTAAAAAGCTCCGAAATATTCTTTGCCGATATAGTTAGTTGATTTGCACAACAACTATTTTACTCAAGATAGATGTACAAACTTGTGCACATGTACTAATTGCCCTAGGTTATATATGCTCATATAACTCTTCGCTTTTATTCAAGTGAAGTTTGGCTCTATTCTCTCGTAACTATAGTAGCATTTTGGAATGCCCCGCACGCAGCGGCGTCGCATGTGGAGCCGCACGCAAGTCCTGCTTTAGTGCAGCTGAATATTACAAGCTCCTTAATTTGTTTCAAGCACTTGGAAATTACCAAAATGAGAGCTACGAGATGAAAGGAATGGAGTTAGTGACATACCGATCAGCTGCCCTTTTCCAAAAGAACAAGTAGCACACTTTTCTCGTTTCATGTTTATCTAATTCTGGTTATCCTTCTTCTTGGAAGTGAGACGTGCAATAAAACATATTGATAGTAAAAAATGAAGAGACGTGGTTCTCGTGCAACATTTATGTTCCTAGCTATTTATTAATGATGTTAGTTCGAATGTATGTATATATGGTACCGCATCACTCATGAAGCTATGTGCATCAATTTTTTTGCTACTTATCTATGCTGCATTACACATTGTTGTTTTCTAGTAGAATACAAGCAGGCTTAATTGAGTAAGTCTTTCTTATTCATTTCAGGCCCCTAGGTGAAAGTGTTGTGAGCTGGCCCATTAAGCATCGGCATTGTCCTCTTCTCATTGGTTGCAGCCTACGGATTCAAGTGCTGCGGTACACGATCAGTCCCCACACTCATGGATAAGTCATGGATTAATAGTGATGCTAGGCACACAAAGGAGTACTTACAAGGGGTCAACAGTTTCCTAGCTTTTGCATTTAGAAATTCAGCGGTAGGGGACAAGATACTATGCCCTTGCAGAAAGTGTGTTAACTCATTTTGGAGAGACTCAAGTGATATAAGAGAGCATTTGATATGTGATGGGTTTCTACAAGGGTACACAACTTGGAACTTACATGGGGAAGCTAGTTCCTCTTATCGAATACTAACAATGGTGATGGTGCTGTTCCTATGGAAGAGTCCATGAAGAGGATGACATATCTCGCATTGCTTAGAGACATAGCCTGTGGTTTAGATGATAGAGGGGATTTCCAAGACAACAGTTCCACTGAGCTTCCTAAAGAACTAGTTGACCTCCAAAAGTTGGTAGAAGCCAATAGTCAAGAATTATTTCCTAATTGCAAGAAGTATACTAAACTGCGTTTCCTGATTAGGCTTCTTCACATCAAGCTTCTTGGAGGATGGACTGATAGAAGTTTTGACCTTACACTAGATCTATTTAATGATGTCTTACCTGAGGGTTCAAAACTACCTAGAAACTTCTATGAAACTAAGAAATTGATTAAGTCCATAGGACTTGGGTACACTAGTATTGATGCCTGTCCTAATAATTGCATTCTATATTGGAAGGAACATAAAAAAGATGAAATATGTCCAAAGTGTAAGGCTTCTCGTTGGAAATCAGCTAGGAAGAGCCTAGATGGGAAACATACATACAAGGTTCCTATGAAGGTTCTTCGGTACTTTCCGATAAAGAAAAGTCTCCAAAGATTGTTTCTATGTTCTAAAACAGCAGCTCCATAGGCATGCCCGATCGGATGAGAACTTGCTGCCCCATAGGCATGCTCCAGCCCGATCGGATGATAACTTGGTGCCCCATAGGCATGCTCCAGACCGATCAACTTTGAACATTACAACAGCAACAAATGTTCACTCTCGCTTTCCAAATGATACACATGTGATCTTCTTGTGCCCTGCAAAGTATTTGTTTGTTATTTCGAAAATGTTCCCTGCTTCACAATTCTCACAAGTGCATCATTTATTTCAGGTTGAAATGCAAGAGAGCTTGCCCCCTTCTAGGCCTGCTGTAGCCCGATCAGCTAGGGACATGACTACTACACCAACAAGTGATATACCTCACCATCATGATGACTTTGCAAATGATACACATGTAATCTTGCCATGTTGCTGCAATGTTTCTCTTTGTGATATCTCTCACCTTCCATGCTTTAAGTTCTAATGAGTGAATCATGTATTTCAGGTTGCAACTGAAAAAAGCTTGCTGCCCCCTAGGTCTGTTGCAGCCCCATCAGCTAGGAACGTGACTACTGCACCAAAAAATGATGTAGCTCATTCAACTATAAACAAGACTACTACAACAGCAAATAATGCCCCTCGCCTTCATGATAACCTTGTAATCTTTTTATCCTCTCCCTGCATTCTTTTGTGGTTTCATATGCACGCCTTGTTCTAACATTCTTAGGGCGCACCATTTATTTCAGGTTGGAAAGGATGTGATATTATATGCTATACTGAGATCCGAGTCACCGTGGCTAGGGGGACAGTCCTTTCAACTAATCCAAGCACCATTGTAGGAGGGCAGCCTCTTGGTAATGAATTTCGTGAAGTAGTAGTTAATCTTGTGATGAAAAGGGATGCTTTGCTGCCTCGGACTTACGGCAATTTGCTGACTATGGCTAGTGCTGACCGCATGCACATTGCATGGCCATTCAATAAAGTAATAAACTTGATTTGACATAATTTTCATTTCGCTTGACTGTGATGCATGACAATGTTTCCTAATTAATGCTATCGTGATAGTTAAAGGAATGCAAGAAGAGGGAAGGCAAGTAGGCATCTAGCACATCTCTCAAGGGCACTGCAGGTATGTCCCTTGACCACCTATTTATTTTAGCCATCTTGCCACTAATAAGAAGTATAGGTGCTCCCTAGTGGTAAATCTACTAATGCCCGCTCCCTAGGATGAGGCAAATTCAATTGTTGAATGATTCGAGAACAAGAAGAGTTATGCCCATTGTAACCCACCGCCTCAACCTAGCAAGTAACTCAACCTAGCAAGCAGAATTCAGCTAGCAAGTAGAAGAGATATTCTTTTGTTGGATAATGTAGTATGCAAGACAAGATTGTATGCTTGACTTTGTTGGATGTAGTGTGATGTAATGTGCAAGACAAGATTCTATGGTACAATATATATGTATCGACCTCCATGTCATGTGTGACCTTATATCTTTGTGTGTGATGGACACTGAGCTTGAATGTGGGTTTAATGTGCTAAATATTTCCAATTTTTATTTTTTTTTGATATTCAAATTATGCCGTTGAACAATCTGACGCTATATATATGTAGATCATTGGATGATCTGACGGTATATATATAGCCATGGAGTGTCTGACGGTAAACAATGCCATGAGACTAACTGACACTAAAAATTTTCACAGCAACAGACTATCTGACGCTAAAAGTCTAGTCTGACGCTATATGTTTTTAGCGTCAGCACTTACTGCGTCTGCAGAAGTCTGACGCTATATATGTTTAGCGTCAGACCGCATGACGTTGTAGTGGCTTTCAGCGTCAGATCTTCCGACGCCAAATCTGGTGTTGTGGTGTAGTGTGATCTGGTCTCCACAGTTTTGGTCTTCCTCCTCCAGATCATTCAAGCGTCGCTGCTGCTCATCTATCTCGAGTAATGCCTCTTCATAGCAATCATCAGTTGTTTCCACCCAGCGGGACAAACGGGTAACCATGGGGTTATAGCAGCAAGGGGTGGCCTCCATGGTGCAGACTCGGTTGCCTTCCTCCCGGTAGGGATGGTGTACGAACTCGGTCACTGTAAGCTCAGCACGGTGAATGGCATTGAGGCGTAGGAATGCCTCGCGGGCTGCGTCGTGGAGGGCTGCCTCTGTCAAATCTCTGTGGTAACGTGTGTGGAAGCAATAGGGTGTCTCGCTCCCGATGCGGGCCTCAACTGAAACCGCAGCTTCTCATACTGGGTGTCCCTCAGTGCCATGTCTTCTGATCCGGTAGGTGGGTGCGTCCGGGTATCTTAGGCACCATAGCAACAGCTGGAATTGTGACACGAATCCTTCCTCCCATGGAACCTTGATCTCCCAAACACCAACTTGTTCTGACATCTGTTTTGAAGGTAGCTTAGGGTCAGAGAGGGGTAGTATCAAACAATTCGAGTAAAGGAGATGGGGATAAGAGTATGAGGGAAAACACTTTTGTTTTTGTGAAATAGTTTGTATTTTCAAAGATAATCCTATGTAGGGATATTTCCTTTTAACCAGCTACAAAGGGGGTGGGGCGCCAGTTGGTCTTATCCTACAGTCGCACTGCTCTGGTACCAGCTCTGATGATCCCCTTTTTGAGGACGGGAATCATTCGTATTCATAGTACCATATCCCTGGATCGAGTAGTTTGGTACCCACGAATACAGTTCTAAATTACCAGGTGCAAAGTGCACGAATAGTCTTACATCGAAATTATTACAATAATAGGCCTGAAGGCAATATCCAATACATATAGGACCTACTGGTCCAGATACAACCAAAAGCAGAATTTAGATAAGATTAGCAGTCGGAAGGTAGAGACATGTCGATTGCCACAGGCAACGACCGGGGACTAAGACCTAGTAGACGCCTTCTCCTCCATCGCCCACCTGGCAGTAAGCATAGGGGTCCTCCAGTTCTTTGTTTCTTCCATCTGAATGTTTGTGCGTTTAGCAAGGGTGACTACCCAACGTACTCAGCAAGCCGACACGGAATGATGCACATGATAGGGTCATTCAAAGGATGGCTATGGTTCATTTGCACAAAGCCAATTTTCACAAATCATTTCAAAAATCTAATATCCAGCCAAGTCAAGTTTTAGTTTCAGAGTATATTAAAACGGCGACGGTTCTGTCTACCATCCATCGTGATTCCCAAGGATGGCTTCCCGCCTTCGGTTTGTCATGGTTTTCTGGGGAGTCCACCCCTTCTTGCATTTCGAGAAGTTGAGTCCACCAGCACACAAAATCATTATGCAATCACATCCCATCATTTTAAAATTTATGAGTCTAGCCACGGGAGAAACTTGTCACGTCGCTCATTAACCGCGAGTACGGATATTCGAATAGATTAATTTACTCACACTGTAGTGGATGTACACTTTACCTGTACTCCGCAACTACTCATTGAATGAGCTTTCATCCCTTCATATGGGATGGTCACGGTAAAGCCTTTCGATAACTTCGCTTTGGCAGTACCCGCTCCATGAACTTAAATCCTCTTGCACTCTAGCCATCCTTTCCTAGTAGTGAGAGGAGTTCTGGCACTCCCGGGGTAAGGGAAAAACTTCACAACATTCTCATTCATTATTCAACACTTAGGCCGCAGCCTTATCTCAATAACCAGAACCACCTCTTCACTCAAGAACCACTATGAAGGGATACTTCCTTCGCTCGTCTATCTACTCTGCTAGGTCTATACCCATTCGACAAGTACGATTGTACTGGCTCGTTCCAGGTTATAAGTCTCATGGCTCGGTCCTTAATTGACCAGAGACGGTTCTTGCCTTTACCGGAATCCACCCAAATCCATCCATCCGCCCCAGTCCAAAACATTGGTTTTGTACTTTTTATTTTTCATCAAAACTATTTTCATCATGATCAAGGCAATGTGGCGCTCATGTCTCCACATGTCGTAATCCAACTACCTTCCCAAAGATAGTTGCCCAAGCACGAAGCTTCTTTGTAAAATCATGAGTATGCACGAATCTAATATCAGCAGGGCTAAGCATTTTACCAAAGTTATCCTCCGGTTATATCACATCGAAGGTTAGAAAGAACAATTCTAATGGTAATCAACATCAAGGCTGGGTATATCAAGCATAGTATTCATTTGTGTATAGCATGCAAATTTGTAATTTAAATCAACATCATTTCGCAAAGTTGGATCAATATGTTCAAAGGAAAGTGTTGACTTGCCTTGCTCGCACACTTGTTGGCCGGGGTCTTCAACGTTGTCAGTGCCTGCTTCCTCGGTTGCTATCCGTGCGTCGAAAAATCAATTGAATTCGATCGAATTCAATAAAATACCAAGAGATCTAAAAGAACAATAAAAATGACTCCGAATACTTAGCCTAACATTCTACTCGAGTTCGGATGAGAGTTTTGGATAAAATCCGATTTAAAAAGCGAGTTTGGGATTTTAGGGTTTTCGCAAAATATCGATCCAATTTAATTAAGGGGATAAATTTAAAAAGCGCTTCATCAAAAGAATTAGTGCTCGAGGTTTTGGAGGTCCGAGCACCAAAAGATTATATTTTTAATGGTGGAAATAAAATAGATAAACTCCGGATTAAAACGACGCGAAACGAAATCTCCGAAAATCCGATTTTGATTTCCGAATTTGCACAGAGAAAATACACTAGAAAACAATATATTTTTGCCCAAATATTTTCCTAAATATTTTCCTAAATATTTTCTAAATATTTTCCTAATTTTCATGAATTTTTCCCTTTTTTCCTATTTTTTCCTTTTCCTTTTTCTCTTTTCTTTTTCTTTTCTTTCTTTTTCCCTTTTTTCCTATTCCTTTCCTTCCTCTCTGTTCGACTGCGCGCTCCCTCCCTTCCTCTCTATTTCCAGCCGGCGGCCGACGCTAGTGCGAGCGGCGGCGGCTCGGAGACTTACCGGCGGCGACAGCGACGGTGCGTGGTGCGGCGGGGCTCCAGCGCACGGCGGCGACAACTTGCGGAGGCTTACGGCGCACGGTGGCGAGAACCGGTGAGGAGTGGAGGGAAGGTGGCGGCGGTGGGGGAAACGGGAGGGCTTGGCCCTTTTATAGCCGCGGCGAGAGAGGGGGAGAAAGAGGGGAAGAGGGCCCGGCACGGCGGCGGTACGGCGGAAGGCACGCGGCGGCGCGGGATGGCGGGGCGGGCGCAGCGGCGCGAGGCGCGCCGAGGACGGCAGGGGTCGCGGGCGGCGGCGTGCGTGGGCGGCGCGGCGGGGTCTAGGCGCCGAGTTGAGGCGCGGGCGCGCGCGGCGGGGGACCGGGCGCGGGCGCGGCGCGTGGCATGCGCGGGCACGGGGGCCGGTACAGGTGAGCGATGCGCGGCGGGAGTGGCGCACGGCGTGGGCGGGGTCGTGACGGGCGGGGACGCGCGGTGGGAGTGGCGCACGGTGCGGGCGGGGTCGGGGCATGGCGTGCGCGGGCGCGCGGAGCGAGGCTGGGGCCGGGCGCAGCGTGGCATGACATGGCGCGGGTCACGCGCGCGCGGCGGGGCACGGTACGGCATCGAGCACGTGGCGCATGATGAACAGTGCACTTTCCTAATTTCCCGATTTTCAGCTCTATCTTCCTAAATCCTTTTTCCCTTCTTGTAAAAATTCAAAAAAATCTAATATTCCCAACATTAGTTTAAAAATATATTTTCAAACTTTTCCCCACTTTTATTATATTAAAAATATATTTCACACATTTAATTTAATCCTTTTTCCCTAAATTCCAGAAAATATAATTTTGATTCCGAATAATTTCTAGACTTCATATATATCTTTTAAAATATTTTATCACTCATTGTATTCACCAATTAATATTACATAACCACCAAAATCATGTTTTGTTCCCAAATATATATTTTTATAAATCCATAACCCTTTTCCTATTTTATATTAAAATTCCCAACTCTAAACTCCGAAATTTTTCTCCCCGGTGGAAATTCAAATCGTTTGGTTTTTCTCAAACATTGAGATTAATCGCTCAAATATAAATTTATGCAACCAAGCTGGCAAATAAGAAGCAATAAACACGATCAAGAAGCAACTAGCAAAAAGTTTTGTAATTTCCGGTTTTTAATTCCCGATTTTAAATTCTCCGATTTTTAGGGCGTTACACATGAGCTATCCGATCCGGACTCGTCACCGGCTAATCACAACCGATTTGCCGACCATAGCCGATTTGCCGACCACAACGATTCCCAAGTCGCCTAATCGCAGTCGATCCTACTACAGCCGATTTGCCGATGCCAAAGCCGATCCAACCACAGTTGATTCACCGATTCACCGAGTCGCCCAACTGCGCCTGCCTCGCTCTGATGCACTCGACCACAGCCGATTCACAGCCACCGAATAGCACCACAATGTAGCAATGCCTCTATTGGTATCCACACGTCCAGGGATAGAACGCCTAACACCAGTGTGCTACCACAAGATGCAAGGCTAGGGTTTGGCTCGAAGATGGGGAGGGTTTTCGTGGAGTTCTTTAACTCACCGACTTTTGAAGCCACGCGTATTTTAATCTGTTGCGCCGAATCAGATTGATTTGGTTCAATGTGATGCAGCAGCTCTCCACCTTCATCCCTTTATATAAAGTTGTCGACTGGGCCTATAGGCCCATCGGGACTCTATCCTCGGATCCCTATCCGATCGAGCCATATCCGAGTCCAACTCAAATGCCTATTTTTATCGCCTTAAGCGTGCGACCCTGTAAGTTCAGGTATACTCGGTTTTGACCTGAGTCCAACTCGGCCGACCATCTATAGCGGTGCCTAGCAACACATATTGACACCATTGTGTACAAGAATATAATATCGACTCTGAACCTGTAATGTGTACACAAATCTCTTTGCCTCATGATACCAACTAAGCTATAGGCAAGATATGTGCCATCCTATCAATAGCTTAACCATTCAGTCGAACCGTATTCTGTTATATGTCTGTTGATTGACTCCTCAATCAACTTGCCATGGCCATGCACTTCCATAATCCATTACCTCGAGGGGCCCAGAGATATCCCTCCAAAGGAGATGCAAATTTCATCTTGATCACTCACATCCCACTCCATGTTTCATAGCAAACCCGAAGACTACTTTTATAACTACCCAGTTACAGAATAGTGTTTGGTAGTCCCAAAGTAGGCTACTACACATGTCAGAATCCATGATCTCAGGTCTAAGGACTTTGCACCAACACTACTTGAGACCAACTAATGGCACATTAATTCCTCTAGTGTCTCTTGGTGGGTCTATCCAACAATGTGTTCTATAACACATGTCCACGTATATTGATTTGGTATCTCCATACCATGATATATGAGACATGATCATCAATCAATAAACATGCCGATCTTATAATCATATTTGTTCCAACAATATGACATATGAACAGAGAACGTTTAGAAATAGATTCATACATAAACAGACTCATAAATAAGTCACATACTTATTGATCAATACAAATTGTCTATTTCATGGAACTGAATAACACTTTATTCATTTATACATAAACATTGACCATGATATCCAACATCTCCATGTTGCCTCTAGGGCATTTCACTAACAGTCTCTCACTTGCACTAGAGTCAATGATAGTATCTAATACCCATTGCTCTTGTGTACGCATCATGGTTCGGCTAAGGGAGAGGTTTTGTCAACGGATCGGCTATGTTGAGATCCGTGTGCATTTTGCATATCTTGACATCACCTTTGTCCACAATCTCGTGGATGAGATGATATTGCCAAAGTATGTGTTTGGACTTCTGTTGTGACCTCGGCTGCTTGGCTTTCGCAGTGGCTCCACTATTATCACAGTAGAGAGATATTGAACCAGTTGCACTGGTCATCACACCTAGCTCAGAAACAAATTTCTTGATCCAAACAACCTCCTTTGCAGCTTCTGAAGCAGCGATATACTCGGCCTCCGTTGTAGAATCAGAAACAGTATCCTACTGTTGACGAGAAAAATCAACACGCCGGCCTGGGAGATCTGCTTAGCTCCAGTGCAGGTCCTAGAATCGATGAAGCGCGGGCGTGCCAGTCAGTTTGATCCTGCTACTGACAAGTTATTCAAATGAGCAGAACATAGATCATATCGGCCAATAGACCGATAACTAGAACTAACTGATCTGCTAATAAGCAAATGGTGCAATTCCAGCCGATGCCGATGCCAGCCGATTCCAGCCGATGGTACATGATATATAAAAATTTGCATGAACCAATCACATGATGAAATAGATATTGATTTAAAGATTAAAGCACATATCGGCTATAAGTCCGATGTCATAAAATCCAAATGATCGAATATTCAATGAGGCCTCTGCTGCAATCGGCTAGATCCAACTTGTGTACAATACTTTCAAGCCGATGCAATGCCTAGATAACTCACCGACTGAAACCCCGATGAAACCCTTAGTGGCAGTCAACAGGCAGGGTAGAGATTACGGTTCTAATCATGACTTAGTAGATCAAACTGATGCAGCACTAAGTCTGGAAAGAAAAGCAATATCTAGACAATCAAGCGCTTGGCTGATTTTCAGGGTGGTAGATGCCTAAACCAATCTAATCTAGTAAACAGTTTAGCCGATAACGACAGAGACCTTAAGACGAGAAACAGCCGATAAGGCTAAACTGAAATACTAAGATTAGATTAATAGAGACATATGATAAATAGTCAGGCAAAGATATCAACCGAATCGAAGCAATCCAAGAGGTCGAATGTACTGATGCAGCCTTGGACGACTCCAACGTAGCCAATACGATCGTCTGATCCGACAGAACGTTGGACTTATTCCTTTGCTGGAGGTCGAACCTAACCGATGCAGCCCAGCGCCGGATGCCAAGTTCCGCCGGATGTTGAACAAAAATGAAGAATAGAAGAGTGGCGATGCGCCGAATTGTATTGATCGAGAGATATAATACATGAACCCCGGGCTTACATATTTATACCTGTGGGATGACAAAGATCCTAACAGATTACAAAACAGACATTCGATAAAATAGGAAACTAACAACCTCTTCCTAATTAATAGATCCAAGCCATATCCTCCCTAGACTCGGTTTCTTTTGGATAAGTTCTTCTCAAACCGAATCTAACAAGAACCCGACTGCTGGAAATATGGATCCTCTATCAGCTGTTGCAAAACTCTCAGCCAATTCTGCTTTGAGGTGATACTAACCCTTAGCCGATAAGGACTTCGGGGCTTACCAAATTTTGGCGTTAACACATGCCCCCCAGTTTTGGAGTATGAGAAGTCATGCTTCAAAATTGTCCTTGTCTTGATTGCCACAAAACTTATTCTTTTCTTCTTCTTGACACCGGCTCTCATAAGCCGATACCTTCTGTAATAGCTGAGCCAGGCTGTCGAACTCATGGATGAAAAGCCTGCCTCGGTTAGCTGCCGACAACCCTTGGAATGCAAGATCTGCTATCTACTCATCACTTAGGCTCAAACTATAACATCGGCTGTGGATATTAAGAAACCTTTGAATGTATTCCTTAGCCGATTCCCCCTCTTGCTGTTTAACTGATATCAAATCTGCAAGCCTCAACTCACTAACCCCCAGCAAAGAAGTACATGTGAAACTGCTTTTTAAGATCGGCCCAACTTCTGATGGAATTTGGTGGCAATGATGGAAACCATGTAAAAGCCGATCCAGTCAAAGACAATGGAAAAAGTCTAACTTTCAGAGCTTCTTCAGCCGATGCTTGCCCACATTGAGCTAAGAATCGGCTGATATGTTCTATTGTGGATATACCATCTTGCCCTAAAAACATGGAGAAATCTGGAACCTTGTATCGGCTTGCAAGTGGAACCCTATCAAACCACTCAGGATATGGCAGCCGATACACAGAAATTTGATTTTTACGTTTAATTCCAAACTGCTCCTCCATTACCTTTGCAATTATATCGGCCCAATCCTCTTTGGACGGATATCTTTGAATTTCCTCTGGCCGATATTGCTGATGTGGCTCTGCATACTGATATCGATCAATTTGCCCCCCGAGCCAATTTTACTGTTGCCGATGATGCTGGGATTGCTCACCAATTTGCCCCCCATGCTGACTTCTCAAGGCAATTACCCTGGGAACTGTTTCTTTGATCAAACCATGCAATGCACTCATTAATACCCCAAATTGATCGAACATAGCATGATGAATGACGTTATTAACCATCTCTTGAAGCGTCTCTCATCCATCGGCTCAGTAGATTGTTCCCTGTCTTGATTTGTCAGCTTGAGAGATTGTTCTTCCTCGGCCTTGACTTCTTCATCAGACATTGTGGCAATTATGGGTCCGCCGAGTCGTGTAAAAAGATATGTTGTCCAAAACACGGTCCCACTGCGCGTGCCAAAAAATGTATTGACGAGAAAAATCAACACACCGGCCTGGGAGATCTGCTTAGATCTAGTGCAAGTCCTAGAATCGATGAAGCGCGGGCGTGCCAGTCAGTTTGATCCTACTACTGACAAGTTATGCCAATCAGTAGAACATAAATCATATCGGCCAACAGATCGATACACAGAACTAACTGATCGGCTAATAAGCAAATGGTGCAATTCCAGCCGATGTCAATGCCAGCCGATGGTGCAAAATTTGTTTGAATCCATCGGCTGTGTGTTGAACAAATATTCATATAAAGGCGATCGGCTGACAATAACATGATATATATAACATTGCATGAGCCAATCACATGATGAAATAGATATTGATTTAAAGATTAAAGCACAAATCGGCTATAAGTCCGATGTCATAAAATCCAAATGATCAAATATTCAATGAAGCCTCTGCTGCAATCGGCTAGATCCAACTTGTGTACAATACTTGCAAGCCGATGTAATGCCCAGATAACTCACCGGCTGAAACCCCGATGAAACCCTTAGTGGCAGTCAACAGGCAGGCTAGAGATTACGGTTCTAATCACGACTTAGTAGATCAAACTGATGCAGAACTAAGTATAAAAAGAAAAGCAATATCTAGACAATAGAGCCGCTGGGTGATTTTCAGGGTGGTAGATGCCTAAACCAATCTAATCTAGTAAATAGTTTAGCCGATAACGACAGAGACCTTAAGACGAGAAACAGCCGATAAGGCTAAACTGAAATACTAAGATTAGATTAATAGAGACATATGATAAATAGTCAGGCAAAGATATCAACCAAATCAAAGCAATCCAAGAGGTCGAATGTACTGATGTAGCCTTGGACGACTCCAACGTAGCCAATATGATTGCCTGATCCGACAGAACGTTGGACTTATTCCTTTGCTGGAGGTCGAACCTAACCGATGCAGCCAAGCGCCGGATGCCAAGTTCCACCGGATGTTGAACAAACATGAAGAATAAAAGAGTGGCGATGCGCCGAATTGTATTGATCGAGAGATATAATACATGAACCCCGGGCTTACATATTTATACCTATGGGATGACAAAGATCCTAACAAATTACAAAACAGACTTTCCTAAAGATAAAATAGGAAACTAACAACCTCTTCCTAATTAATAGATACAAGCCGTATCCTCCCTGGACTCGGTTTCTTTGGATAAGTTGTTCTCAAACCGAATCTAACAAGAACCCGACTGCTGGAAATATGGATCCTCCATCAGCTATCGCAAAACACTCAGCCAATTTTGCTTCGAGTCGATACTAACCCTTAGCCGATAAGGACTTCGGAGCTTACCAAATTTTGGCGTTAACACCTACTTGGAACTCTTCCAACTGACTGCACCTCTGTTCAGGTAGAACATAAACCTAGATTGTGATCTATAATCATCCTTGCCCGTTTGGAAGCTAGCATCGGTGTAACCACTTATAACGAGCTCTTCTTCACCTCCATAGACTAGGAACATATCCTTAGTTCTTCTCAAGTACTTAAGGATACTCTTTACGATAGTCCAGTGACCTTCACCTGGATCTAACTAGTATCTGCTCGTAGCACAAAGCGTACGAGACATCTGGACGTGTACAAAGCATGGCATACATGATGGATCCAATTGCCAAAGCATATGGAACCATACCCATCTTATTACGCTCATCATGTGTCCGAGGACACTGATTCTTGCTAAGATTAATGCCATGTGACATGGGCAACAAACCTTTCTTGGAATCATGCATGTTGAACCTTTTCAACACTTTATCAATATATGTACTTTCGCTTAATCCAATTAGCCTCTTGGATCTATCTCTATAGACCCGAATGCCCAATATGTATGTTGCCTCCCCTAAGTCTTTCATGAAAACACTATTTTTCAATGAAGACTTGACGGATTCTAGCATAGTGATATCATTTCCAATCAGTAATATGTCATCCACATATAAGATTAGAAATACAATTGCGCTCCCACTGACCTTTATGTAAACAGAGGCTTCCTCTTCATTTTTTATGAAACCAAACCCTTTGATTACTTCATCAAAACGAATATTCCAACTCCGAGATGCTTGCTTCAATCCATGAATGGATTTCTTAGCTTGCATATCTTTCCAGGCAACTGTGGATCGACAAAATGCTCAGGTTGTCTCATGTATAATCCTCGCTTACGTTTCCATTTAGGAAAGCCGTTTTGACATCCATCTGCCATATCTCATAATCAAAATATGAAGCAATCGCTAGAATAATCCGAATAGACTTAAGCATTGCGACGGGCGAGAAGGTTTCATCATAATCAACACCTTGAATCTGTTTAAAACCTTTCACCAACAATCACACCTTATAGATGTGAACATTTCCATCCATGTCGGCCTTGTTATTAAAAACCCATTTGCACTCAATGGTTTTGACACCATCAGGTCGATCAACCAAGTTCTAAACTTGATTATCATACATGGATTCTATTTTGGATTTCATGGCTCCAAGCCACTTGTTGTAATCGGGTCCCACCATCGCTTTCTCATAGGTCTTAGGCTCATCGTTGTCTAACAACAATATATCTCGTTGTTGCGCACCTGTGTACCTATCAGGTGCACGACGTGATCTTTCAGACCTTAGTGGGGCTAGTGTACCTACAACAGGTGGCGCAACATCTTGTTCCTCCTGTTGTGGTTCCGTGGTAGCTGAAACATTTTCTGGTGTTTCATGAACTTCTTCAAGATGCACTCTGCTCCCACTAACCCTTCTTGAAAGAAACTCTTTCTCCAAGAAGACACTGTGTCGGGCGACAAACACTTTTCCTTGTTCCCGATTATAAGAGTAATATCCCTTAGTTTCCTTAGGATATCCCACAAAGAAGCAATTGTCAGATTTTGTTGTGAGCCTGTTGGACTGCAAACGTTTTACATAAGCCTCACATCCCCAAATTTTGAGAAATGACAAACTAGGGGGTTGCTCTGTCCATATCTCATATGGTGTCTTTTCAACTGACTTAGATGAAACTCTATTTAGTGTGAACATAGCTGTTTCAAGAGCATATCCCCAGAAGGATAATGGAAGATCACTTTGGCTCATCATGGACCGCACCATGTCCAACAAGGTGCGATTTCTCCGTTCGGACACCCCATTCCATTGTGGAGTTCCTGACAGAGTCAACTGTGGAACAATTCCACAATCTTTCAGATGATTACCAAACTCTTGGCTCAAGTATTCCCCTCCACGATCTGATTGTAGAAACTTGATTGTTTTCCCTAAATGATTCTATACTTCATTCTTGAATTCTTTGAACCTTTCAAAGGATTTGGACTTATGCCTCATTCAGTAGATATAACCATATCTACTGAAGTCATCGGTGAAGGTAATGAAGTACTGATAACCACCTCTGGCCGTTGAGCTCATTGGCCCACATAGATCAGTATGTACGAGTTCCAACAAGTCATTTGCTCTCTCATTGTGTCCCGTGAAAGGCTCCTTTGTCATCTTACAAGGTAAACAAGACTCACATGTCTCAAATGATTCAAAATCAAAAGAGTGAAGCAATCCATCCTTATGGAGCTTCTCCATGTGTTTCCGATTTATATGGCCTAAGCGATAATGCCAGATAAATGTGGGGTTTGTATCATTTGGGAGTTGCCTCTCTGTAGTAATGTTATAGATGGGAGACACTTCATGATTCAAAACGTATAATCCATTCACCAATGGTGTATGAAAATAGAACATATCTCTAAGATAAACTGAACAACCATTGTCCATTGATCTAAAATCATATCATTCCGCTTGCAAACATGAAGCGAAAATAAGTTTTGACATAGAGTTGGAACACAATAACAATTATTTAATTCCAAAACTAATCCTGGAGGTAAATGAAGTGATTTAGTGCCGACAGCAATTGTAGCAACACTTTCTCTATTGCCGACACGCAGGTTTACCTTGCCCCTTCTCAAGCTTCTACTTCTTCTCATTCCCTGCAATGATTTGCAAATATGAGCTACTGATCCGGTATCAAATACCCAATTGTCAGTAGGTGAAGTAGCAAGATTAATGTCTATAACATTAATACCTGAAGTCGAAGTCGCACTTTGCTTCTTTTTGATATCCTCCATGTACTTCTTGTAGTTCCTTTTCCAGTGACCTGTCTCCTTGCACTAGAAGCAAACGGCATCTGATGCCGCCGTCCCCTTCTTGCCCTTCTTTGCGTTGGAGGCACTCGCGATCTCATCAGGAGTTTGTTTCCTCTTGGTGCAAAGTTTCTTGACAGGTGGTTTGCGCTTAGCCTTCTGCATCATCATCACATGATGACCGTTTTTTTCTAGATACTCTCCTCAACCGTCTTTAGCATTCCATGCAATTTGGCCAAGGTCTTATCCATACCGTTCATGTGATAATTTAATATTAATTTCTCAAAGCTCGGAGGGAGCGACTGGAGAATCACATCAGTAGCCAACTCTTAGCTAAGGGGAAAACCTAGTTTTTCCAGACTCTCCATGTAGCCAATCATTTTTATCATATGCAGACTGACGGGACTCCCCTCAACAAGCCTGCACGCAAACAAGGACTTTGAGGTGTTGAACCTTTCGGCCCTAGCTTGGTTCTCAAACATGCCACACAGTCCCTGAATAATAGTATGAGCATCCCTGCTCTCGTATTGCTTCTGAAGCTCAGAGGACATTGTAGCAACCATGAGACATCTTTTGTCTAGGGAATCAATAGTATGCTTCTCATAAGCCCTCCGTGCAGTAGCAGTAGCATTATTAGGCAAATCATCAGGATAGGGACTTCAAGAACGTACTCCTTGCGCTCTTGCTTGAGAACAATTCTCAAGTTGCGATACCAATCCATAAAGTTTGTTCCATTCAATTTTTCTTTCTCGAGAATAGATCGCAAATTAAAGGTACTGGGTGGTTTTAGCTGCCATAATTCTACAACAGAAAAAGCAAAGTTTAGCATAATATTTATGCTATGTCTATTGTTAAACAATTTAACATAAGACTCCCATTACGTATTTTACACCTTCCCTCTCGGTCATGTATTGGGTCAAGATCCACATGTTAGTTAATTTCTAGTGAGCTTTGGCATCACTGCTAGAATATTAGTAACATGGGTAAGCAACACCTTGCTAATCACATCTCTATGTGACTCTTGTTGTTGGTGTGGCATCTCCATGCCTCGGCGCCTACCTATGCCCCAAGGCCCAAAACTGTTTTGATAGCCTTATTAAGTAAACAAAATGCTCCTACTGTATATGTCCGACATATACCCCCTCGAGTTATGATAGAGAATGACACTCTGCTTTGGCAGACCCACCATTGACGAGCATAACGGTGACGGGTGCAACATTTGGAAGGTCATCATTACCACTTAATTTTGTGAGGGATACTATCCTATCAAACAAACTTATCAATATATGAAAGCATGTAGAATAGTAATTAATGAAATAGTATGACCCCCTTCACATGGTGATCTCCATCTCTATGCCGGCGCAAAGGATCTGAATCTTTGGTATCATCTTCCAGTATGCATGGTGATTGATTTCTTCAAACTAAGATATTACTATAAAAGCTATAATTGAAGATTACATCGACTCGTAGGTCGTGAAAGAATATTACAAGCATTGCATGTAAGAAAGAATATTACAGGGATTGCATGCGTCTCATACATAAAATAGGGCCATACCATCTCAAAGCATTCTCTACAAAAACAAGTTAGGCATAAAACGTTTTTTACCTATCACAGAGATATTGTATCGAGACGACATATAAGGGGGTACGCACACGGAAATTCATAGACCCAATCTATGAAATCGCTCACGAAAACCATATCAGCATAAACACATTATGTCGTCCCGATACACTATCAAGGGAGATGGTTTGCGTAGGCGCGAGGCGACAATCAAGGTCGAACTACGAGATAGCTTCGGCATAATCAAATTATACCGTTCCGATACACTATCAAGGAACGCTATCCCGAAAACGACTCAAACCGAGTTCTATGGATATTGCTTCGACATAATCACATTACGCTGTTCCAGTACACTATCAAGGAACACAATTACCATCTACTCTCCTCAACAGATCCCGTAAAACCGATTGATCTAATCAACCCGTGTGCAAAACTTGTTCTAGATCCAATCTAAAATCCAAACTAAGCAAGTTTAGCTCTGATACCGCTAAAGGGTTACGTGGAGGCTACGAAAGCTAATAACAAAAATTTTTACCGTGCAAACCAAGAACCTTGCAAGTAAGGGTCGATACATTGTTACCGATTGGAGAGGAGTGCAGCGGATATAGCGAATCAGGAGCTATCCGATCCGGAACAGCACTGGCTGATCACAGCCGATTTGCTGACCACAGCCGATTGCCGAGTTGCCTGATCGCAGCCGATCCGACTACAACCGATTTGTCGATGCCACAGTCGATCCGA
Source organism: Oryza australiensis (assembly GCA_019925245.2). Taxonomy (NCBI): domain Eukaryota; kingdom Viridiplantae; phylum Streptophyta; class Magnoliopsida; order Poales; family Poaceae; genus Oryza; species Oryza australiensis. The sequence continues at coordinate 148,005 of JAIFGZ020000492.1, forward strand.
CCACAGTCGATTCGCCGAGTCGTCCAACTGCGCCTGCCTCGCTCCAATGCACCCGACCGCAGCCGATTCACAGCCGCTAAATAGCACCGCAATGTAGCAATGCCTCTACCGGTATCCACACGTCCAGGGATAGAATGCCTAACACTAGTGTGCTAGCACAAGATGCAAGCCTAGGGTTTGGCTCGGAGGTGGGGAGGGTTTTTGTGGAGATTTTTAACTCGCCAAGCCACACGTGTTTAAATCTGTTGCACCAAATCGGATTGATTCAGTTCAATGTGATGCAGCAGCTCTCCACCCTTCGCCCCTTTATATAGACTTCCCGACTAGGCCTATAGGCCCATCGGGACTCTATCCGATCGGATCCCTCCGATCGAGCTGTATCCGAGTCCAACTCGAATGCATGTTCTTATCCCCTTAAGCATGCGACCCTGTAGGTTCAGGTAGACTCGGTTTCGACCCGTGTCCAACTCAGCCGACCATCAATAGCGGCGCCAAGCAGCACATATTGACACCATAGAATACAAGAATATAACGCGGTAGGGCTCCGACGGCTCCCGGCGACGACAATGAGGCTGCCGAGCAGCGGGATGACCTAGGGAAGGTGGCAGAGGGGTTAAGAGTTGGAGCGGTGGCTAGAGGTAGCGTGAATCATCGATCGGAGACGAGAGGAAAAGCTGGCTACCTCCTCTTGCGAGACAAACGGGGTTTCGACAGAGGCGAGTGACGACCGGCAAGGGCGAGGAGCTCCTCAACTTGGAGAAGCCGACGATCGAAGCGATGCGGCCCGATGTAGTGCCAAACGCCAGCGGCAAGCGGCTGAAGGCAGCACAGGCGGCCGCGGCTCGATTTGGTGGCGGAAACGGCGCTACTGCGGGGTTCTGACGCGGGCAAGGGCGGCTGAGGCAGCCCCCGATGTGGCGAAGTCGGTGGCGCTAGCGACAGGGTGTGACGAGCCCTAGGGCGGCGACGGCGTGCGGACGGAGGCGGCAACTGGCGGCGGGTTAGGGGTTTTGTGGTGCAGGATGACAGGGCAAACTCAGAATGCGCAAATGAGAGAGGGGAACCGATTGCCGGTGCACGGGGATGTTTTATAGGTTTGGGAAGGTTGCGTGGAGGCCTACGACCGGCCAAAAAAGCGACCAACGTGGAGAAGAAAGGGCGACAGTAGAAGAAAGGGCCGACGTGGGGCCCGATCCCCCTGTCGGTGATGGAGAGAGAGAGCCCACGCCGGGGAGGCAAAATGGACTTCAAGGGGCGGTGCCAATGGGCCGGGCCGCGGCGACGGATAATAAGTGCAATGTGCATATGTGAGATGGGATAATAAGTGATTGTGAGATATGATATTTGTTTGTGATGTGATAATAGTGGTTGTGTGATGTGAAAAGTTGAGATGTGCTAAAATAGAGATGTGAAGATAATAGGTCTCAAAATTTGTGATGCGGAAATTGTTGTTGTGAAAATTAGAGATGTCAAAATTAGAGATGTGAAAATTAGAGATGTGTTAAAATATAGGTGTGGAAATTAGAGGTGTGAAAATTAGAGATGTGGAAATTAGAGGTGTGAAAATTAAGGGATGTGGAAATTGGAGATGACATGTGAAAATTTTAATTTCTACATGAGTTGGCTATATTTAATGTTTATATAAAAGCATGTCGTACTTTAATTTTGTTGATTTAATGAATTTGTAATGTGCTAAATTTGAGATGCAAAATTTTCACATGTGAAGAACGACAATACAACAAATGTCAATCGACAAAGTTCCCTTTGAGGCACCCGTAACATCTGAAGGAAGAGAAGCGACGTATAGCGAAGAAACATGGTGCACCCCTAGCGACCCTTTTAGATAGAAATAACACAAGTGGCCTCTCGTGACGATGACCCCGACCATATACCTGTCGAGTGGGCAGTAAGTCCAAAACTTTGTTATCCCATTTTGTACTAGTCTGCGTAGAGATCGTAGGCGTCTAATGGTTCTTAATGATGTGTTCCTGCAGATGGCTACACACCATCGCTCAAAACGAAAGGCGGCCCAGGCTACTGCCATACCGGAAATAGAGATGGACACAACCACATCAGCCCCAGAGCCTACGAACACATCGATAAGTGCAGGAGTGCAAAAAAAGGATACGGTGATAGAAGTAAGAACCAGCTACCGAAGGAAACATATTACATAACTACTCTCAACCAGGATAGAAAGCCCGATGAACCAAAGGTGGTGATGTCCAAGTTTAGCAACGCATGCGGAACTTTGGCCAGAACTCGCGGGCCATTAAATGTAGAGCTCTTGTTAAGACCCAGCTATGGGATGAGCTACAAAAATACCGAATTTATCCACCTGGTTTAGAGGTTAGGGGGAGGGAGCATGTGCTGAAAACAACGGGAACTTGCCGAAGACAGTGGAAGTCAGATATGAACACATACTGCATTCAGCAGAACAAGTCTCCATTCAAGGATTGCGGTAATATATCGCAAGCTAAATGGGATAAGTTTGTCGCGAAGATGACGACACCAGAAGCATTAGCAAGGAGAAAAAAGATGTCAAACCTAGCCAAGAAAAACAAATATCTGCACCTATTGGGGTTAAGCAGGTACTATGGCCACGTAGATCAATAGCGGAGAAATGAAACAAAAGTTTGAAGCCCAAGGCAAGCCCCTTCTGGTTGACCCCCTACAAGAGATTAGCAAGAACTGTGTTTGGGCACAAAGCATAGGGCAGGTCACGGATGATGGCGAGATACTATTCAAGGCTCCTAAGATTGAGTAGGTGATCTCCAGTCTACAACAAATCATCGAGAAGGAGAAATCAAGGGAGCTCGTCACCAAAAGGGAGAATGAAAAACTCATAGCGGCATCGGGCAACCTCGAACACTCCAGTAGGGTCAAGGACGAGTTGGAAGGAAGGGTTTCCATAGGATGCCAAGAGTTATAAGAAGCGGGACATATATAAAGGGAAGTTGGAAGACTAAATAGCCACACAAGTGAAGAAACATTTCTACTCTCTAGTGATCGAGAATCTATTGACAAGAAATTCATCGTTCACATGGCAACCTTAAAGATTTGCTTCACTTCAATGCAAGACCTATTAATTTGGGTTTAGGGTGTGCCAGTTAGTTTGATCGTTCAACTAACAAGATGGCCAAAGAAATGTTAGATTAGGATGTCCAATCGACCATCGGGCTAATGAGATATCGTGTTGTCCAGTCGATGTTGATAGAAATCGGCTATGATCAAAATTGTCAAGAGTGTGCAAGTAAAATTATACACCGACATAATTTAGATTTAATATACTTACCAGAAAAATATATTTAATACTCTTAATCTTGATAGATCAAACCCAATCGAGACAGTATAAGATTAAAATCAATAAAGACAATCATTGAACAATTATATGGCCTCAACAACCAGCCAATGTATGAAATTATAATTGGCACATAAATAAATCAAAGATAGCCGCTATCGGCTTATGAACATATATTATGCAATCAAGGACTTAACTTCTTCTTTATTACAACTAGCTATGATAGACCAGACCCAACCGAGACAGTATTTAACTACTAGGAATAAAGATCAGATAAGTTTATGATTAAATATATCTAGTCAATAGCCGATGGGATTACTTAGGTGATAAACAGATAACATATCAGCTAACACTTCGATACAACCTTATATGAAATTACCAAACTTGGCTAAATTTATTAAATGAGCTACATTCTTAATAGATAGGACTCAACCGAGGTAGTACAAGATCAACAACAAGCTTAATATATTTAAAGGTTTGATATATTTATATAAGATGATTGATATAACAGGTTAAGTAGAGAGAACAAAGGCAATCTCTAGTAAGCCGATATATTTGATAAGCAACACAAATAAAGAACAACCAGTATGTCGAACTTACTCGATGGAAGTACTAACTTGACCAATACAAGCGAAGTTGATGGGACTTACTTTCTTGCTAGAGATCGAAACCGATATAACCCAACCTCGAAAATTAACAACTCATCGAAAGTAAAACTAGGTGGCGATGTGCCAAAAGTTGTATATTAAATTGTTGTTAATTTACAAAAAACTTCGGATACACAATTTATACTCTGAGACTAATACAAGTCCGACTCAGACTTGACTTCTATCGGCTATCATACAAGAAAAGGAAACTAACCAAATCTGATCAGAACAGGACTCTATTGACTCATAATTCTTATTCATAGAAATAATAACAAATATAAAACCTTCCTTGTTATGGAAGGCAATACAAAATCGGTTCCAACTCTTCTAATCCAGCTGATGCAAGGGGCATCTTTGGCATCCAAAATCATGTCGTTAATCCCTCCTTTGACTCATCCTTTGACTAACAACATTTGCCAAATTTTGTCGTTAACAGAATCCCGCTATCTTTCCTGGATTATTCCCTGAATCCTAGGAAACCGCTCAAGCGCCATAGCAAACTACTCGGATGCCAAGCAGTGTTGGGTCAGTCGAAATCACCCTTTACCCCATAGGTCTTATTACCGCTCTGACTACGTGCAGTCTTGTCGTTCCCATCGATGGAGCATGGAAGACAAAAGAGGTTGGGACTGGCTTAGCGATACTAGGCTGACAATTCTACAGCACCCTAATTCCATACAACTATGCAAGGGTTCAAGTGGCAAAGGTCCATGCCGAGCATATCTCGTTGGAGCAAGACATCCCACACCAAAGGGGACAGAACTTCTCAGAGATGCTGCGAACTAGTTCATCTTATGGCACCGTCGAGAAATTATCCTAGCCGAACAACCACCGTCAACCTCAGCTCCATCCCAACCAATGACAGCTGCCGCTCTTGCACCGCCTTCCCCACTAGGACACCTTCCCCACCAGCTTCCCTACATACGACGGCCTCACCACACCGTCCACGATCCCCACCTCCATCTCCTGCTCAAGTCCCCCCTCCGCCACCTATTGAACAACCAGTTATGATTCACCAATCTCCATCCACACCACATTCAGCTTTCGTGCAACAAGTCCCACCTCCCTAGAAAGCTACAACTGGCCCAATTTCTACTACCGTCAAACTTCATTGGCTCATATCATAAATGGTTTCCATGTAATACCCCAAGGAAATGCCAATAGATCAAGCGAGGTTAGCATTTTTGTCCTTGAGGCGGATAGCTTCAACAGAAAGGAACAAAGAAGATGCTCCAAAAGAGCTGTCAGATTCGCAGAAGTTGGTACAAGGTTGCATGGAGGACTTGCAATCTTGGGTACCTGTAGACATGCCCAAAAATTATGAATATGGCAAGCCATTCTTAACATGACACATCATGGAAGATCTACCCCAACAGATAAGGGTGATGCATGAATGGTACCTGAAGAAAGCTAGAAAGAGCCTCAGTTTCATTAGTGTCAAGGTTCTGCTTGAAGCTTTCATCAGTGAACCCAATGGGATCTTGGTAATCGATTTGAAAGACCTATATGTGCCCTTCAAGCTCGATAAAATGGAAGTCAATCTCGTTGCAGCATTTTACCTATAAGTGTTTACTCTTGTTCGGTGTAAGTGAATACATGAAACAAACTTCCATCTCATTTAAGTTGTGTTATTCCATAGGTCACAACACCACGATGCAACAAGAGCGAGCCAACCAGTAGGCTACATCAACCTAACAAGGGTTTGCCACACACAACACACTATACATCTTCGTTAGGATCATCCCGAACTGAAGTATAAGACCCCGGAGGAACAACAAGCATGTATCAAGAAATTGCACAAGGAAAAGAAGGTCGAGGTGGCAACCTACTTGGAAAAAGCAGTGCTCTCGCACCAAGAAAAAATGTCTTAATGATCCCTTACGCTTTTACGTACGCAACATCTTTTACATTTCATTATTGTTTTCATAGTACTACAAACATTACTAGCAAATGTCGTCTCTAATTCATCTATCTTGTTTGCAACCACCACTATATATTATTCCTTTTGTATCCGAGGGACAACTTGGTCATAGTGCTTGAACCGGCACACTACAAGCAGCAAACGTTCATGGAGTTCCTCATTTTATTGAATTTGTAAGTATTAACATACCCCCTCAATACCTACTTTCTTTTCTCAAATTTTTAAGTAGCTGTTGATAGTCATTAAGTACCAATTCCGACGGTCACATACCTCGGGAATAAAGGGGAATTAGCATCTCTTACACGCATATAGGTTTAAAATTAATAAAGTTTCACATGTCCCTGGAGATTATTTGAGTGTAGGTACTTATACAAAGAAATGAAGTGAAAGCACGCTTATGTGGCGAAGAAACACAACTCCGACAATCTACGCTCGCCACTCATATCCCACGGTTTAAAGGGCCCACAACCAGTGCTAAACCGAGTTAAAGTGAGACCAATCCATCCTCAACTGCCATAAGGGCCCACCTGTAAGCCACTAGAGAAAGTTGGTGGAGAATGGTAGGACCCAGGGGTCTGCCAAACCTTGGTTCAACCAAACCAACCCAGGCCCATCTCATCTCCACCTTACAGCTGGAGGGTCCTAATGAATCCCCAATGACAGTTGTAGAGGAACTGCCATCCAAAACCAACATTTCAACTGCAGTTTGAAGGCTATAAGAGGAGGAGGCTTCACTTCATCAAACACACACCACAAGAGAGAGTTCCTACTTTTCACTCTTAGTCTATAGGCTAGTGGAGTTAGGAGTTAGGTTAGAGCTTCTACTTGGTTCCCAAGTCATCATTGGTGAGTCGGGTATGGCTATTGTATCTTACTTACCTTGTATAACTTTGATATGTTTAATATATTTATCTTCTCTTATAATTGATTATGGTCCATATGCTAGTTGGTTGGTTATATGTTCCATCCATAGTTTATATGATAATTATATCATGGTTAGACAATTAACTTTATTGCCACGGTCACGGTCCAATGTGCAATTAGGATGTAGGTATGCTCTTCTCTTAGTCATTAACGCCATGGGAGACAAGAGTATCTATCGCAATGTAAGCACGGTGCTTACAATGTTTTACATTGGTTATGGTCATATCCCATGGGTTGTAAAGGTAGGCGGCAGGTGGTCATAGTCCTATCCATCCTTTGTAATTCTCCACATTCGTGTATGACGTAGGGCGGACGGTAAGAGATCGACTCTGGGTGGCAGGCCGAGCCACTAGAGGCGGTACCCTCAGAGGCTTGGGAGCATAGAACTGGGTAACTAACATGAACATAATTGTTTGTATAATCTCTTCAATTATAATAGAAGTACATGATGACTTAGCTCTAACAATATAGTCTCCACTTAGCATTAGTGTATTATTTATTAGGACTTCTTTGTGTGTCACACTGCCTCTTTATCATTTACCTTTTACCCTTGCCATGATTTTGATAGCTCAATTATAACATATGAATATTCATAGTAACTTAGTATTCTCTTCTCGATCGCCGTTTTCATTTGGCATAAAATACGATACCCCGGAATACTCCTTGGTGAAATGTTACAACGGTATCAGTGCGTTTGCGGATTTATCTGTGACCATAAGAAATACCAATAGTAACTCAACCAATTTTTTTATCAACATAGAGGACACAGGTATTACATCATACACCATAGGTCAGTAAATTATCCACAAAAGCAAAAGCTTATCTTGAAAACAAACTGACCGGTAATGACATTTGCGTTTAACATAAATTGTTGTAATTCTTAATTTTCTACATTAACGTGTGTTATTGTTTTGTTCGCAATGTTCCAACCAACCCCTGAGCTCTTTTTCTATGTGGATATTACGTGCGCGAGATGGTTAAAGTCAACGGGAGGTTCACAACAAACAACAATAATGTATGTCCCGAGATCATTCTCTATATAGTGTATTTCGTCTAATTTCATGTCCTAATTTTTTTTGTTTTCTTTTTTTCATAGATCCCACAAATACCTCATGTAGCAAACCGGTTCAACAAACAAGCAATTCTTAACGTATGCACCGACCTATGCTACTTCATCCGCCACGACTACTGCAACACATTAGGGGAATTCTATGACGATGAGAGCCAACTGGCATTAGAAGACAAATTTAAACCCCTAAGAGAGTGGGAGAAAGAACATATGCAATAAAAATGTAGTGTTACATTTGTGTTCAAAATATCGTCGGTCAAAACTTGAGAAGAAAATTTTAATTATGTCGTGTATTAAAAAACATATATTATAGCATGAAAAGCAAACATCGTAGGGGTGGAGAAAATCGGGGACTTATTAATCTCGGTTCCTCTCGTGCGTAAACCACAAAAGTTTGATGATAAGTAACTAAAACATACATTCATAAATTTTATTATCACATCCATACAATAACCACACACTTAAATATTTTACATAACTTCGTGTAAACTACAAACTTATATACATCATATTGGATTGACATAATAATATAATAGCATAGCTCAACTCATTAGGTTCCTTATGGTCAACTAGTCCACCCGAGTTCAAATTCTAGATTTGACCTGGATGCTCGTATTTACGACATATGTTGGTCCAATCTTTCGAAGATGCTTACAACTGGCGCTCTACTAGAGTTTTGTCTGTAGTTAAGATAAAAAGTTTGCCAATTTCACTATCATTATTTTGTTTTAGTGTGTGATGCTGATTTTTATTTACCAAAAATTCACAGTGGGGGAGAACTACCAAATGTGTTTTAACATTTTGAATAATCAAATTTCTATATTTCATTTTCTTGGTACATCACATATTTATTATTGAAGATATAAACCCATGACGTTGGGGTGCCGCTCTCACCCGTAATACTACCGTCCCAGGCCGAACAGATGCATGAGGCGCTGTCACCAGCTTTGAAGGGGGGACTGCGGCGCTGTTCGTCCAACCGCCAGCGCCAATCCCGTCGCCGCCCCCACCGCCCCCAATGCAGTCAAAAGAGCCATTACCGCCAGTAGCACGTTTGAAGAGTAGGGTGCCGCTGACAGGGACACAGCGGAATGTGCGCATAGCCACGCAGTACACTGGCCCAACTATGCAGCGCTGTTGGCGGGTGCTCCTTAAGTGGCTTTCTAGGGAAGGTATAAATTAGACAAATACGCTTGTAAGCCGGCACGGGGCATGAGAGGAGGAATCCTCCTACTTTGGAATAGTGGGATGCTGGACGTCCAAGGAATTAGGGTGGGTCGCTTCTCAATCTCGGTGGAGGTTACTATAGTACATTCCGGAGTCACATTCCGGCTGACTACCATCTACGGGCCCATCAGAAACATTCTCAAGAATGCTTTCCTCCGGCACATCAGATCCTTACGACCAAGCTCGACAGAGGGCTAGCTCCTTCTGGGGGACTTCAACATTATTTGTCGCGCTTCCGATAAAAGCAACATCAACGTTAATATGGCACGTATGAGACATTTTTGCTCCACCATTGATCACTGCGACTTGCGGGAAATCCATTACAGAATAGGAAGTACACCTGGAGTAACGAGCGGCAAAGGCCTACCTTAGTAAAACTAGACCGCTGTTTTTTGCAATGAAACCTTGGATCTGGCCTTCCCCGATCATGCCCTCCATGCCCTCCCGACAGGTCCTTCGGACCACTGCCCCCTTGTGCTCTCCACCACATGTGGCCCACGGAGGCCAGGAACCTTCAGGTTCGAGAACTGCTAGACAAGGATCCCAGGGTTTAAAGACAGAGTAAAGGCGGTCTGGAGTGAACCTACCACGCACATTGAGCCGATGCATCGCCTAAATCACAAGCTCCAATGGACAGCCAGCAGCCTCAGAGAATGGGCACACACGATCTACACGAAAGCCAAAATCTAGTTTCATCTCACTTTGGAAATCGTCCAAAGGCTAGACGTGGCCCAATAAAACAAAGACCTCTCTGCCTAGGAGGTAACTTTTAGAGCGGCTCTCAAGCGCAGGATTGTTGCCCTTGCCTCCATCGAGTGGGCAAGGAAAAAGCAGGCCTCTAGGGTATCCTATATCCGTGAGGGTGATGCAAACACCAAATTTTTCTACCTCAAGGTGAATGCGCAAAAGCGGAAAAACACTATACAAAGGCTCCGTAAAGACAATGGTTGGGTTGTCACGCATCAAGAGAAAGAGTGGACAATTTATGACCATTTCATGCAAGTGATGGGACGACCGAGAATGAGGCGAGTCGACCTCAATTAGGAAGCACTGGACTTCCAGCAAGTGGACATAACCTCCTTGGGAGAGCCGTTCACTGAGCAAGAAATTCATAAGGAAATACAATAAATGCCTACAAATAATGCTCCCGGACTAGACGGTTTCATGGAAGCATTTTTTAAAGTATGCTGGGAGATCATGAAGCCGAACATCCTCCTGGTTTTAACCCCCTTGCACAGCCTTAGATGCTCTCATCTCAATGTTCTCAACTCAGCAAGCATTCCGCTGATACCTAAGAAAGAGGGGGCGGAGGGAATGGCGGACTGCAGGCCAATCAACCTAATTCACACCATTGCAAAAATCTTCTCCAAGACGTTGGCATGCACCTACGACCACATATGGTGTCACTTATTTCTATAAATTAGAGTGCTTTCATCCAAGGCAGTAGCATTCACGATAACTATCTTTTAGTGAGAAACACAGGTAGAAGGTTTCACCATTTGAGGCGTGCGATGTTGCTCTTCAGGCTAGACATAACAATGGCTTTTGACTTAGTTCGCTGGGACTACCTTCTAGCCTTATTGCAGCATCTTGGTTTCCCCACAAGATGGTTGGACTGGATGGGAGCTATATTTTCAATTGCCACTTCCCGAGTCATCCTCAATGGACATCCAGGATAGGAAATTATTCATGGCAGAGGCCTTCGGCAGGGGGATACCCTGTCACCACTCCTATTCATTCTGGCAATGGACCCCCTTCAATGAGTTCTTGCAAAGGCAACTGAGATGGGGGTGATCTCGAGGCTACGGGGTAGAGTGATCACGCTCCGAGTCTCAACGTATGCCGATGATGCCATAGTCTTCATCAACCCCACTCGTAGCGACGTAATGGAGTTCACAAGCATACTAGACAGCTTCGGCGAAGCCACGGGACTCATTACCAACCTTCAAAAATCCCAGGTAGCGGCCATCAGATGCGACGATGTAAACCTGGAAGAGATCTTAGATGGCGTCCCTGATGTAAGGGCAAACTTTCCCATCAAATACATAGGCCTTCCCTTGAGCCTAGGCAGACTGCGAAAATCAAATTTGCAGCCTGTCTTCGACAAATCCTCAGGAAGAGTACCAAGCTGGAGAGGGAAGAACATGGGGCTAGCCGAAGAGCAACCCTAGTCAAATCGGTGCTAAAGACACCCATTTACCTCATAAGCGCATTGCGTGTATCTAAAGAATCCCTAGAGCAGCTAGACAAGCAACACCGCCGCTTCCTTTGGGTGGGTACAGGGAACATCACTGGGGGGAAGTGTAAAGTTAATTAGACAAAGATGTGCAAGCCCGCTAAATATGGAGGTCTGGCAATCCTAAACTTGGAAAAGTTCACAAGGGTGTTACAGCTACAATGGCCGTGGCATGAGTGGAAAGGCCCAACAAAGACATGTTTATTGATTTGGTATCTCCATACCCATGATCTATGAGACATGATCATCAATCAATAAACATGCCGATCTTAGAATCATATCTGTTCCAACAATATGACATATGATCAGGGATCGTTTAGAAATAGATTCATACATATCGAGTCTCATAAATAAGTCACGTACTTATTGATCAATACAAGATGTCTATTTCATGGAACTGAATAACACTTTATTCATTTATACATAAACATTGACGTGATATCCAACATCTCCATGTTGCCTCTAGGGCATATCACTAACAATCTCCCACTTGCACTAGAGTCAATCATGTAAGTATCTAATACCCATTGCTCTTGTGTGCGCCTCATGCTTCGCCGAGGGAGAGGTTTTGTCGGCGGATCGGCTATGTTGAGATCCGTGTGCACTTTGCATATCTTGACATCACCTCGTCCACAATCTCGCGGATGAGATGATATCGCCGAAGTATGTGTTTGGACTTCGATGTGACCTCGGCTCCTTGGCTTGCGCAATGGCTCCACTATTGTCACAATAGAGAGACATTGGACCGATCGTACTAGTCATCACACCAAGCTCGAAACGAATTTCTTGATCCAAACGCCTCCTTTGCGGCTTCCGAAGCAGCAATGTACTCGGCCTCCGTTGTAGAATCGCAACGTATCCCGCTTGGAACTCTTCCAGTGATCGCGCCTCCGTTCGGGCGAACACGAACCCATTGCGATCTATAATCATCCTTGTCCTGTTTGGAAGCTAGCATCGGTGTAACCACTTAAAACGAGCTCTTCTTCACCTCCATAGACTAGGAACATATCCTTAGTTCTTCTCAAGTACTTAAGGATATTCTTTACGCGATCCAGTGACCTTCACTGGATCGACGGTATCTGCTCGTAGCACTCAAAGCGTACGGGACATCGGGCGTGTACAAAGCATGGCATACATGATGGATCCAATTGCCGAAGCATATGGAACCATACCCATCTTATTCCGCTCATCATGTGTCCGAGGACACCGATTCTTGCTAAGATTAATGCCATGTGACATGGGCAAGAAACCTTTCTTGGAATCATGCATGTTGAACCTTTTCAACACCTTGTCAATGTATGTACTTTGGCTTAATCCAATTAGCCTCTTGGATCTATCTCTATAGATCCGAATGCTAATATATATGTTGCCTCCCCTAAGTCTTTCATGGAAAAACTATTTTTCAATGAAGACTTGACGGATTCTAGCATAGGGACATCATTTCCAATCGTAATATGTTGTCTACATATAAGATTAGAAATACAATTGCGCTCCCACTGACCTTTTTGTAAACATAGGCCTCTTCTTCATTTTTGATGAAAACCAAACCCTTTGATTACTTCATCAAAACGAATATTCCAACTCCGAGATGCTTGCTTCAATCCATAAATGGATTTCGTAGCTTGCATATCTTTCCAGCGATTCTGGATCGACAAAACCCCGAGGTTGTATCATGTATACATCCTCGCTTAGGTTTCCATTCAGGAAAGCCGTTTTGACATCCATCCGCCATATCTCATAATCGAAATATGCAGCAATCGCTAGGATAATCCGAATAGATTTAAGCATTGCGACGGGCGAGAAGGTTTCATCATAATCAACTCCTTGAATCTGTTTAAAACCTTTGCCACCAATCGCGCCTTATAGATGTGAACATTTCCATCCATATCGGCCTTTTTCTTAAAAACCCATTTACACTCAATGGTTTTGACACCATCAGTGGATCAACCAAGTTCCAAACTTGATTGTCGTACATGGATTCTATTTCGGATTTCATGGCTCCAAGCCACTTGTTGGAATCGGGTCCCATCATCGCTTCCTCATAGGTCTTAGGTTCATCGTTGTCTAACAACAATATATCACGTTGTTCCGCACTGTGTACTGCCGGTGCACGACGTGATCTTCGGACCTCCGTGGGGCTGGTGTGTCTACAAGCGGTGGCGCAACACTTTGCTCCTCCTGTTGTGGTTCGTGGTTGAAACATTTTTCGATGTTTCTTGAACTTCTTCAAGAAGCACCCTCCTCCCACTAACCCTTCTTGAAAGAAACTCTTTCTCCAAGAAGACACCGTGTCGGGCGACAAATACTTTGCCTTGTTCCCGATTATAAAAGTAATATCCCTTAGTTTCCTTAGGATATCCCACAAAGAAGCACTTGTCGATTTGGGTGTGAGCTTGTCGACCGTAAACGTTTTACATAAGCTTCGCATCCCCATATTTTGAGAAAAGACAAACTAGGGGTTGCCCTGTCCATATCTCATATGGTGTCTTTTCAACCGACTTAGATGGAACTCTATTTAGTGTGAGCGCAATGTTTCAAGAGCATATCCCGAAGGATAACGGAAGATCACTTTGGCTCATCATCGACCGCACCATGTCCAACAAGGTGCGATTTCTCCGTTCGGACACTCCGTTCCATTGTGGAGTTCTGGCGGAGTTAAGCGCGGAACAATTCCACAATCTTTCGATGATTACCAAACTCTTGGCTCAAGTATTCCCTCCACGATCGATCGTAGAAACTTGATTGTTTTCCCTAAATGATTCTCGTACTTCATTCGGAATTCTTTGAACTTTTCAAAGGATTCGGACTTATGCCTCATTAAGTAGATATAACCATATCTACTAAAGTCATCGTAAAGGTAATGAAGTACCGATAACCACCTCGGCCGTTGAGCTCATTGGTCCACATACATCGGTATGTACGAGTGCCAACAAGTCACTTGCTCTTTCACTGTGTCCCGTGAAAGGTGCCTTTGTCATCTTACCAAGTAAACAAGACTCACATGTCTCAAATGATTCAAAATCAAAAGAGTGAAGCAATCCATCCTCATGGAGCTTCTCCATGCGTTTCTTATTTATATGGCCTAAGCAACAATGCCGATAAATGTGGGGTTTATATCATTAGAGAGTTGCCTTTCGTATTAATGTTATAGATGGGAGATGCTTCAAGATTCAAAACGTATAATCCATTCACCAATGGAGCATGAAAATAGAACATATCTCGAGATATATTGAACAACCATTGTTCATTGATCTAAAATCATATCCTTCCGCTTGCAAACATGAAGCGAAAATAACGTTTTGACATAGTGTTGGAACACAATAACAATTATTTAATTCCAAAACTAATCCTCGAAGGTAGATGAAGTGGTATTGTGCCGACAAGAATCGTAGCAACGCTTGCTCCATTGCCGACGCGCAGTTCACCTCGCCCTTCTCAATCCTCTACTTCTTCTCATTCCCGCAACGACTTGCAAATATGAGCTACCGATCCGGTATCAAATACCCAAGAGTCAGTAGGTGAAGTAGCAAGATTAATGTCTATAACATTAATACCGAGCGAAGTCGTACTTTGCTTCTTTTTGAGATCTTCCATGTACTTCTTGCAGTTCCTCTTCCAATGGCTCTGTCTCCTTGCAATAGAAGCAAACGGCATCCGATGCCGCCGACCCCTTCTTGCCCTTCTTTGCATTAGAGGCACTCGCGATCTCATCGGGAGTTAACTTCCTCTTGGTGCAAAGTTTCTTGACAGTGGTTTGCGCTTAGCCTTCGCATCATCATCACATGATGACCGTTTTTCTGGATACTCTCCCTGTCTTTAGCATCCCATGCAATTCAGCCAAGGTCCTATCCATATTGTTCATGTGATAATTTAATATGAATGGCTCGATGCTCGGAGGGAGCGGCGGAGAATCACATCGTAGCCAACTCTTGGCTAAGGGAAAACCCAGTTTTCCGGACTCTCAATGTAGCCAATCATCTTTATCACATGCGGATCGACGGGATTCCCTCAACAAGCTCGCACGCAAACAAGGACTTTGAGGTGTTGAACCTCTCGGCCCGAGCTTGGTTCTCAAACATGCCACGCAGTCCCCGAATAATAATGTGAGCATCGCTGCTCTCATATTGCTTCAAGCTCGGGGACATTGTAGCAAGCATGAGACAGCTTATATCTAGGGCATCATTAGTGTGCTTCTCATAAGCCCTCCGTGCGGTTCGGTGGCGTTATTAGGCAAATCATCCGGATAAGGTACTTCAAGAACGTACTCCTTACGCTCTTGCTTGAGAACAATTCTCAAGTTGCGATACCAATCCATAAAGTTTGTTCCATTTAATTTTTCCTTTTCGAGAATAGATCGCAAATTAAAAGTACTGGGTGTAGTATTAGCCGCCATTTATTCTACAACGAAAAAGCAAAGTTTAGCACAATGTTTATGCTATGTCTTTTGTTAAACAATTTAACATAAGACTCCCATTACGTATTTTCCACCTTCCCTCTAGGTTACGTATTGGGTCAAGATCCACATGTTAATTAATTTTCTAGTGAGCTTTGGCATCACTTGCTAGAAGATTAATAACATCGGTAAGCAACTCCTTGCTAATCACATCTCTATGTGACTCTTGTTGTTGGTGTGGCATCTCCATGCCCGGCCCCAACCTATGCCCCAAGGCCCAAAACTGTTTTGATAGCCTTGTTAAGTAAACCAAATGTTCCTGCATGTATATGTCGACATATACCCCCTCGTGTTATGATAGAGAATGGCACTCTGCTTTGGCACCCACCATTGACGAGCATAACGGTGACGGGTGCAACATTTAGAAGGGCATCATTACTACTTAATTTTGCGAGGGATGCTATCCTATCAAACAAACATATCACATATGAAAGCAAGAAGAATAGCATATAGTGAAATAGTATGGCCCCCTTCACATGGTGATCTCCATCTCCATGCCGGTGTAGAGGATCTCCATCTTCATCACCGTTCTTTCGAGTGCCGAATGCTTGATTTCTTCAAACTAAGCTACTACTATAGAAGCTCTAATTGAAGATTACATCGACTCGCAGGTCGTGAAAGAATATTACAAGCATTGCACGTATGAAAGAATATCACGGGATTGCACATATGAAAGAATATTACATGCATCACATGCATCTCATACATACAATAGGGCCATACCATCTCAAAGCATTCTCTGCAAAAACAAGTTAGGCGTAGAAACGTTTTCTACCTATCGCAGAGATACGGCATCGAGACGACCTATAAGGGGGTACGCATACGGCATCCAATCTATGAAATCGCTTACGGAAACCATATCGGCATAATCACATTATGCCGTCCCGATACACTATCAAGGGAGATGGTTTGCGCAGGCGCGAGGAAGCAAACAAGATCGGACTACGAGATAGCTTCGGCATAATCACATTATACCGTTCCGATACACTATCAAGGAACGCTATCTCGAAGCCGACTCAAACCGAGTTATATGGAAATTGCTTCGACGTAATCACATTACGCCGTTCCGATACACTATCAAGGAACGCAATTACCATTAACTCTCCTCAACAGATCCCGTAAAACCGATTGATCTAATCAACCCGTGCGCAAAACTTGTTCCAGATCCAATCTAAAACCCGAACTAAGCAAGATTAGCTCTGATACCACTGAAGGGTTACGCGGAGGCTACGCTAGCCGAAAACAAAAACTTTTAACCGCGCAAACCAGGAACACTTGCAAGTAAGGGCCGATAGATCGTTACCGATTGGAGTAGAGTGCGCGGAATAGCCAATCGGGGCAATCCGATCCGGAACAGTGTAGCCGATTCCCGGAGACAGCCGATTCGCCAATCAGCCGATTCGAGTCGTCCGGCCGCGTTCTCACGCCTCGCTCCGATGCGCCCGACCGCAGCCGATTCCACCACAGCCGATCGCTCCGATTGCAGCCGATCCGAAGCCGATCAACAGCGCGCAACGTAGCGGCGCCTCTACCGGTATCCACACGTCCGGGGATAGAACGCCGTACACCCGTGTGCTAGCACGCGATGCAAGGCTAGGGTTTGGCTCGAAAGTGGGGGTTTCCGTGGAGATTGATCTCGGCGACTTCGTTGCACGCGATGCAATTGACATGTCGTAGCTCTCCACCCCTCCCTCCTTTATATAGAGTTGGCCGCGGGATTAGTGGCCGATTAGGACTCTATTTTGAATCGGATCTCATCCGTATCTCATAGAGTTGGCCGCCCATACGTCGTAAGCCCATAGGACTCTATCCGATTGGATCCCTATCCGATCGAGCCGTATCCGAGTCCAACTCGAATATCTATTCTATCCCCTTAAGCGTGCGACCACGTAGGTTCAGGTATACTCGGTTTCGGCTATAGTCTAACTTAGCCGACCATCGGCTCGAGTCCAACTCAGCCGGCCAACAAAGCGCGCCTAGCAGCACATATTGACACCATAGTATACAAGAATATAATATCGGCTCGAACCTGTAATGTGTACACAAATCCCTTTGCCTCACGATACCGGTTAAGCTATAGGCAAGATGTGTGCCATCCCTTCAATAGCTTAACCATTCACTCGAAGCGTATTGGATTATCCGTCCGTTGATTGACTCCTCAATCAACATAGCATGGCCATGCATTTCCATAATCCATTACCTCGAGGGGCCCAGAGATATCTCTCCAAAGGAGGGGCAAATTCCATCTTGATCACTCACATCCCACTCCATGTTTCATAGCAAACCCGAAAACTACCTTTATAACTATCCAGTTACGGAATAGCGTTTGGTAGTCCCAAAGTAGGCTACTACACATGTTGGAATCCATGGTGATCTCGAGTCGAAGGACTTTGTACCAACACTACCGAGACCAACTAATGGCACATTAATTCTGTAGTGTCTCATGGTGGGTCTATCCAACAATGTGTTCTCTAACACATATGTCCATGTTTATTGATTTGGTATCTCCATACCCATGATCTATGAGACATGATCATCAATCAATAAACATGCGATCTTAGAATCATATTTGTTCCAACAATATGACATATGATCAGGGATCGTTTAGAAATAGATTCATACATATCGAGTCTCATAAATAAGTCACGTACTTATTGATCAATACAAGATGTCTATTTCATGGAACTGAATAACACTTTATTCATTTATACATAAACATTGACGTGATATCCAACATCTCCATGTTGCCTCTAGGGCATATCACTAACATCCACTGCCCTTGGTGTCCGTAGCTTCTTCTTAAAGTGGACATCACAAAGGCCTTTGATATGGTTTGTGGGCCCTTTCTTCTTTACATTTTGGACCATCTGACTCATTTGTCAAGCCTCTTTCTCATGTGTTGTCGACCCACTTTTTGAGGATGGGAATCTTTCGTGTTCATAGTACCATTTCCCTGGATCGAGTAGTTTGGTACCCACGAATACAGTACTGAATTATCGCGTGCAAAGTGCATGAATAGTCTTACACCCAAAGGTATTATAATAATATGCCCGAAGGCAATATCCAACACACGTATAGGTCCTCATGGACCGGATACAACCAAAAACAGAAAGTAGGTAAGGCAGCGGAGTGGAAGACCTATTAGGAACCTTCGTCTTCCTCACCCTCCTGGTAGTAGGCGTACGGGTCTTCAGGGTCTTCATTATCCACTTCTGAAGGTTTGTGCATATAGCAAGGGTGAGTACAAAACATACTCAGCAAGCCAGCACAGCAAAGATGTATATGATAGGAGATTCTCAAAGGATGATTGTGGTTTATTTGCACAAAGCCAATTTTCATGAATCATTTCACAAGCCTAACTTCTAGCCTGGTCAAGTTTTATTACCATAGTTCATTAAGTCGGCAACGGTTCTGTCCACCATCCATTGTGATCCCAAGGATAGCTTCCCGCCACCGGGTCGTCATGGTTTTTCAGGGGAGTCTACCCTTCTCGTATCTCAACAAGTTGGTCCACCAGTACATAAAAATCATCATGCAAACCCATCCCATCATTTTAAAATTTATGAGTCTAGCCACAAGAGAAACTTGTCACGCCGCTCATTATCCGCGAGCACGGCTATTTGAATAGATTGATTTACTCACACTACAGTGGATGTACACTTTACCCGTACTCCGCAACTACCCATTGAATGAGCCTACATCCCTTTCATATGGGATGGTCACGGCAAAGTTTTTCAATGACCTCACTTTGGCAGTACCCGCTCCATAAACTTAAGTCCTCATGCACTCTAGCCGTCAGTTCCTAGCAGCGAGAAAAGTTTTGGCGCTCCCGGGGTAAGAGAAAGACTTGCTCCATCTTTAACTTCCAACCTTCATCTTCATCTCCTCGTATTGATCGTATAACCCGATCTTTGTCCAGGTACCTACCAGCGGTAAATCCCCTACTGGTAAGCCCTTAACTCAACCCAACACCTGAACCACTACGCAGGGATACTGCCTCCGCTCAGATATCTACTCCGCTAGGTCTATACCCATTCGAGAAGTACGGTTGTACTCGCTCATTCGATGTTAGAAGTCTCATGGCTCAGTCCTTAACTGACCAGGGACGGTACTTGCCTTTGCAGGAATTAGGATCAATATGTTCAAAGGGAGTGATGACTTGCCTTGCTCGCATGCTTGTTGAACAGGGTCTTCCGCGTAGTCAGCGCTTGCTTCCTCGGATGCTAACCGTACGCACGAAAAGAAGGATTGAATTCAATTAGAATTCAGTAATATCAAATAGAAGCCAAATAAATTGCGAAAGCGGTTCCTAAGACAATCTATAGCTTCAATACGAATTTTAAAGTTTGAATCTCTCGAGAATCCGAGTTAAATTGGCAAGTTAAGAAATGTTTGATTATAATTTCAACTTCTAACTTTTTATTGGGTTGACAACCCTAGGGTTAAAAGTAGTTAGATTTTAAATAATTTATCCGAATGTTTGGAACCATAATGGTTGCTCTAGGTTTTGGTAGCTCCCTAACTTTTTTGTCTTCTTTTTTCATAGATCCCACGAAAACCTCATGTAGCAAACCGGTTCAACAAACAGGCAATTCTTAACGTATGCACCGACCTGTGCTACTTCATCCGCTGCGACTACTGCAACGCATTAGGGGAATCTATGATGATGAGAGCCAACTGGCATTAGAAGACAAATTTAAACCCCTAAGAGAGTGTGAGAAAGAACATATGCAACAAAAATTTAGTGTTATGTTTGTGTTCAAAATATCGTTGACTTGTAAATATATGAGACAAACTTGTTTAAAGCAAGATTGTACTAGGTGCGAATATCAACACCTCGGTTAGCTCGTATGCATACCATCCAAAAAATCGATTATAAATAACGGGGAATATTGTAATACATAGGGGACGGGACCTTCCCAAATGGCCAGCTATTATTGGCCGCAGGCAAAGATAACGTGACCACATGTGAAAATGAATCTTCGTATGTGAGCACATTAAGAAGCCCGTCTGTGAAGATAGATCTTTGCATGCGATTGGCCTGTCGGTATACGGAATGATGATCTTTATAGACCTTTTTTGCAGGAAGACCGTCTAATCACATGTGAAGATGGGTTTTGGCTGCCTGCAAAAACCTACGCTTCCTAAATTATATTAATATATTTTTTTTAATTTTTTAGCTAATACTTTATTAATCATACGCTAATCTGTTGCTCCGTTTTCTGTGCTAGGAAAGAAGGTGCCCAACCTTAAATAAAGAACGCAGCCTAAATGTTTAGAGTACTTTTGAGGATAAAACCACAGGTACCCTTTTTACTTTACCCAGCGAAGTAATTGAATAAATATCGTTGGTCAAAACTTGAGAAGAAAAAGTTAGTTATGTTGTATATTAAAAAAACATATATTATAGCATGAAAAGCGAACATTTGTAGGGGCGGAGAAAATCTGGGGACTTATTAATCATGGCTCCTCTCGTGCGTAATCCACGAAAGTCTCATGACAAGTAACTAAAACATACATTCATAAAGTTTATTATCACACATACAACAACCACATACTTAAATATTTTACATAACTTCGTGTAAACTACAAACATATATACATCATATTGGATAAATAATATAATGGCATAGCTCAACTTGTTAGGTTCCTTATGGTGAACTAGTCCACCCGAGTTCAAATTCTAGATTTGATATGGATGCTCGTATTTATGACATATGTTGGTCCAATCTTTCGAAGATGCTTACTACTAGCGTTCCCCTAGCGTTTTGTCTGTAGTTAAGATAAAAAAGATTGCCACTTTCTCTATCATTATTTTATTTTAGTGTGTGATAAAGTGATTTAACAAGTGTTTCTCTCACAACAGTAAGTGTCATGTGCCATGTTGTTTTTAGTTTTAAAAAGATTAATTACTAATTTTCAATTTAAATGCTGATTTTTATTTACCAAAAATTCACAGTGGGGGGAGAACTACCAAATGTGTTTTAACATTTCAAATAATCAAATTTCTAGATTTCATTTTCTTGGTACGTTACGTATTTATTATTGAAGATATAAACCCATGACGTTGGGGTGCCGCTCTCACCCGTCATACTACTGTCCCTGGCAC
The DNA here is from genome assembly GCA_019925245.2 of Oryza australiensis. Lineage (NCBI taxonomy): Eukaryota > Viridiplantae > Streptophyta > Magnoliopsida > Poales > Poaceae > Oryza > Oryza australiensis. Next base: position 169,889 of record JAIFGZ020000492.1, read on the forward strand.
AGCAGATGCATGAGGCGTCGTCACCAGCCTTGAACGGGGGCAATCCTGTCACCGGTGCCAATCCTGTCGCCGCCCCCACCGTCGGTGCAGTCGCAAGAGCCATTGCCGCCAGCATCACGTTTGAAGAGCAGGGCGCGACTAACAGGGACACGGCGGAGTGTGCACATAGCCAAGCAATACATGGGCCCAACTATGCAGCGTTGTTGGCGGGTACTTCTCAAGTGGCTTTCCTGGGAGGGTATAAATTAGACAAATATGCTTTTAAGTTGGCACGAGGCACGAGAGGAGGAATCCTCCTATTTGGAATAGTGGGATGCTCGACGTCCAAGGAATTAGAGTGGGTCGCTACTCGATCCCGACGGAGGTTACTATGGTACACTCTGGAGTCACATTCCGGCTGACTACCATCTACGGGCCCATTAGAAACATTCATAAGAATGCTTTCCTCCGGCACATCAGATCCTTACGACCAAGCTCGGCAAAGGGCTGGCTCCTTTTGGGGGACTTCAACATGATTTATCGCGCTTTCGATAAAAGCAAGAGGAACGTTAATATGGTGCATATGAGACATTTCGCTCCACCATTGATCAGTGCGACTTGCGTGAAATCCCATTATAGAATAGGAAGTACACCTGGAGTAACGAGCGACAAAGGCCCACCTTAGTAAAACTAGATCGTTGTTTTTGCAATGAAACCTTGGATCTGGCCTTCCCCGATCATGCCCTCCATGCCCTCCCGACAGGTCCTTCAGACCACTGCCCCCTTGTGCTCTCCACCACATGGGGCCCACAGAGGCCACGAACCTTCAGGTTTGAGAACTTCTGGACAAGGATCCCATGGTTTAAAGAGAGAGGAAAGGCGGTCGGGAGTGAACCTACCACGCACACTGAGCCGATGCATCGCCTAAATCACAAGCTCCAATGGACAACCAGCAGCCTCGGAGAATGGGCACACACGATCTGCACAGAAGCCAAAATCCAGTTTCATATGACTTTGGATATCATCCAAAGGCTAGACGTGGCCTAAGAAAACAAGGACCTCTCTGCCCAGGAGGTCACTTTGAGCGTGGCTCTCAAGCGCAGGATTGTTGTCCTTGCCTCCATCGAGCAGGCAAGAAAAAAGCAGGCCTCTAGGGTATCCTATATCCGTGAGGGTGATACAAACACCAAATTTTTCCACCTCAAGGTGAACGTGCAGAAGTGGAAAACCACTATGCAAAGGCTCCGTAAAGACAATGGTTGGGTGTCACGCAACAAGAGAAAGAGGGGACAATTTATGACCATTTCATGCAAGTGATGGGACGGCCAAGAACGAGGCGAGTCGACCTCAATTAGGAAGCACTGGACTTCCAGCAAGTGGACTTAACCTCCTTGGGAGAGCCGTTCACTGAGCAAGAAATTCATAAGGCAATACAAGAAATGTCGACAAATAATGCTCCCTGACTAGATGGTTTCACGGGAGCATTTTTTAAAGTATGTTGGGAGGTCATCAACTTGGCTTAAATTAATCAACTGTTTTTCCATTTTAAACTATAAAGGCTTTTCAACCACTTTTATGCAAAATAGCCCAAGCTTCTCCTTGTCTTCCCTCGCATTTCTGCATTCCTTGGTGTGGCTTGTTGAGTATGTTGGTTGTACTCAGCCTTGCAATTCTTCCCCTTTCAGAAGTGTAGTGCTTCTGAGTTGAAGACAGAGTTAGAGGACCAAGGCTCAGACCCCAATTGAGTTTGTCTGTGTAGTGGAGCTGAAGCCCCGCTAGGTTCGCCTTCTTCCTCTTTTGTAAGTATTTTATTTATGCTTTATTTATATGTTTGGATCTATGCATTAATTTGTCATTTTGTGTACCCTGGTTGATTCCTGGACAGGGATTTAATACACAAAATAGTATGGAAATTTGGGATAAATTTTCGGGCGTGACACAAGCGCCTCTGCGAGTGGCCGAGTACGACTACACAATTGGTCCTCGATCAATGTTGTAGCGATCTCACCACCTCCACAGATCTTCTACGAGTGGTCGAGCTATGACTACATCGGTTCTCGACCAACGGTTGTAGCAATTCTCTCACCACCTCTACAAGTGGTCGAGGTACGACTACACATCTGGTCCTTGACCAACGTGGTAGAAATCCCACCATCTCTCCAAGTCCTCTATGAATTGTTGAGGTATGACTACACCAGATTCTTGACCAGCGTGGTAACGATCTCGCCATCTCTCCATGTTCTCTATGAGTGGTCATGGTGCAACTACACCTGGTCCTTGACCAACGGTCATAGCAATCGTCCCACCACATCTGCGAGTGGTTGAGGTACGACTACACCTGGTCCTTGCCAGTAGTTGTAGCGATACTCCCACCACCTCTATGAGTGGTTGAGGTACGACTACACACATGGTCCTGGACCAGCATGGTAGCGATCTCACCATCCCCATGCACTAATCTCGGTAAGTGTTTATACATGTCAAATGTGCAATCTTTGTCCATTGATCCCCTATTCTTATATCATTACGTATCAAAATTGTTTCTTACCGTTCTCTTACGTTAATTCGGACTAATCGTCGGGTCTCATAGACCTTGGCCGGGGGCGCCTGGTACAATTGGATTAGTTAGACTCTAAGGGTCAATGACCATGTCAGGATGGTCATGGCAAAGTACCCACCGTAACGTATTAACTAGTTGTGTAACCGAGAATTTGTTTTCTCAACTTCACGACTGGGGCTAGGAATTTTTAGCTTGAGCATAGTTCTATTATAAGATTTAAGTTGCTTTTGTGGAAGCCTCTTCCATAAAAACAGCTAGGGGCTAGGAAGGGTATCTAACTCCGTTCTGCTAAATACGACACTTAAGAGAGTACTCGTTTATGGTCACACATATATAATTTATTTTCAATAATTCCTGTTCTTTTGAATATTTTCAGTTCATGTCATATTACTCTAGAGTGTTCGCTTGGGGGCTTTTCATCTAACAATTTGTTCTGAGAAACTGGTTTCAGAAAGGTCAGATAACAGAGCAAAAGACATCTGATGGTCCCAAGGCATGGTATTCAGCAATTTATTCCGACTAGATAGACACCGGATTAGTACATACAAGAAGAGGTCCCATGACAGAGCAGCGTCAAAAAGTTGTCTGGTGGTCAGACTATGTGCCGACTACAAGAAACTCAAAACAACAACACTATAGCATAGTCGCATATCTTGTATGTATCTAAGAACCTACATAAAGAGAAAGAGAAATCAACGACAAAATTTTTACGAATTTGTTTATGGCAGTTTGAGTTTTTGACTTCAATCCAATTCAACCGATGGTCATGTTCTTAGTCAAGGCTAGGCTCGGAACTTAGTCGCATACTCCATACCTTCTCGGCCGTTCGAGAATGGTTAGGTGAGTTTGATAACTATTTTTCTAAGGTTTTCGGTAAAGAACATCGATTAGTTCATTTGCATTGAAGTCGGGGGCTACTGTCAGTGTCAAGGATAAGTCGGGGGATACTGTTAGTGTCAAGGATAAGTCGGGGGCTACTGTCAGTGTCAAGAATACAACGATTCCATATACCTAATGGTATGCGAGAAGGTCAAATGCCTGTAGACACTGCTCAGTCCATGTATACTTCTTTTCCTTCGTCAATGGTTGGGTCAGGGTCGAGCTATCTTAGAAAATCCTTCTATAAACCTCCGCTAATATCCGGCCAATCCCAAGAAACTCCTAATCTCTGTTACCAACTGGGGTGTTTTCCATTTGGTAACAGCTTCGACCTTGGTGAGGTCTATTGCTACGCCTCCTGTCGAGATTACATGTCCAAGGAAAGCTACTTCCTTAAGCCATAATTCACACTTGCTGAATTTGGCATATATAGCAACTTCTCTAGTACCAGGCGCAAATGTTCTGCATGTTCTTCATCATCCATGGAGTAGATGAGGATATCGTCAATGAACACTACCACGAACTTGTCCAGATATTCCATAAATACTTTGTTAATGAGGTTCATGAAGTAGGCCGGGGCATTGGTTAGTCCGAAAGACATTACTGTAAACTCGTACAAGCCATAGCGTGTAGAGAATGCAGTCTTGGGTATATCCTCAGTCCTAATTTTCAGCTGATGGTATCCAGATCGAAGATCGATCTTCGAGAACACTCGGGCTCTCCTTTGCAGTTGGACTAGACAATTGTTTTTCCTAGCACTGCTTGCCCTGATAGTGTTGGTCCTGTAGCTTCAGAGCGGTTGCTAGTGGAACAATAGAGCCTTTGCTGGTGCTCTCAATGACAAATTGTTGTGATGGAAACTTCACATTCCAATGACGATTGATATCTCCTGCTTCTCTAGTGTGCTTGGGCTGGATTTTACCACTCTGTGCTTGGGGTGAGGCAACTAGGGGAGTTGGGGCGTTGATAGACAGCGTCGGTAACTTGTTAGCGTTGATACTTTTGTAGTGGACTACCTTTTAGAAACTACTTGTCTTCCATTGTCTTTGTTAGTGTTCACTTTAGTTAATAGTCCTTACACACATGGCTTGTTCTCGCACGCAAGGAACGTGCGACTTTCCTCTTCGTAGATTTGGACTGCGGTGCACCAAAAATTTATTGCCAAGTAGTTGATCCAAAGCTTTCTTTCCACTTATGATTATAACCTCTTCATCAGTCAGTGTATTGGCATATAAATTTTGAGCGCGGTTGAACACTTTTGCAAAAGTTGTGCAGGTGCACCATAATCACTTTAGGTAACACTTGTTGCCTCTGAGGTTGATGGTGGCTTACATGCGCTGGTCTGCTGGGGACACCGCTATATACTGACAGTAATCGGGTGCTTGCATTGGAATGTATTGGATTTGATCTTGATTCCGATTCTGAGCTTGCACCTGCTACCATTGATACGAGTGCTACGTCTTCTGTATCTTACTTTGTATCTGTTGCATCCACTGCTTGCGCATCCATCACCGGACCTTGGTGAACCAGAAACTGAACAAGCGTGGGTTTTCCCACACAGGTTGTAGATTGCGGTCTAATCTGACTCGATTGTTTCTGACCTCAACACACTGTTGTTGGTACTATTGTGGTTGTTATCATTTTCTCTGGCACTGACCAACTGTTGCCCAAACGAAAAAGATGGAAGAGAGAGGTCGCTCAAGATAAGACCTTAACCAACTTACCTACTGATCTTATGTGGGTCGACTTTGATTCTTCAAGTTGATTACGCAAACAACCTAGTGTGGTCACATCCCCACCACAGATGTAAACCATACCGCTACACACAACAAAGAACACACGACCTAGGAACTACCGATGCTACACTTTGGGGAAGTGTTAGGTTTGGGTAAGCTCCAGAAAGGCTTCTTTTAAGATTAGCCTTCTCAATCCGCCTTTCCCCGGTACGTAAATCATTTTATGATACCATAGGATTCCATCGTTGTCGGCTGTGAATTCCTTGGCTAGTCCTTCAGCCATGCGCTCCTTGATTAGCTGGATTTCCTCACAATCTTTGTGGGCTTCCTTAATGTGACTTTGTAGGAGAGGTTGTATCTTCAGCGAACTAAGTTGTCCATGAGGAATCAACTGTAGGTTAAGCCGAGCCATTTCTTCTTGAAGCTCGTTGGCCATATATTCCATCCTTAGTTGGTTGCACTGGGCTTTGCGGCTCAAAGCGTCAGCTACAACATTGGCCTTACCCGGGTGGTAATGGATTCCTAGGTCATAGTCCTTGATTAGTTCCAGCCATCTTCTCTGGCGTAGGTTAAGATCTGTCTGGGTGAAGAAATATTTCAAGCTCTTGTGGTCCGTGTATATATCACAGTGGTTCCCAATCAAGTAGTGCCTCCAAATTTTCAAGGTATGCACCACTGCGGCCAATTGTAAGTCATGGGTGGGATAATTCTCCTCATGAGGTCGCAGTTGTCTTGAGGCATAAGCCACAACCTTTCCATCTTGCATCAACACGCCTCCTAATCCTTGTCGGGATACATCACAGTATATGACGAAGTCTTTCCGGCTGTCTGATAGGACTAAGATTGGGGCGGTGGTTAACTTTTCTTTGAGCTGCTCAAATGCCTGTTGACACTTCTCAGTCCATGTATACTTCTTTTCCTTCGTCAATAGTTGGGTCAGGGGTCGAGCTATCTTAGAAAATCCTTCTATAAACCTTCGGTAATATTCGGCCAATCCCAAGAAACTCCTAATCTCTGTTACCAACTGGGGTGTTTTCCATTTGGTAGCAGCTTTGACCTTGGCAGGGTCTACTGCTACGCCTCCTGTCGAGATTACATGTCCAAGGAAACCTACTTCTTTAAGCCATAATTCACACTTGCTGAATTTGGCATATAGCTGGTGCTCTCGCAACTTCTCTAGTACCAGGCGCAAATGTTCTGCGTGTTCTTCATCATCCTTGGAGTAGATGAGGATATCATCAATGAACACTACCATGAACTTGTCCAGATATTCCATAAATACTTTGTTCATGAGGTTCATGAAGTAGGCCGGGGCATTGGTCAGTCCGAAAGACATTACTGTAAACTCGTACAAGCCGTAGCGTGTAGAGAATGCAGTCTTGTGTATATCCTCAGTCCTAATTTTCAGCTGATGGTATCCAGATCGAAGATCGATCTTCGAGAACACTCGGGCTCCCTTGAGCTGATCGAACAGGTCGTCGATTCGAGGTAATGGGTACTTGTTCTTAATGGTAACCTCATTCAATGACCGATAGTCTATGCACATTCTCATGCTTCCGTCCTTTTTCTTAACAAACAGTACTGGGGCTCCCCACGGTGAAGAACTAGGGCGTACGAAGCCTTTCTCTTGCAGTTCCCTTATTTGCTTCTTAAGTTCCTCCAATTCGTTCACCGGCATCCGGTAGGGTCTCTTAGCTATGTGGGCGGTGCCAGGCATGAGGTCAATGATGAACTCTATGTCTCGGTCTAGGGGCATTCCCGGTAGTTCCTCAGGAAATACATCCGGGTAGTCCTGGATTATTGGCATTCCAACTATGGGTAACATGGTGAATATTCCCATAGCTCGGTCACAGAGCATAGGGTCTTGATCCATGGTTACTGTCATCGGCGATCCCCATGGGGTAGTTAAGGTAACTTCTCTTCGTCCACAGTCTATTACCCCTTGGTTCTTGGTTAACCAATCCATTCCTAGTATGATGTCCAGGGTTTGGGGTGGCAAAACCATAAGGTTGGACAGGAATACCACGTCCTTGATCCGAATGGGAACATTAATGCATGCATGGGGTATAGTTACATCTCCCCCGGGTGAATGTACTACCATTGGTCTCTTAAGGTCTACTCGGTGCAAGTTGTGCTCTTTGCTTATTCTTGATGATATAAATGAATGCGAAGCTCCAGAATCAAACAAAACATTAACTGGTGCAGAATGGATAGAAAACATACCCATTAGCACGCTTTGGTCCTCCTGAGCTTCCTCAGCATGCACATGGTTAACCTGACCACGGCGGAATTCGGTTGCAGCTTCCTTTGGTTGGGGCGTTCTGAACAAACTGCGTCCAGGTGCCGGAGCAGGGGTTCCTCATACTGCGATGGCGTTGGCTCCAGTACGGTTGGGCAGCTGTTAGCGTAATGCCCGAATTCTCCGCAGTTGAAGCAGTTGACATTCCTGGCTCTTGGGGCTGCCAAAGTGGGCGCCAGAGTGCGAGACGGTGTTGCAGGTGGCCTGCTGATGTTGCCGAGTGCGGCAGGGCGATTGGTTGCTACTATGGCTGGCTTCCAACCTGACGGGGTTGCTCCTTTGGGTCGCTGGGGTGTTCCTTGAATTGGACGGGCCATTGCAAGCCTTCTCTTTCGGTTATTTTCAACCATCCTTTGGTCATGCTCAAGCCTTACGACCTTGTTGATGAGGCTCTGGAAGTTGGCATGGTCCTGACCGATCATCCGTCCTCTCAACTCATCGTTCAGTCCTTCGATAAACTTATCCATCTTTTCTTCTTCGTCTGTTAGGTCGCTTGTGGCATAACGTGCAAGCTGCGTGAACCTGTTAAGGTACTCTTGTACTGTGGTGTTGCCTTGGCGTAGCCTATAGAACTCATTCTTCCTCATCCTCATAATAGTAGCAGGGAGGAAGTTTTCACGAAAAGCAGCTGTGAATTCTTCCCAAGTGGGTTCACCGGCATCTTCAGCCCGGGTTTCCTTGTAGGTGTCCCACCAGTCACTTGCGGGTCCTTCCAGCTGATTGGTGGCGAAGACGACTCTGTCAGCTTCCCGTACTCGGATGAGAGTCAACTTTTTCTATATTACCCTCAGCCAATCTTCAGCATCCATGGGTTCATCTGCTGAGGAGAAGGTAGGCGGCTTGGCTCTCATAAATTCGTCGAGGTTTGATCCTCCGCGTTGTCCTTAGTTGTTGGCGATAGCTTGAAGCAGTTGGGTCTGTAAAGCCATAACTTCCGCTAGGGTGGAGGGGTTAGGCTCTGGCGGGTACTCAGTAGCTGCTTGGGCTCTGCAACGATGCGCCATCTGAACAACATGGATAAGATTAGAGAATTGATTTGCTAACGACACGATACTAAGGAATTTTCTTTGAGTTGTTTGAAGTGATCTTTCAAGCAAGCTTGGTGGAATAAACTCATTTATGACATAACATGGAACTTCATTATCAGTTCATAGATGTTACATCAGGGGGTACATTGGACATGTATAGTCCACACAACACAATACAACATCACTAACATCGTTCTAGGGTCTCATACATAAAAGGGGTAGGGGCATGGTCATTGCTGTCTTAGCTCCATCCAAAGCAAGACCAGAGCTGCTGCTGGTATCCAAACTAGTCATCCAGCCATCCGCATGATCCAGGTGCCGGCAGAGGGTGATCCTTGGCCGAAGCGAATCGAAGTCCCCATGGCTCAGAGGTAGTGGCCTCAGAGTCATGTCCGATCCTCCTGCTTGGTGGCCTGGTGCTCTTCCGGGCGGTCCTAAGGATGATAGGGCCTTCGATGATTGTCATGCGGCGGGTAGGGGCCTCCTCCTTTGATGGATCTGTGTCACTGAGCTCCCACTTGATCTTCATGGGTTCTGTCTCGAATTCGGAGTCAGTGTTGATCTGGATGGGGTTATCCTCTCCCGAACCAGGCTCGGATGATACAGCCGTGGAAATCGGGGTGGGCTCCGATGAGGTAGCAGCAATGGGGTCGATCAGGTATGGTCCTGACTCAGTGCTCAGCATGAAGTCTTGCTCCATCATGGCTTGAAAGGTGGTCAAGCATGCTGGAGTCATGAAGTAGTAGTGGTCGGGCACAGGAGCAGCGGGTGTTGGCGTAGCTGCAGTAGAAGTACCAGCGAAGGGGATAGGGTTGAAGCGAAGTTGTTCTTCCATTTGGCCGACCTGTTGCTGGCTCTTCCTAAGTTGTTCTTCCAACCCAACCAAAGCTTCTCCACGAGCCACATAACGATCAGAGAGCTGCTCGTATTGGGCACCGTTAGCTTGCAGCTGGGTCTTCAGCGAGTTGATCTGGTCTCCACAGTTTTGGTCTTGCTCCTCCAGATCATTCAGGCGTCGATGCTCCTCATCTATCTCGAGTAATGCCTCTTCATAGCAATCATCAGCTGTTTCCGCCCAGCGGGACAAACGGGTAACCATGGGGTTATAGCAGCAAGGGGTAGCCTCCACGGTGCAGACTGGGTTGCCTTCCTCCCGGTAGGGATGGTGTACGAACTCGGTCACTATAAGCTCAGCACGGTGAATGGCATTGAGGCGTAGGAATGCCTCGCGGCCTGCGTCCTGGAGGGCTGCCTCTATCAAATCTCTGTGGTAACGTGTGTGGAAGCAATAGGGTGTCTCGCTCCCGATGCAGGCCTCAACTGAAACCGCAGCTTCCCATACTGGGTGTCCCTCAGTGCCATGTCTTCTGATCCGGTAGGTGGGTGCGTCCGGGTATCTTAGGCACCATAGCAACAGCTGGAATTGTGACACGAATTCTTCCTCCCGCGGAACCTTGATCTCCCAAACACCAACTTGGTCTGACATCTGTTTTGAAGGTAGCTTAGGGTCAGAGAGGGGTAGTATCAAACAATTCGAGTAAAGGAGATGGGGATAAAAGTATGAGGGAAAACACTTTTATTTTTGTGAAAATAGTTTGTATTTTCAAAGATAATCCTATGTAGGGATATTTCCCTTTAACCAGCTACAAAGGGGGTGGGGCGCCAGTTGGTCTTATCCTACAGTCACACTGCTCTAATACCAGTTCTGTCGACCCCCGTTTTTGAGGACGGGAATCATTCGTGTTCATAGTACCATATCCCTAGATCGAGTAGTTTGGTACCCACGAATATAGTTCTGAATTACCAGGTGCAAAGTGCACGAATAGTCTTACATCGAAATTATTACAATAATAGGCCCGAAGGCAATATCCAATACATATAGGACCTACTGGTCCGGATACAACCAAAAGTAGAATTTAGATAAGATTAGCAGTCGGAAGGTAGCGGCATGTCGATTGCCACAGGCAACGACCGGGGACTAAGACCTAGTAGACACCTTCTCCTCCATCGCCCACCTGGCAGTAAGCATAGGGATCCTCCAGTTCTTTGTTTCCTCCATCTGAAGGTTTGTGCGTATAGCAAGGGTGAGTACCCAACGTACTCAGCAAGCCGACACGGAATGATGCACATGATAGGGTCATTCAAAGGATGGCTATGGTTCATTTGCACAAAGCCAATTTTCAAAAATCATTTCACAAACCTAATATCTAGCCAAGTCAAGTTTTAGTTTCAGAGTATATTAAAACGGCGACGGTTCTGTCTACCATCCATCGTGATTCCCAAGGATGGCTTCCCGCCTCCGGTTCGTCATGGTTTTCTGGGGAGTCCACCCCTTCTCACATTTCGAGAAGTTGAGTCCACCAGCACACAAAATCATTATGCAATCCCATCCCATCATTTTAAAATTTATGAGTCTAGCCACGGGAGAAACTTGTCACGTCGCTCATTAACCGCGAGCATGGCTATTCGAATAGATTGATTTACTCACACTGCAGTGGATTTACACTTTACCTGTACTCCGCAGCTACTCTTTGAATGAGCTTTCATCCCTTCATATGGGATGGTCACGGCAAAGCCTTTCGATAACTTTGCTTTGGCAGTACCCGCTCCATGAACTTAAATCCTCTTGCACTCTAGCCGTCCTTTCCTAGCAGTGAGAGGAGTTCTGGCGCTCCCGTGGTAAGGGAAAAACTTCACAACATTCTCATTCATTATTGAACACTTAGGCCGCAGCCTTATCTCAATAACCAGAACCACCTCTTCACTCAAGAACCACTATGCAGGGATACTGCCTCCGCTCAGCTATCTACTCGGCTAGGTCTATACCCATTCAAGAAGTACGGTTGTACTGGCTCGTTCCAGGTTATAAGTCTCATGGCTCGGTCCTTAATTGACCAAGGACTGTTCTTGCCTTTACCGGAATCCACACAAATCCATCCATCCGCCCCAGTCCAAAACATTGGTTTTGTACTTTTTATTTTTCATCAAAACTATTTTCATCATGATCAAGGCAATGTGGTGCTCATGTCTCCACATGCCATAATCCAACTACCTTCCCAAAGACAGTTGCCCAAGCACGAAGCTTCTTTGTAAAATCATGAGTATGTACGAATCTAATATTAGCAGGGCTAAGCATTTTATCGAAATTATCCTCCGGTTATATCACATCGAAGGTTACAAAGAATAATTCTAATGGTAATCAACATCAAGGCAGGGTATATCAAGCATAGTATTCATTTGTGTATAGCATGCAAATTTGTAATTTAAATCAACATCATTTCGCAAAGTTGGATCAATATGTTCAAAGGGAAGTGTTGACTTGCCTTGCTCGCACACTTGTTGGCCGGGGTCTTCAACGTAGTTAGTGCTTGCTTCCTCGGTTGTTATCCGTGCGTGCGAAAAATCAATTGAATTCGATCAGAATTCAATAAAATACCAAGAGATCGAAAAGAACAATAAAAACGACTCCGAATACTTAGCCTAACATTCTACTCTTGTTCGGACGAGAGTTTTGGGATAAAATCCGATTTAAAAGCGAGTTTGGGATTTTAGGGTTTTTGCAAAATGTCGATCCAATTTAATTAAGGGGATAAATTTAAAAAGCGCTTGATCAAAAGAATTAGTGCTCGAGGTTTTGGAGGTCCGAGCACCAAAAGATTATATTTTTAATGGTGGAAAGAAAATAGATAAACTCCGGATTAAAACGACGCGAAAACGAAATCTCCGAAAATCCAATTTTGATTTCCGAATTTGCACTGAGAAAATACACTAGAAAACAACATATTTTTGCCCAAATATTTTCCTAAATATTTTATAAATATTTTCCTAATTTTCCTGAATTTTTCCATATTTTTCCCATTTTTCTTTTTCCTTTTTCTTTTTCTTTTTCTTTTCTTTCTTTTTCCCTTTTTTTTCCTATTCCTTTCCTTCCTCTCTGTTCGACCGCACGCTCCTTCCCTTCCTCTCTGTTTTCGGCGGCGGTGCTAGCACGAGGGCGACGGCCGGGGACTTACCGGCGGCGATGGCGACGGTGCGGGGTGCGGCGGGGCTCCGGCGCACGGCGGTGATGACTTGCGGCGGCTTGCGGCGCACGACGGCGAGAACCGGCGAGGGAGTGGAGGGAAGGTGGCGGCAAGGTGGGGGAAACGGGGAGGGCTTGGCCCTTTTTATAGCCGCGGTGAGAGAGAGTGGCGAAAAGGGGAAGAGGGCTTGGCACGGCGGCTGTACGGCGAAAGGCCGCGCGGCGGCGCGGGATGGTGGGGCCGGGCGCGGCGAACGCGGCGTGCGCGCGAGGACGGCGGGGTCGGCGCGGGGCCACGCGTGGCGTGGCGGGGGCCGAGGTCGGCGCGGAGTTGAGGCGCGGGCACGGCGCGGCGGCGGGGACCGGGCGCGGGCGCACGCATGGCATGCGCGGGCACGGGGCGGTACGGGCGGCGACGCGCGGCGGGTGGCGCACGGTGCGGGCGGGGTCGGTACGGGCAAGTGACACGCGGCGGGAGTGGCGCACGGCGTGGGCGGGGACGGGGGCAGGCGCGCGCGGCGCGCGGAGCAAGGCCGGGGCTTGGCCGCGGCGCAGCGCGGCACGGCACGTGTCGTGCGCGCGGGCGGGCGCGGTGCGGCGTCGAGCACGTGGTGCATGATGAACAGTGCACTTTCCTAATTTCCCGATTTTCAGCTTTATTTTCCTAAATCCTTTTTCCCTTCACTCTAAAAATTCAAAATAAAATCTAATATTCCCAAAATTTGTTTAAAAATATATTTTAAAACTTTTCCCCACTTATATTATTTTAAAAATATATTTCACACATTTAATTTAATCCTTTTTCCCTAAATTCCAGAAAATATAATTGTGATTCCGAATAATTTCTAGACTTCATATATATCTTTTAAAATATTTTATCACTCATTGTATTCACCAATTAATATTACACAACCACCAAAATCATGTTTTGTTCCCAAATATATATTTTTATAAATCCATAACCCTTTTCCTATTTTATATTAAAATTCCTAACTCTAAACTCCGAAATTTTTCTCCCAAGTGGAAATTCAAATCGTTTGGTTTTTCTCAAACATCGAGATTAATCGCTCACATATAAATTTAGGCAACTAGCAAAAAGTTTTGTAAGTTCCGATTTTTAATTCCTGGTTTTAAATTCTTTGATTTTCAGGGCGTTACACATGAGCTATCCGATCCGGGACTGTAATGGCTGATCATAGCCAATTTTCTGACCATAGCCGATTTGCTGCCCACAACCAATTCCCGAGTCGCCTAATCGCAGTCGATCCGACTACAGCCGATTTGCCGATGCCAAAGCCGACCAAACCATAGCTGATTCACCGATTCGCCGAGTCGCCCAACTACGCCTGCCTCGCTCTGATGCACCCGACCACAGCCAATTCACAGCCGCCGAAGAGCACCACAATGTAGCAATGCCTCTATCGGTATCCACACGTCCAGGGATAGAACGCCTAACACCAGTGTGCTAGCACAAGATGCAAGGCTAGGGTTTGGCTCGAAGATGGGGAGGGTTTTCGTGGAGATCTTTAACTCACCGACTTTTGAAGCCACGCGTATTTTAATCTGTTGCGCCAAATCAGATTGATTCGGTTCAATGTGATGCAGCAGCTCTCCACCCTTCATCCCTTTATTTAGAGTTGTCGACTGGGCCTATAGGCCCATCGGGACTCTATCCGATCGGATCCCTATCCGATCGAGCCATATCCGAGTCCAACTCGAATGCCTATTCTTATCGCCTTAAGCGTGCGACCCTGTAAGTTCAAGTATACTCGGTTTTGACCTGAGTCCAACTCGGCCGACCATCAATAGCGGCGCCTAGCAACACATATTGACACCATTGTGTACAAGAATATAATATCGGCTCTGAACCTGTAATGTGTACACAAATCCCTTTGCCTCACGATATCAATTAAGCTATAGGCAAGATATGTGCCATCCTATCAATAGCTTAACCATTCAGTCGAACCGTATTGCATTATATGACTGTTGATTGACTCCTCAATCAACTTGCCATGGCCATGCACTTCCATAATCCATTACCTCGAGGGGCCCAGAGATATCACTCCAAAGGAGATGCAAATTCCATCTTGATCACTCACATCCCACTCCATGTTTGATAGCAAACCCAAAGACTACTTTTATAACTATCCAGTTATAGAATAGTGTTTGGTAGTCCCAAAGTAGGCTACTACACATGTCAGAATCTATGATCTCAGGTCTAAGGACTTTGCACCAACATTACTTGCGACCAACTAATGGCACATTAATTCCTGTAGTGTCTCTTGGTGGGTCTATCCAACAATGTGTTCTATAACACATGTCCACGTATATTGATTTGGTATCTCCATACCATGATCTATGAGACATGATCATCAATCAATAAACATGCCGATCTTAGAATCATATTTGTTCCAACAATATGACATGTGATCAGAGAACGTTTAGAAATAGATTCATACATAAAGAGACTCATAAATAAGTCACATACTTATTGATCAATACAAGTTATCTATTTTATGAAACTGAATAACACTTTATTCATTTATACATAAACATTGACCATGATATCCAACATCTCCATGTTGCCTCTAGGGCATTTCACTAACAGTCTCTCACTTGCACTAGAGTCAATCATGATAGTATCTAATACTCATTGCTCTTTGTGAAATCAAAGTGTGTTTGATTCGTTATTTAATGATGAACAATTGGTTATTTGGGATTTATTGGTTTGAGTGTTTTGTTTTTGAAAGAGTTGAATTTTCGGACGATGAAAAGTGTTCGGTCGGTGTCACGGCCGGTCGGCCGGGCGTGTTCGTCGGTTTGACCGGAGGTGTTTCGGCGGTCGACCGAGGTGTTTCGGCGGTCAGACGGGCAGTTGCCTATGGTCAGACCGACCGAGCCAGTCCGACTGGTTGCCGATTGTGTTTCGGTTTTGGTTTCGGTTTGTTTCCTTATACATACATGGAAGTTTCGTGTTCCTATGCACGTGTCTGGTTGTTTATGCTAACAATGAGTCAAGTTTGGATAGCTTGTGCTCGGATATGGTATTCTTTATTTAATTATGTGCAGGTATTCTTTACGCCTCGGGAAAGTGTTGCCGGTGATCGAGTCGGAGCCAACTTGGAGATAAGGTGACGTTCGAGATGGGGATCATGCGGGATGCTGAAGGGTAGAGATTAGTGCATATGATTGGAAAGTTTCCATATGGCATACAATGGAGATATTGTTGCGTATGGAAAGCGGAATTTCAGTTTTAGAAAAACCGGGATTGTTACGGTTGGTTTATGTATAGTTTGTTTCTCGTACGAGAAGGTTTCCTAGTGGATTAGGGCTTCTTGTATGAGTAGGATTCGTGGCTCTTGGCTGCGGATTTTGTGTATAAATAGTGAGGGGAGACGTGGCCTCTCGATATCGATTTTGAGTTTGAGTTTTAGAGTTTCTCAAGTTAGGTTTCAAGTTTAGATTGAGATTTTGTGAGGAGTGCTTTGCATGCACTTTGTAAACACAGAGAGTTTCAATAAAGATCAATTTTCTTGATAGTTCTTTGTGTCTACTTCTTCCTCGGTGCGGCGGCGTAATTTGGATCTACTAACCGGTGAGACCGCAGACGATACGACGGTCAGACCGCGTCTTCTTCCCGGTTAGACCGCGAGTACACCTGCGGTCAGACCGACATCAGAAAACAGAGGTAAAGTTTTATTTCCGCTAAAACTTTGTTTTTGGAGTACTCAACCATTCACCCCCCCCTCTGGTTGGCTTTTCATTGGGCATTCGATCCTACAAGTGGTATCAAAGCCACGTTTTTACGCTTTGGATTTTCTTTAATCTAAAGTTTTTCATCATGTCGAGATAAATTTTCAACAAAACCACATGTTTTTGATGGCACCGATTTTGTGTATTGGTGTAGTAAGATGCAATCTTACATCATGGCTCAAGACTATGATGTGTGGCAAAAGGTTGCGCTTCCCTACACCATACCCGATGCCATTAATACTGATGCTTTGAAAACTGAGTTTAATAACAATTGCAAAGCTCGAAACATTTTGTTGAATGGAATTTCGCGTTCTGATTTTGATCGTGTTTCTCATCTTCAAACCGATAATGAAATTTGGAACGCTTTGAAAAACTTTCATCAAGGAACTACCAACATAAAAGAACTTCGTCGAGATCTTTTCAAAAAGGAATATGTAAAATTTGAGATGAAACCTGCTGAAGCTTTAGATGATTATCTTGGTAGGTTTAACAAAATTTTGAGTAATCTTAGATCTGTTGATTCTTCTTATGACACTAATTATCCACAATCTGAGATTTCTCGCCACTTTTTGAATGGTCTTGACATGTCTATTTGGGAGATGAAAGTTACTTCAATTCAGGAGTCTGTCAACATGGCTACTTTGACTTTGGGTTCTCTTTACACTAAACTCAAAACTCATGAGATGAATATTCTTTCTCGAAAAACGGATTCCAAGTCAAGTGCTTTGATTTCTCCTTCGACTTCTTCGATGTTGCTTCTTCGTCATCTCCAAATGCTCTTGCTTTGATTAACGCCATGTCCAGATGAACAACTCGAGCAATTCAAGGAGGAGGACTTGGCTCTTGCTACTAACAAACTTTCCGAGCTATGAACGAGTTAGGTTCGGAAGAAAGGAGGACCAACGTGTTGCTTTGAATGTGGCGCCTTGGATCACATCCGCTCCAGCCCCAAGCTTGGGAGGAGCAAGAAGGAGGACAAGAGCGCCGAGAAGGCAAAGGATGACAAACCTAAGGGTAGGCGCTCCAAGGAGATGATCAAGAAGGTCTTGAGTCAAGTCTATGCCGCTTTTGAGCCACTCGGCGACATAGACTCGGCGTGAGGAGGAGAAGGGCAAGAACATCTCCGGCGTTTGTCTCATGACGCATGGAGATGAAGATTCTTCAGATGAAGAAGATGAGGTAAGCTCACTTGAGGATGCAATTTTTGTTTTAAGTGCTAAGAATAAAAAATGTGAGAAAATATTTTAAAAACAAGAATTTGTAATTGAATCTTTAAATGCTGAAATTGCTAGATTGAAATCTCTTATTCCCAATGATGATAATTGCAAAAATTGTGAGATTTTAATGCTAGAAATTTCAAAGATTAGAGATGTCAATAATTCTCAAGTTTTGGCTTCTAAATCTTGTTTAACTTGTGATGCTAATGAATTGAAACTAAAAGATGCTTTAGCTCGTGTTAAGCACATGGAAGAAGTAGTTAAACAAGATGAGGTAGCTTCTTGCTCTAGATGTCGCAAAGGCAAACATGTTTTAATTGATTGTGAAAATTGTGTTAATCTTGGAAAGAAGTTTCTTACTTGAAAAGTTCTTTGCAAAAATTTTTCGATGGTAAGAAACAACTTAACATGATTTTGGACAAATCAAAAGTGTGTAGCGACAATAAAGGAATAGGTTTTGATGCTCATGATTATTTCACCAAAAATCCTCCAAATGTTTTAGGAATAACTGAAAACGGTGAAATCTTGACAAAACCTAACACCTTGAAAATAGTTTTCAAGTTTTGGAAATTTGCCATCTCTTTTCTGTTTATCTAAAAGAAACCAAACCTAATTCTTCAAAACCATATTTTACTAAAGAAAAGTTTTCTTGCTCTTTTTGTGGTAAAGATGGTCATCTTGTTGATTTTTGTTTCAGATTAGCACGAAAAAGAAAAAGGAAAGAGAAAATAATTTTGCAAAATCAAAGTGGCAAAAATCTGTTTTTCCTCGGGAAGACCGGTCGGACAGTTGATCCACCGGTCGGACCGCCATGGCACCAGTCGACCGACGGCCTTGCCTCGGTCGGACCGCGATGGCGCCCAGTCGGGCCAGCGACGCGGCGGTCGGCGGCCCCAAGGAATTTTTCGAAAATTCCAAAACTGTTTTCACTCGTGGTTTTATGCCTATTGGAACTACGGTCGTGTGTCTCAGATCTTGGATTCCTAAGTTTCTTTTAACTAACCCCATGCGAGGCCTCGACATCCTTTATTTTGTAGGCTTTCGTGGCGAGGAAGGAGAACGTGTGGATCATGGACTCCGGTTGTTCGCGGCACATGACCGGTGATAAGAAGTGGTTCTCCTCCCTCAAGATGGCATCCAAGACGGAATCGATAATCTTTGGGGATGCTTCTACAAGTGTCGTTATCGCTACGGATCCGTCAAGGTAAGTGACAAGTTCGAATTAAAAGAGGTAGCTTTGGTAGAAGATTTAAAATACAATTTACTTTCAGTTTCACAAATTGTTGATGAAAACTTTGAAGTTCATTTCAAGAAAAGCTGGAAGTAAAATATTTGATTCTTGTGGTGATTTGTTTTTAATATTTCGTTATGGGAGAGTTTTTAAAGCTGATTTTAAAAACCCGTTTCTCCTATTGTTACTTGTTTAGTTGCAAAATTCAACAAAGATTTGATGTTCGGCATCGTAGACTTGGTCATGTTGGATTTGATCATTTGACTCGTTTAAGTGGTTTGGATCTTGTTCGTGGTTTGCCAAAACTCAAAAAGGATCTTGATTTGGTTTGTGCACCATGTCGTCATGGTAAAATGGTTGCTTCTTCTCACACACCAATTCTTTGTGTGATAACGGATGCAGGGATGCTTTTACACATGGACACTTGTTGGTCGCTACGGTGCAACTGTTGGAGGAAAGTGGTATGTGTTAGTTATTGTTGACGATTTTTCTCGATATTCTTGGGTTTTCTTCATGGCAACTAATGACGAGGGCTTTGGACACTTTCGAAGTCTTTTTCTTCGCTTGAATTGTGAAATTCCCAACTCTTTGAAAACAATTAGAAGTGATAATGGTGGTGAATTTAAAAATGCCTATTTTGAACATTTTTGTGTTGAAAAAGGAATTGAACATCAATTTTCTTCTCCACATGTTCCTCAACAAAATGGTGTTGTCGAAAGAAAAAATTGTTCTTTGGTTGAAATGGCTAGGACAATGCTAGATGAATATCACACACCTAGAAAATTTTGGGCCGAAGCTATTAACACTGCTTGCTATGTTTCTAATCGCATTTTCTTGCGTTCTAAACTTGGCAAAACTCCTTATGAGCTTCGTTTTGGTCGTCAGCCTAAAGTTTCACATTTGCGTGTTTTTGGTTGCAAGTGCTTTGTGTTAAAATCTGGAAATTTGGATAAGTTTGAATCACATTCAATTGATGGTTTATTTTTTGGTTACCCCGCACACACTCGTGGCTATCGTGTACTTCTTTTAGAGACTAACAAAATTGTTGAGACTTGCAAAGTCACTTTTGATGAGGCTAGTCCCGGTACTAGACCAGATTTTTTAGGTACACTGTCACAGGATCAGGGGGAGTTTGGTCGAATCTTTGAAGACGAAAGCAACGACGACGACGATGAGGTCGACTGCCCGGCCGACCGGCCGTGCCGTCGGTCGGACGGAGGAGGCTGCCTGGTCGGGCCGACCGGAGACTGGCCGTCGGGCCGGCGGGGCCGACTTCTTCGGACTCCGTTGATTCCAATCAAGAGAATTCTTCGGGGACCACGACCAGTGCTGAACCAGAACGTGAATCAACTTCTGAGATCACTGCACCCTTGCACATTCAGCGACGACATCCGCCGGTACAAATAATAGGTAATTTAAATGAGCGGACGATGAGATCTAAGGTAACTGCGCATGACTCTGCGAATTCTGCTTTTGTTGCTTCTTTTGAACCCAAAGATGTTACTCATGCATTAACTGATGAATCGTGGATTAACGCCATGCATGAAGAACTTGAAAATTTTGAAAGAAATAAAGTTTGGTCTTTAGTTGAACCTCCTTCTGGACATAATATTATTGGAACCAAGTGGTTTTTCAAAAATAAACAAAATGAGGATGGTTTGATTATTCGCAATAAGGCTAGACTAGTTGCTCAGGGTTATACTCAGGTGGAGGATTTGGATTTTGGTGAAACTTTTGCTCCTGTTGCTAGGATTGAGGCAATTAGGCTTTTGTTAGCTTTTGTTGCTTCTAAAGGTTTTAAATTGTTTCAAATGGATGTTAAAAGTGCCTTTTTAAATGGATTTATTCGGAGGAAGTTTATGTTAAACAACCACCGGTTTTGAAAATCCTGATTTTCCTAACCATGTTTTTAAACTTTCAAAAGCTTTATATGGTCTGAAACAAGCACCTAGAGCATGGTATGACAGACTTAAGAACTTTTTGCTTGAAAAAGGTTTTCAAATGGGAAAAATTGATAAAACGCTTTTTGTTCTTAAGCATGGTGAAAATCAACTTTTCGTTCAGATATATGTTGATGATATCATCTTTGGTTGTTCAACTCACTCTTTGGTTGTAGAATTTGCTCGAGACTATGCGTAGGGAGTTTGAGATGAGTATGATGGGTGAGTGTCGTACTTCTTGGGTTTACAAATCAAGCAAACACCTCAAGGTACGTTCATTCATCAAACAAAGTACACCAAAGATCTTTTGCGCGAGTTCAAGATGGAGAGTTGCAAGCCAATCTCTACACCCATTGGATCTACTGCTGTTCTTGATCCCGATGAAGATGGTGAAGTTGTGGATCAAAAGGAGTATAGAAGCATGATAGGGTCTTTGTTGTATCTAACTGCTTCTAGACCAGACATACAATTTGTTGTGTGTTTGTGTGCGCGCTTTCAAGCTTCTCCACGTGCGTCTCATCGTCAAGGCTGTCAAGCGTATCATGAGGTATTTGAGTCATACACTTGAGTTTGGTATTTGGTATTCAACTTCATCTTCTCTTTGCTTAAGTGGTTATTCGGATGCTGATTTTGCGGGTTGTAGAATTGATAGAAAAAGTACTAGTGGAACATGTCATTTTCTTGGAACTTCATTGATTGCATTGTCTTCTAGGAAACAGTCTAGTGTAGCTCAATCCTTCTTGAATCGAATATGTTCTTCTTGCTAGTTGTTGTTCACGGATTCTTTGGCTGATTTCTACTTTAAAAGATTATGGACTTGTTCTTGAAAATGTGCCTCTTTATTGTGATAATACAAGTGCCATTAACATTGCTAAGAATCCTGTTCAACACTCACGCACCAAACACATTGATATTCATTTTCACTTCTTGCGAGATCATGTTGAGAAGAAAGATGTTGAATTGAAATTTTTGGATACAAAATTGCAACTTGCTGATATTTTTACAAAACCATTGGATTCTTCTCGCTTTGCTTTTCTTCGAGGGGAATTGGGAATCATTCATCCTTTTGGCATGTTTTGAGGGGGAGTTTTTGTGCTCTTTGATTTATCAAGCTACATGATTGAAATAAATTAACAAAGAGAGCTTTATCCATACATATTGTTGACCATGTGCATGCTAGCAATATTATGAAGATTTATTTGTCACTATCATAGCTTATATGTATTCTAGTATTTTTATGTGATCTAGATTTTATATTTAAGAGAAATAATGCATGACACTTTAAAGCAATACTTGAATTAAAGAAATATGCAATGTTGATACTCGTACTTGTGTTGGATTTTAAATGCTTATATATATATTATGTTGCTTTATTATTCCTCAAATTACTTAAAATTGCTCATTGTGAAAAGAGAATAAAATATTATCTATGAGAGAAAAAAATGAATACCGAATCCTTGGAAACAGTCTTGACGACAAGGACGTATTCGATGTGAGCAAAAATAATGAGTAGCGAATCCTTGGAAACAGTCTTGACGACAAGGACGTACTCGGAATAATTGAGAGAAAAAATATGAGCAACAAATATGACTCAATTCAATATGAAAAAGTTTTTCTCTTGAGTTATATGTGCAAAAAGGTATATTTGAGAAAGAATAAAGATTGCAATAGGTATATATATTTGGGTTTATCTTTCAACCTATGTGCTTGTAAAGATGTTGCATTATAAATCATTGAAATTCAAGAATTCTTATTGTGTTATTGCTCTTAATTATAAAATATTTGATTCATGATTATACTTTAATGCATATTTGCTATCTAATTAATAAATTTATCTTCTTATTATTGCAACACATGACTTGACTTGCTTTATGTATGGTGCTAAGCTCTTGACAATCAAATAAACATAATTCCTATGCTTGATGAATTCATTGTCAAAAGGGGGAGAACATAATGTTGTTTGGGAGAAAACATTTGCATGGGAGAACATTTGCATACAAAGCACAAAAATTTGCAAGTTTTTTTGGGGGTCAAAGGATTTTCTTTCTTTTAAAAAGGGGGAGAAATTTTCTTTGATTTTTGAGCTCTTCAATGCTTTTTATCATTTTTGTTTTTAACTTTTCAAACACCAAAACAACTCTTTTATTTTGTTTGCCAATGTGTTCATCAAGGGGGAGATTGTAAAATCAAAGTGTGTTTGATTCGTTATTTAATGATGAACAATTGGTTATTTGGGATTTATTGGTTTGAGTGTTTCGTTTTTGAAGGAGTTGAATTTTCGGACGATGAACAGTGTTCAGTCGGCTGCCACAGCCGGTCTGACTGGGCGTGTTCTGTCGGGCTGACCGGAGGTGTTTCGACGGTCGACCGGGCGTTACTGCGGTCGACCGGCCAAGCCCGACCGGTTGCCGATTGTGTTTCGGTTTTGGTTTCCGTTTGTTTCCTTATACATACATGGAAGTTTCATGTTCCTATGCACGTGTCTGGTTGTTTATGCTAACAATGAGTCAAGTTTGGATAGCTTGTGCTCGGATATGGTATTCTTTATTTAATTATGTGCAGGTATTCTTTACGCCTCGGGAAAGTGTTGCTGGTGATCGAGTCGGAGTCAACTTGGAGATAAGGTGACGTTCGAGATGGGGATCATGCGGGATGCTGAAGGGTAGAGATTAGTGCATATGATTGGAAAGTTTCCATATGGCATACAATGGAGATATTGTTGCGTATGGAAAGCGGAATTTTGGTTTTAGGAAAACCGGGATTGTTATGGTTGGTTTATGTATAGTTTGTTTCTTGTACGAGAAGGTTTCCTAGTGGATTAGGGCTTCTTGTATGAGTAGGATTCGTGGCTCTTGGCTGCGGATTTTGTGTATAAATAGTGAGGGGAGGCGTGGCCTCTCGATATCGATTTTGAGTTCGAGTTTTACAGTTTCTCAAGTTAGGTTTCAAGTTTAGATTGAGATTTTGTGAGGAGTGCTTTGCATGCACTTTGTAAACACAGAGAGTTTCAATAAAGATCAATTTTCTTGATAGTTCTTTGTGTCTACTTCTTCCTCGGTGCGGCGGCGTAATTGGGATTTACTAACCGGTCAGACCGCAGACGATACGGCGGTTAGACCGCGTCTTCTTCCCGGTTAGACCGCGAGTACACCTGCGGTCAGACCGGCGTCAGAAAACAAAGGTAAAGTTTTATTTCCGCTAAAACTTTGTTTTTGGGGTACTCAACCATTCACCCCCCCTCTGGTTGGCTTTTCGTTGGGCATTTGATCGTACACTCTTGTGTGCGCATCATTTTTCAACTAAGGGAGAGGTTTTGTCAACGGATCAGCTATGTTGAGATTCGTGTGCATTTTGCATATCTTGACATCACCTTTGTCCACAATCTCGCGGATGAGATGATATCACCGAAGTATGTGTTTGGACTTCTGTTGTGACCTCGGCTGCTTGGGTTGCGTAATGGCTCCACTATTATCACAATAGAGAGATATTGGACCAGTTGCACTGGTCATCACACCCAGCTCAGAAACAAATTTCTTGATCCAAACAACCTCCTTTGCAGCTTCTGAAGTAGCGATATACTCGGCCTCCGTTGTAGAATCAGCAACAATATCCTACTATTGACGAGAAAAATCAACACGCCGGCCTGGGAGATCTGCTTAGCTCCAGTGCAGGTCCTAGAATCGATGGAGCGCGGGCATGCCAATCAATTTGATCATGCTACTGACAAGTTATGCAAATCAGCAGAACATAAATCATATCGGCCAATAGACAGATACCAAGAACTAACTGATCGGCTAATAAGATGTGTTTGAATCCATCGGCTGTGTGTTGAACAAATATTCATATAAAGGTGATCGGCGGACAATAACATGATATATATAACATTGCATGAACCAATCACATGATGAAATAGATATTGATTTAAAGATTAAAGCACATATCGGCTATAAGTCCGATGTCATAAAATCCAAATGATCGAATATTCAATGAGGCCTCTGCTGCAATCGGCTAGATCCAACTTGTGTACAATACTTGCAAGCCGATGCAATGCCCGGATAACTCACCGCTGAAACCCCGATGAAACCCTTAGTGGCGAGTCAACAAGCGAGGCTAGAGATTACGGTTCTAATCACGACTTAGTAGATCAAACTGATGCAGCACTAAGTATGAAAAGAAAAGCAATATCTAGACAATCAAGCCCTTGGCTGATTTTCAGGGTGCTAGATGCCTAAACCAATCTAATCTAGTAAACAGTTTAGCCGATAACGACAGAGACCTTAAGACGAGAAACAGCCGATAAGGCTAAACTGAAATACTAAGATTAGATTATTAGAGACATATGATAAATACTCAGGCAAAGATATCAACCGAATCGAAGCAATCCAAGAGGTCGAATGTACTGATGCAGCCTTGGACGACTCCAACGTAGCCAATACGATCGCCTGATCCGATAGAACGTTGGACTTATTCCTTTGCTGAAGGTCGAACCTAACCGATGCAGCCCAGCACCGGATGCCAAGTTCCGCTGGATGTTGAACAAAGATGAAGAATAAAAGAGTGGTGATGCGCCGAATTGTATTGATCGAGAGATATAATACATGAACCCTGGGCTTACATATTTATACCTGTTGGATGACAAAGATCCTAACAGATTACAAAACAGACTTTCCTAAAGATAAAATAGGAAACTAACAACCTCTTCCTAATTAATAGATACAAGCCGTATCCTCCCTGGACTCGGTTTCTTTTGGATAAGTTCTTCTCAAACTGAATCTAACAAGAACCCGACTGCTGGAAATATGGATCCTCCATCAGCTGTCGCCAAACTCTCAGCCGATTCTGCCTCGAGCCGATACTAACCCTTAGCCGATAAGGACTTCGAGGCTTACCAAATTTTGGCGTTAACACCTTCTTAGAACTCTTCCAACTGACTGCACCTCCGTTCAGGCAGAACATAAACCTAGATTGTGATCTATAATCATCCTTGTCCGTTTGAAAGCTAGCATCGGTGTAACCACTTACGACGAGCTCTTCTTCACCTCCATAGACTAGGAACATATCCTTAGTTCTTCTCAAGTACTTAAAGATACTCTTTACGACAGACAGTGACCTTCACCTAGATCTAACTAGTATCTGCTCGTATCACAAAGCGTACGAGACATCTGGACGTGTACAAAGCATGGCATACATGATGGATCCAATTGCCAAAGCATATGAAACCATACCCATCTTATTCCGCTCATCATGTGTCCAAGGACACTGATTCTTGCTAAGATTAATGCCATGTGACATGGGCAAGAAACCTTTCTTGGAATCGTGCATGTTGACCCTTTTCAACACCTTGTCAATATATGTACTTTGGTTCAATCCAATTAGCCTCTTGGATCTATCTCTATAGATCCGAATGCCCAATATGTATGTTGTCTCCCCTAAGTCTTTCATGAAAACACTATTTTTCAATGAAGACTTGACGGATTCTAGCATAGGGATATCATTTCCAATCAGTAATATGTCATCCACATATAAGATTAGAAATACAATTGCGCTCCCACTGACCTTTTTGTAAACAGAGGCCTCTTCTTCATTTTTGATGAAACCAAACCCTTTGATTACTTCATCAAAACGAATATTCCAACTCCGAGATGTTTGCTTCAATCCATAAATGGATTTCTTAGCTTGCATATCTTTCCAGGCGACTGTGGATCGACAAAACGCTCAGGTTGTCTCATGTATAATCCTCGCTTAGGTTTCCATTTAGGAAAGCCGTTTTGACATCCATCTGCAATATCTCATAATCGAAATATGAAGCAATCACTAGAATAATCCAAATAGACTTAAGCATTGCGACGGGCGAGAAGGTTTCATCATAATCAACACCTTGAATCTGTTTAAAACCTTTCACCACCAATCGCGCCTTATAGATGTGAATATTTCCATCCATATCAGCCTTTTTCTTAAAAATCCATTTACACTCAATGGTTTTGACACTATCAGGTGGATCAACCAAGTTCCAAACTTGATTGTCATACATGGATTCTATTTCGGATTTCATGGCTCCAAGCCACTTGTTGGAATCGGGTCCCACCATCCCTTCCTCATAGGTCTTAGGCTCATCGTTGTCCAACAACAATATATCACATTGTTCCGCACCTGTGTACCTATCAGGCGCACGACGTGATCTTTCAGACCTCCGTGGGGTGGTGTATCTACAACGGTGGCGCAACATCTTGTTCCTCCTGTTGTGGTTCGTGGTAGTGAAACATTTTACGGTGTTTCATGAACTTCTTCAAGATGCACCCTGCTCCCACTAACCTTTCTTGAAAGAGACTCTTTCTCCAAGAAGACAACGTGTCGGGCCACAAACACTTTTCCTTGTTCCCGATTATAAAAGTAATATCCCTTAGTTTCCTTAGAATATCCCACAAAGAAGCACTTGTTAGATTTGGTTGTGAGCTTGTTGGATGTAAACGTTTTACATAAGCCTCACATCCCCAAATTTTGAGAAATGACAAACTAGGGGTTGCTCTGTCCATATCTATGGTGTCTTTTCAAGTGACTTAGATGAAACTCTATTTAGTGTGAACGCAGTTGTTTCAAGAGCATATCCCAGAAGGATAACGAGAAGATCACTTTGGCTCATCATGGACCGCACCATGTCCAACAAGGTGCGATTTCTCCGTTAGGACACCCCATTACATTGTGGAGTTCTGGCGAGTCAAGCGTGGAACAATTCCACAATCTTTCGAGATGATTACCAAACTCTTGGCTCAAGTATTCCCCTCCACGATCGATCGTAGAAACTTGATTGTTTTCCCTAAATGATTATGTACTTCATTCTGGAATTCTTTGAACCTTTCAAAGGATTTGGACTTATGCCTCATTCGGTAGATATAACCATATCTACTAAAGTCATCGGTGAAGGTAATGAAGTGCGATAACCACCTCGGCCGTTGAGCTCATTGGTCCACATACATCAGTATGTACAAGTGCCAACAAGTCATTTGCTCTCTCTTGTGTCCCGTGAAAGGCTCCTTTGTCATCTTACCAAGTAAACAAGACTCACATATCTCAAATGATTCAAAATCAAAAGAGTGAAGCAATCCATCCTTGTGGAGCTTCTCCATGTGTTTCGATTTATATGGCCTAGCGACAATGCCGGATAAACATGGGGTTTGTATCATTTGGGAGTTGCGTCTCGGAGTAATGTTATAGATGGGAGACGCTTCAAGATTCTAAACGTATAATCCATTCACCAATGGTGTATGAAAATAGAACATATCTCTAAGATAAACTGAACAACCATTGTCCATTGATCTAAAATCATATCATTCCGCTTGCAAACATGAAGCGAAAATAAGTTTTGACATAGAGTTGGAACACAATAACAATTATTTAATTCCAAAACTAATCACGAAGGTAAATGAAGTGATGTGGTGCCGACAGCAATTGTAGCAACACTTGCTCTATTGCCGATGCGCAGGTTTACCTCGCCCCTTCTCAAGCTTCTACTTCTTCTCATTCCCTGCAATGATTTGCAAATATGAGCTACTGATCCAGTATCAAATACCCAAGAGTCAGTAGGTGAAGTAGCAAGATTAATGTCTATAACATTAATACCTGAAGCAGAAGTCGCACTTTGCTTCTTTTTGAGATCCTCCATGTACTTCTTGCAGTTCCTTTTCCAGTGACCTGTCTCCTTGCACTAGAAGCAAACGGCATCTGATGCCGCCGACCCCTTCTTGCCCTTCTTTGCATTGGAGGCACTCACGATCTCATCGGGAGTTAGTTTCCTCTTGGTGCAAAGTTTCTTGACAGGTAGTTCGCGCTTAGCCTTCTGCATCATCATGACATGATGACCGTTTTTTCTAGATACTCTCCTCAACCGTCTTTAGTATCCCATGCAATTGGGCCAAGGTCTTATCCGTACCGTTCATGTGATAATTTAATATGAATTGCTCAAAGTTCGGAGGGAGCGACTGGAGAATCATATCAGTAGCCAACTCTTAGCTAAGGGGAAAACCTAGTTTTTCCAGACTCTCCATGTAGCCAATCATTTTTATCATATGCAGACTGACGGGACTCCCCTCAACAAGCCTGCACGCAAACAAGGACTTTCAGGTGTTGAACCTTTCGGTCCTAGCTTGGTTCTCAAACATGCTACGCAGTCCCTGAATAATAGTATGAGCATCGCTGCTCTCGTGTTGCTTCTGAAGCTCAGAGGACATTGTAGCAAGCATGAGACATCTTATGTCTTGGGAATCAATAGTATGCTTCTCATAAGCCCTCCGTGCGTGGTAGCATTATTAGGCAAATCATCGGGATAGGGACTTCAAGAACGTACTCCTTGCGCTCTTGCTTGAGAACAATTCTCAAGTTGCGATACCAACCCATAAAGTTTGTTCCATTCAATTTTTCTTTCTCGAGAATAGATCGCAAATTAAAGGTACTGGGTGTAGTTTTAGCCGCCATTTATTCTACAACAGAAAAAGCAAAGTTTAGCACAATGTTTATGCTATGTCTTTTGTTAAACAATTTAACATAAGACTCCCATTACGTATTTTACACCTTCCCTCTAGGTCATGTATTGGGTCAAGATCCACATGTTAGTTAATTTCTAGTGAGCTTTGGCATCACTTGCTAGAATATTAGTAACATGGGTAAGCAACACCTTGCTAATCACATCTCTATGTGACTCTTGTTGTTGGTGTGGCATCTCCATGCCCCGGCGCCAACCTATGCCCCAAGGCCCAAAACTGTTTTGATAGCCTTATTAAGTAAACAAAATGCTCCTGCTGTATATGTCCGACATATACCCCCTCGAGTTATGATAGAGAATGACACTCTGTTTTGGCAGACCCACCATTGACGAGCATAACGGTGACGGGTGCAACATTTGGAAGGTCATCCTTACCACTTAATTTTGTGAGGGATACTATCCTATCAAACAAACATATCAATATATGAAAGCAGGTAGAATAGTAATTAATGAAATAGTATGGCCCCCTTCACATGGTGATCTCCATCTCCATGCCGGCGCAAAGGATCTCCATCTTTGGTATCATCTTCCAGTGTGCATGGTGCTTGATTTCTTCAAACTAAGATATTACTATAGAAGCTATAATTGAAGATTACATCGACTCGTAGGTCGTGAAAGAATATTACAAGCATTGCACGTAAGAAAGAATATTACAGGGATTGCATGCATCTCATACATAAAATAGGGCCATACCATCTCAAAGCATTCTCTACAAAAACAAGTTAGGCATAGAACGTTTTCTACCTATCGCAGAGATATTGTATGGAGACGACATATAAGGGGGTACGCACACGGAAATTCATAGACCCAATCTATGAAATCGCTCACGGAAACCATATCAGCATAATCACATTATGTTGTCCCGATACACTATCAAGGGAGATGGTTTGCATAGGCGCGAGGCGATAATCAAGGTCGAACTACGAGATAGCTTCGGCATAATCAAATTATGTTGTTTCAATACACTATCAAGGAACGGTATCCCAAAAATGACTCAAACCGAGTTCTATGGATATTGCTTCGACGTAATCACATTACGCTGTTCTGGTACACTATCAAGGAACACAATTACCATCTACTCTCCTCAACAGATCCTGTAAAACCGATTGATCTAATCAACCCGTGTGCAAAACTTGTTCTAGATCCAATCTAAAACCCAAACTAAGCAAGTTTAGCTCTGATACCGCTAAAGGGTTACGTGGAGGCTACGAAAGCTAATAACAAAAATTTTTATCGTGAAAACCAAGAACCTTGCAAGTAAGGGTCGATAGATCGTTACCGATTGAAGTGGAGTGCAACGGATATAGCCAATCAGGAGCTATCCGATCCGGAACAACACTGGTCAATCACAGCCGATTCGCTGACCACAGCCGATTGTCGAGTCGCCTGATCACAACCGATTTGTCAATGCCACAGCCGATTCGTCGATTCGCCGAGTCGCCCAACTGCGCCTGCCTCGCTCCAATGCACCCGACAGCACCCGATTCACAGCCGCCGAATAGCACCGCAATGTACCAATGCCTCTACCGGTATCCACACGTCTAGGGATAGAACGCCTAACACCAGTGTGCTAGCACAAGATGCCAGCCTAGGGTTTGGCTCGGAGATGGGGAGGGTTTTTGTGGAGATCTTTAACTCGCCAAGCCACACATGTTTCAATCTGTTGCGCCAAATCAGATTGATTCAGTTCAATGTGATGCAACAGCTCTCCACCCTTCGCCCATTTATATAGAGTTGCCGACTAGGCCTATTGGCCCATCTGGACTCTATCCAATCGGATCCCTCCAATCGAGCCGTATCCGAGTCAAACTCAAATGCCTGTTCTTATCCCCTTAAGCGTGCGACCCTGTAGGTTCAGGTAGACTCGGTTTTGACCCGTGTCCAACTCACCCGACCATTAATAGCGGCGCCAAGCAGCACATATTGACACTATAGTATACAAGAATATAATATCAGCTCTCAACCTGTAATGTGTACACAAATCCCTTTGCCTCAGGATACCAGTTAAGCTATAGGCAAGATGTGTGCCATCCTATCAATAGCTTAACCATTCACTCGAACCGTATTGGATTATATGTCTGTTGGTTGACTCCTCAATCAACTCGACATGGTCATGCACTTCCATAATCCATTACCTCGAGGGGCCTAGAGATATCTCTCCAAAGGAGGGGCAAATTCTATCTTGATCACTCACATCCCACTCCATGTTTCATAGCAAACCCGAAGACTACTTTTATAACTACCCAGTTACGGAATAGCGTTTGGTAGTCCCAAAGTAGGCTACTCCACATGTCAGAATCCATGATGATCTCAGGTCTAAGGACTTTGCACCAACACTACTTGAGACCAACTAATGGCACATTAATTCCTGTAGTGTCTCGTGGTGGGTCTATCCAATAATGTGTTCGCTAACACATGTCCACGCATATTGATTTGGTATCTCCATACCATGATCTATGAGACATGATCATCAATCAATAAACATGCCGATCTTAGAATCATATTTGTTCCAACAATATGACATGTGATCAGGGATCATTTAGAAATAGATTCATACATAAAGAGTCTCATAAATAAGTCACGTACTTATTGATCAATACAAGTTGTATATTTCATGGAACTGAATAACACTTTATTCATTTATACATAAACATTGACCATGATATCCAACATCCCCATGTTGCCTCTAGGGAATATCACTAACAGGTGTGACTAGCAAACCATGCACCCACAGCCCACCATTTGGTCATATTTTATTTAACCTTTATTCCAAGGTAATACTGGTCCACGACCATCATTTGATGTGACTATTAGCTCGTAGTATAGTTCACCCATTATGGGAGCCAGTGTAATTAAGCATGGCTAAGCCTGAATAATTCTAGCAAGGTCACACGAGTGATGCGAGCCAGTCAAATTATCACCCAAGTTTGACAATAAATGGATATCAAATAAATAGGACAAAAGCAAGTAGATAGGTAGTTCCCTCATCCCATGTAATTAGCAAAACATGCAATTTTATTTGCACATGGAAAAATATTTATAAAGTAGGTTCAATATGCTGCAAGGGGGAATGTGACTTGCCTTGCTTCATCGGACGATCTTCTACTCTTTGCGAGCACAAACTTCCAAAACGACGAACTCTATACGACACGCGAAATGAGGAAAAAAAACCTAATAAAAACCAATTAAACAGTACATGGAAAGTAAACAAACATGTAGATCTCAATTTTAGATGAATTTTGCAATTTGAATGGTCCAATTTGAAGTTCGTATGGATTAGATATGAATTTTAGAAGTTTTGGACCATTTAAATTAATGCTGGAAATTAAATTGATTTATTGCGTAATTATTAATTATTTTCTTAAAGGAAATCAAAGGTTATTGCATCAACAGTGCGGCGGGTGTGGACCGAGTCCACCAAAGGTGGGCCCCACACGTCAGCGGCGCCATAGCGGTCGGCCTATCGTGGACCAAGTCCATGGAGGCGATCGAATACGTGGGCTCCCAACTGACATCCCGTATCCGCAGCGGGGTGATCGGAGGGACGAGGCGAGAGGGGGCCGGCTTGCCGACCGGCCAAGCACGCGACGGCGAGGCGACGACGCACGGGCCCGAAGTCCACCGGCGGCGAGCGACGGCGACCGAGATGGGTCGTGGATGGGGCAAACAGAGAGGAAGCAGAGGGAGTCCTCACCGAGCCGACGACAGCGAGCGGCGGTAGAGGGAGCTCCACGGTAGGGAGATAGCAGCGGTATTGCATGGGTCAACGACGCGGTAGGGCTCCGACGGCTCCCGGCGACGACAACGAGGCTGCCGAGCAGCGGGATGACCTACGGGAAGGTGGCAGAGGGGTTAAGAGTTGGAGCGGTGGCTAGAGGTAGCGTGAATCATCGATCGGAGATGAGAGGAAAAGCTGGCGACCTCCTCTTGCGAGGCAAACGGGGTTTCGGCGGAGGCGAGTGACGACCGGGCAGTGGCCGAGGAGCTCCTCAACTTGGAGAAGCCGACGATCGAAGCGATGCGGCCCGATGTGGTGCCAAACGCTAGCGACAAGCGGCTGGAGGCAGCACAGGCGGCGGCGGCTTGATTTGGTGGCGGAAACGGCGCTACTGCAGGGTTCTGAGGTGGGCAAGGGCGGCTGAGGCAGCCCCCGATGTGGCGAAGTCGGTGGCGCTAGCGACGGGGTGTGACGAGCCCTAGGGCGGCAACGGCGTGCGGACGGAGGCGGGAACTGGCGGCGGGTTAGGGGTTTTGTGGTGCAAGATGACAGGGCAAACTCAGAATGTGCAAATGAGAGAGGGGAACCGATTGCCAGTGCACGGGGATGCTTTATAGGCTTGGGAAGGTGGCGTGGAGGCCTAGGACGACCAAAAAAAGCGACCAACGTGGGGCGCAGAGGAAGCAGGGGAGTGGTGACGATTCAATGCCGGTTTTGCGGGTAGTGGGGGAGGAGGCACGGTCGAGAATGGCAGCGTCGTGGGCACGTTATGCCGGTCCAGCGGAGTGGGTGGTCATCATGGCGTGAGAGTGGCGGGCGATGGTTGTCGGCCCCGGATGGCCGAAGGTAGAAGAAAGGGCTGACAGGTGGGGCCCCAGTCCCACCTGTCGGTGACAGGGAGAGAGAAAACCCACGCCGAGGAGGCAAAATGGACTTCAAGGGGCGGCGCCAATGGGCCGGGCTACGGGGACGGATAATAAGTGCAATGTGCATATGTGGAATGGGATAATAAGTGATTGTGAGATATGATATTTGTTTGTGATGTGATAATAGTGGTTGTGTGATGTGAAAAGTTGAGATGTGCTAAAATAGAGATGTGAAAATTAGAGATGTGTTAAAATATAGGTGTGGAAATTAGAGGTGTGAAAATTAGAGGTGTGAAAATTAAGGGATGTGGAAATTGGAGATGACATGTGAAAATTTTAATTTCTACATGAGTTGGCTATATTTAATGTTTATATAAAAGCATGTCGTACTTTAATTTTGTTGATTTAATGAATTTGTAATGTGCTAAATTTGAGATGCAAAATTTTCACATGTGAAGAACGACAATACAACAAATGTCGATCGACAAAGTTCCCTTTGAGGCACCCGTAACATCTGAAGGAAGGGAAGCGACGTATAGCGAAGAAACATGGTGCACCCCTAGCGACCCTTTTAGATAGAAATAACGCAAGTGGCCCCTCGCGACGATGACCCCGACTATAAACCTGTCGAGTGGGCAGTAAGTCCGAAACTTTGTTATCCCATTTTGTACTAGTCTGCGTAGAGATCGTAGGCGTCTAAGGGTTCTTAATGATGTGTTCCTGCAGATGGCTACACACCATCGCTCAAAACGAAAGGCGGCCCAGGCTACTGCCATACCTGAAATAGAGATGGACACAACCACGTCAGCCCCAAAGCCTACAAACACATCGACAAGTGCAGGAGTGCAAAAAAAAGATACGGTGAGAGAAGTAAGAACCAGCTACCAAAGGAAACATATTACATAACTACTCTCAACGAGGATAGAAAGCCCGTTGAACCAAAGGTGGTGATGTCCAAGTTTAGCAACGCATGCGGAACTTTGGCCAGAACTCGCGGGCCATTAAATGTAGAGCTCTTGTTAAGACCCTGCTATGGGATAAGCTACAAAAATACCGAATTTATCCACCTGGTTTAGAGGTTAGGGGGAGGGAGCATGTGCTGAAAACAACGGGAGCTCGCCGAAGACAGTGGAAGTCAGATATGAACACATACTGCATTCAGCAGAACAAGTCTCCATTTCAAGGATTGCAGTAATATATCGCAAGCTAAATGGGATAAGTTTGTCACGAAGATGACAACACCATAAGCATTAGCAAGGAGAAAAAAGATGTCAAACCTAGCCAAGAAAAACATATATCTGCACCTATTGGGGTCAAGGAGGTACTATGGCCACGTAGATCAATGGCGGAGAAATGAAACAAAAGTTTGAAGCCCAAGGCAAGCCCCTTCTGGTTGACCCCCTACAAGAGATGAGCAAGAAC
Organism: Oryza australiensis; assembly: GCA_019925245.2. Lineage (NCBI taxonomy): Eukaryota > Viridiplantae > Streptophyta > Magnoliopsida > Poales > Poaceae > Oryza > Oryza australiensis. The sequence continues at coordinate 205,071 of JAIFGZ020000492.1, forward strand.
TGTGTTTGGGCACGAAGCATAGGGCAGGTCACGGATGAGGGCGAGATACTATTCGAGGCTCCTAAGATTGAGTAGGTGATCTCCAGTCTACAACAAATCATCGAGAAGGAGAAATCAGGGGAGCTCGTCACCAAAAGGGAGAATGACCAACTCAGAGTGGCATTGGGCAACCTCGAACACTCCAGGAGGGTCAAGGACGAGTTGGAAGGAAGGGTTTCCATAGGATGCCAAGAGTTATAAGAAGCGGGACATATATAAAGGGAAGTTGGAAGACTAAATAGCCACACAAGTGAAGAAACATTTCTACTCTCTAGTGATCGAGAATCTATTGACAAGAAATTTGTCGTTCACATGGCAACTTGAAAGATTTGCTTCACTTCAGTGCAAGACCTATTAATTTGGGTTTAGGGCGTGCCAGTTAGTTTGATCGTTCAACTAACAAGATGGCCAAAGAAATGTTAGATTAGGATGTCCAATCGACCATCGGGCTAATGAGATATCGTGTTGTCCAGTTGATGCTGATAGAAATCGGCTATGATCAAAATTGTCAAGAGTGTGCAATTAAAATTATACACCGACATAATTTAGATTTAATATACTTACCAGAAAAATATATTTAATACTCTTAATCTTGATAGATCAAACCCAATCGAGACAGTATAAGATTAAAATCAATAAAGACAATCATTGAACAATTATATGGCCTCAACAACCAGCCAATGTATGAAATTATAATTGGCACATAAATAAATCAAAGATAGCCGCTATCGGCTTATGAACATATATTATGCAATCAAGGACTTGACTTCTTCTTTATTACAACTAGCTATGATATACCAGACCCAACCGAGACAGTATTTAACTACTAGGAATAAAGATCAGATAAGTTTATGATTAAATATATCTAGTCAATAGCCGATGGGATTACTTAGGTGATAAAACAGATAACATATCGGCTAATACTTCGATACAACCTTATATGAAATTACCAAACTTGGCTAAATTTATTAAATGAGCTACATTCTTAATAGATAGGACTCAACCGAGGTAGTACAAGATCAACAACAAGCTCAATATTTTTAAAGGTTTGATATATTTATATAAGATGATTGATATAACAGATTAAGTAGAGACAACAAAGGCAATCTCTAGTAAGCCGATATATCTGATAAGCAACACAAATAAAGAACAACCAGTATGTCGAACTTACTCGATGGAAGTACTAACTTGACCAATACAAGCGAAGTTGATGGGACTTACTTTCTTGCTAGAGATCAAAACCGATGTAACCCAACCTCAAAAATTAACAACTCGTCGAAAGTAAAACTAGGTGGCAATGTGCCAAAAGTTGTATATTAAATTGTTGTTAATTTACAAAAAACTTCGGATACACAATTTATACTGTGAGACTAATACAAGTCCGACTCAGACTTGACTTCTATCGGCTATCATACAAGAAAAGGAAACTAACCAAATCTGATCAGAACAGGACTCTATTGACTCATAATTCTTATTCATAGAAATAATAACTAATATAAAACCTTCCTTATTATGGAAGGCAATACAAAATCGGTTCCAACTCTTCTAATCCAGCTGATGCAAGGGGCATCTTTGGCAACCAAAATCATGTTGTTAATCCCTCCTTTGACTCATCCTTTGACTAATAGCATCTGCCAAATTTTGCCGTTAACAGAATCCCACTATCTTTCCTGGATTATTCCCTGAATCCTAGGAAACCGCTCAAGCGCCATAGCAAACTACTCGGATGCCAAGCAGTGTTGGGTCAGTTGAAATCACCCTTTACCCCATAGATCTTATTACCGCTCTGACTACGTGCAGTCTTGTCGTTCCCATCGATGGAGCAGGGAAGACAAAAGAGGTTGGGACTGGCTTAGCGATACTAGGCTGACAATTCTACAACACCCTAATTCCATACAACTATGCAGGGTTCAAGTGGCAAAGGTCCATGCCGAGCATATCTCGTTGGAGCAAGACATCCCCACACCAAAGGGAATAGAACTTCTCAGAGATGTTGCGAACCAGTTCATCTTATGGCACCGTCGAGAAATTATCCTAGCCGAATAGCCACCGTCAACCTTAGCTCCATCCCAACCAATGACAGCTGCCGCTCTTGCACCGCCTTTCCCACCAGCTTCCCTACATACGACGTCCTCACCACACCGTCCACGATCCCCACCTCCATCTCCTGCTCAAGTCCCCCCTCCGCCACCTATTGAACAACCAGTTATGATTCACCAATCTCCATCCACACCACATTCAGCTTTTGTGCAACAAGTCCCACCTCCCTAGAGAGCAACAACTGGCCCAATTTCTACTAACGTCAAACTTCGTTGGCTCATATCATAAATGGTTTCCATGTAATACCCCAAGGAAATGTCAATAGATCAAGCCAGGTTAGCATTTTTGGCCTTGAGGCGGATAGCTTCAACAGAAAGGAAGAAAGAAGATGCTCCAAAAGAGCTGTCAGATTCGCAGAAGTTGGTACAAGGTTGCATGGAGGACTTGCAATGTTGGGTACCTGTAGACATGCCCAAAAATTACGAATATGGCAAGCCATTCTTAACATGACACATCATGGAAGATCTACCCCAACAGATAAGGGTGATGCATGAATGGTACCTGAAGGAAGCTAGAAAGAGCCTCAGTTTCATTAGTGTCAAGGTTCTGCTTGAAGCTTTCATCGGTGGACCCAATGGGATCTTGGTAATCGATTTCAAGGACCTATATGTGCCCTTCAAGCTCGATAAAATGGAAGTAAATCTCGTTGCAGCATTTTACCTATAAGTGTTTACTCTTGTTCGGTGTAAGTGAATACATGAAACAAACTTCCATCTCATTTAAGTTGTGTTATTCCATAGGTCACAACACCACGATGCGACAAGAGCGAGCCAACCAGTAGGCTACATCAACCTAACAAGGGTTTGCCACACACAACACACTATACATCTTCGTTAGGATCATCCCAAACTAAAGTATAAGACCCCGGAGGAACAACAAGCATGTATCAAGAAATTGCACAAGGAAAAGAAGGTCGAGGTGGCAACCTACTTGGAAAAAGCAGTGCTCTCGCACCAAGAAAAAATATCTTAATGATCCCTTACGCTTTTACGTACGCAACATCTTTTACATTTCATTATTGTTTTCATAGTACTACAACATTACTAGCAAATGTCGTCTCTAATTCATCTATCTTGTTTGCAACGACCACTATATATTATTCCTTTTGTATCCGAGGGACAACTTGGTCATAGTGCTCGAACCGGCACACTACAACCAGCAAACGTTCATTGAGTTCCTCATTTTATTGAATTTGTAAGTATTAACATACCCCCTCAATACCTACTTTATTTTCTCAAATTTTTAAGTAACTGTTGATAGTCATTAAGTACCGATTCCGACCGTCACATACCTCGGGAATAAAGGGGAATTAGCATCTCTTACACGCATATAGGTTTAAAATTAATAAAGTTCCACATGTCCCTAGAGATTATTTGAGTGTGGGTACTTATACAAAGAAATGAAGTGAAAGCACACTTATGTGGCGAAGAAACACAACTCCGACCAATCTACGCTCGCCACTCATATCCCATGGTTTAAAGGGCCCACAATCAGTGCTAAACCGACTTAAAGTGAGACCAATCCATCCTCAACTGCCATAAGGGCCCACCTGTAAGCCACTAGAGAAAGTCGGTGGAGAAAGGTAGGACCCAGGGGTCTGCCGAACCTTGGTTCAACCAAACCAACCCAGGCCCATCTCATCTCCACCTTACAGGTGGAGGGTCCTAATGAATCCCCAATGACAGTTGTAGAGGAACTGCCATCCAAAACCAACATTTCAACTGCAGTTTGAAGGCTACAAGAGGAGGAGGCTTCACTTCATCAAACACACACCACAAGAGAGAGTTCCTACTTTTCACTCTTAGTCTATAGGCTAGTGGAGTTAGGAGTTAGGTTAGAGCTTCTACTTGGTTCCCCAGTCATCATTGGTGAGTCGGGTATGGCTATTATATCTTACTTACCTTGTATAACTTTGATATGTTTAATATATTTATCTTATCTTATAATTGATTATAAGAGAAGATAAATATAAGCACGATGGGAGACAAGAGTATCTATCGCAATGTAAGCACGATGCTTACATTGTTTCATAGACATTGGTTATGGTCATATCCTACGGGTTGTAAAGGTAGGCGGTAGGTGGTCATAGCCCTATCCATCCTTTGTAATTCTCCACATTCGGGTATGACGTAGGGCGGACAGTAAGAGATCGACTCTGGGTGGCAGGCCGAGCCACTAGAGGCGGTACCCTCAGAGTCCTGGGAGCATAGAAATGGGTAACTAACATGAACATAATTGTTTGTATAATCTCTGCAATTATAATAGAAGTACATGAGGACTTAGCTCTAACAATATAGTCTCCACTTAGCATTAGTGTATTATTTATTAGGACTTCTTTGTGTGTCACACTGCCTCTTTATCATTTACCTTTTACCCCTGCCAAGATTTTGATAGCTCAATTATAACATATGAATATTCATAGTAACTTAGTATTCTCTTCTCGATCGCCGTTTTCGTTTGGGATAAAATACAATACCCCGAAATACTCCTTGGTGAAATGCTACAACGGTATCCGTGCGCTTGCGGATTTATCTGTGACCATAAGAAATACCAATAGTAACTCAACCAATTTTTTTATCAACATAGAGGACACAGGTATTACATCATACACCATAGGTCAGTAAATTATCCACAAAAGCAAAAGCTTATCGTGAAAACAAACTGACCGGTAATGACATATGTGTTTAACATAAATTGTTGTAATTCTTAATTTTCTATATTGGCGTGTGTTATTGTTTTGTTCGCAATGTTCCAACCAACCCTTGAGCTCTTTTTCTATGTGGATATTACGTGCGCGAGATGGTTAAAGTCAACGGGAGGTTCACAACAAACAGCGATAATGTATGTCCCGAGATCATTCTCTATACAGTGTATTTCGTCTAATTTCATGTCCTAACTTTTTTGTTTTCTTTTTTTCATAGATCCCACAAATACCTCATGTAGCAAACCGGTTCAAGAAACAGGCAATTCTTAACGTATGCACCGACCTGTGCTACTTCATCCGCCGCGACTACTGCAACACATTAAGGGAATTCTATGACGATGAGAGCCAACTGGCATTAGAAGACAAATTTAAACCCCTAAGAGAGTGGGAGAAAGAACATAAGCAATAAAAATGTAGTGTTACATTTGTGTTCAAAATATCGTTGGTCAAAACTCTAGAAGAAAAAGTTAATTATGTCATATATTAAAAACATATATTATAGCATGAAAAGCAAACATTTGTAGGGGCGGAGAAAATCTGGGGACTTATTAATCTCGGTTCCTCTCATGCGTAAACCACAAAAGTTTGATGATAAGTAACTAAAACATACATTCATAAATTTTATTGTCACATCCATACAATAACCACACACTTAAATATTTTACATAACTTCGTGTAAACTACAAACTTATATACATCATATTGGATTGACATAATAATATAATAGCATAGCTCAACTCATTAGGTTCCTCATGGTCAACTAGTCCACCCGAGTTCAAATTCTAGATTTGACCTGGATGCTCGTATTTACGACATATGTTGGTCTAATCTTTCGAAGATGCTTACTACTGGCGTTCTACTAGAGTTTTGTCTGTAGTTAAGATAAAAAGTTTGCCACTTTCTCTATCATTATTTTGTTTTAGTGTGTGATGCTGATTTTTATTTACCAAAAATTCACAGTGGGGGAGAACTACCAAATGTGTTTTAACATTTTGAATAATCAAATTTCTATATTTCATTTTCTTGGTACGTCACGTATTTATTATTGAAGATATAAACCCATGACGTTGGGGTCCCGCTCTCACCCGTAATACTACCGTCCCAGGCCGAGCAGATGCATGAGGCGCTGCCACCAGCCTTGAAGGGGGGCACTGCGGCGCTGTTCGTCCAACCACCGGCGCCAATCCTGTCGCCGCCCCCACCGCCCCCAATGCAGTCACAAGAGCCATTGCCGCCAGTAGCACGTTTGAAGAGTAGGGTGCGGCTGACAAGTACACAGCGGAATGTGCACATAGCCATGCAGTACACTGGCCCAACTATGGAGCGCTGTTGGCGGGTGCTCCTCAAGTGGCTTTCCAGGGATGGTATAAATTAGACAAATACGCTTGTAAGCCGGCACGGGGCATGAGAGGAGGAATCCTCCTACTTTGGAATAGTGGGATGCTGGACGTCCAAGGAATTAGGGTGGGTCGCTTATCGATCTCGGCGGAGGTTACTATAGTACATTCCGGAGTCACATTCCGGCTGACTACCATCTACGGGCCCATCAAAAACATTCTCAAGAATGCTTTCCTCCGGCACATCAGATCCTTACGACCAAGCTCGACAGAGGGCTAGCTCCTTCTGGGGGACTTCAACATGATTTGTCGCGCTTCCGATAAAAGCAACATCAACGTTAATATGGCACGTATGAGACATTTTCGTTCCACCATTGATCACTGCGACTTGCGGGAAATCCATTACAAAATAGGAAGTACACCTGGAGTAACGAGCGACAAAGGCCCACCTTAGTAAAACTAGACCGCTGTTTTTTGCAATGAAACCTGGGATCTGGCCTTCCCCGATCATGCCCTCCATGCCCTCCCAACAGGTCCTTCGGACCACTGCCCCCTTGTGCTCTCCACCACATGTGGCCCACGGAGGCCAGGAACCTTCAGGTTCGAGAACTGCTAGACAAGGATCCCAGGGTTTAAAGATAGAGTAAAGGCGGTTTGGAGTAAACCTACCACGCACACTGAGCCGATGCATCGCCTAAATCACAAGCTCCAACGGACAGCCAACAGCCTCCGAGAATGGGCACACACGATCTGCACGAAAGCCAAAATCTAGTTTCATATGACTTTGGAAATCGTCCAAAGGCTAGACGTGGCCCAATAAAACAAAGACCTCTCTGCCCAGGAGGTCACTTTGAGAGCGGCTCTCAAGCGCAAGATTGTTGCCCTTGCCTCCATCGAGTGGGAAAGAAAAAAGCAGGCCTCTAGGGTATCCTATATCCGTGAGGGTGATGCAAACACCAAATTTTCTACCTCACGGTGAACACGCAAAAGCTGAAAAACACTATACAAAGGCTCCGTAAAGACAATGGTTGGGTTGTTACGCATCAAGAGAAAGAGTGGACAATTTATGACCATTTCATGCAAGTGATGGGACGACCGAGAATGAGGCGAGTCGACCTCACTTAGGAAGCACTGGAGTTCTAGCAAGTGGACTTAACCTCCTTGGGAGAGTCGTTCACTGAGCAAGAAATTCATAAGGAAATACAAGAAATGCCTACAAATAATGCTCCCGGACTAGATGGTTTCATGGAAGCATTTTTTAAAGTATGTTGGGAGATCATGAAGCCGAACATCCTCCTGGTTTTCAACTCCTTGTACAGCCTTAGATGCTCACATCTCAATGTTCTCAACTCAGTAAGCATTCCGCTAATACCTAAGAAAGAGGGGGCGCGGAGGGAATGGCAGACTGCAGGCCAATCAGCCTAATTCACACCATTGCAAAAATCTTCTCCAAGACGCTGGCCATGCGCCTACGACCACATATGGTGTCACTGATTTCTATAAATTAGAGTGCTTTCATCCAAGGCAGAAGCATTCATGATAACTATCTTTTAGTGAGAAACACGGCTAGAAGGTTTCACCATTTGAGGCGTGCGATGTTGCTCTTCAAGCTAGACATAACAATGGCTTTTGACTTAGTTCGCTGGGACTACCTTCTGGCCTTATTGCAGCATCTTGGCTTCCCTACAAGATGGTTGGACTGGATGGGAGCTATGTTTTCAATGGCCATTTCCCGAGTCATCCTCAATGGACATCCAGGATAGCAAATTATTCATGGCAGAGGCCTTCGGCAGGGGGATACCCTGTCACCACTCCTATTCATTCTGGCAATGGACCCCCTTCAACGAGTTCTTGCAAAGGCAACTGAGATGGGGGCGATCTCGAGGCTACGGGGTAGAGTGATCACGCTCCGAGTCTCAACTTATGCTGATGATGCCATAGTCTTCATCAACCCCACTCGTAGCGACGTAATGGAGTTCACAAGCATACTAGACAGCTTTGGCGAAGCCACGGGACTCATTACCAACCTTCAAAAATCCCAGGTAGCGGCCATCAGATGTGACGATGTAAACCTGGAAGAGATCTTAGATGGCGTCCCTGATGTAAGGGCAAACTTCCCCATCAAATACATAGGCCTTCCCCTGAGCCTGGGCAGACTGCGAAAATCAAATTTGCAGCCTGTCTTTGACAAATCCTCAGGAAGAGTACCAAGCTGGAGAGGGAAGAACATGGGGCTAGCCAGAAGAGCAACCCTAGTCAAATCAGTGCTAACAGCACAGCCCATTTACCTCATAACTGCATTGCGTGTATCTAAAGAATCCCTAGAGCAGCTAGACAAGCAGCACCGCCGCTTCCTTTGGGTGGGTACGGGGAACATCACTGGGGGGAAGTGTAAAGTTAATTGGACAAAGACGTGCAAGCCCGCTAAATATGGAGGTCTGGCAATCCTAAACTTGGAAAAGTTCACAAGGGTGTTACAGCTACAATGGCCGTGGCATGAGTGGAAAGGCCCAACAAAGACATGTGTAGGCTTGGAGACACCGTGTGATGAAACAAATAAGAAACTGTTTGTGGCGGCAACAAAAATAACTATTGGCGATGGAACCACGGCGCGCTTCTGGGACTCCGCTTGGATGGAGGGTGGTCTAAGACCAAAGGACGTGATGCCTCTAGTTTATGCAATATCAAAAAATAAAAGGAAGTCACTACGCCAAGGTAAGGAGAATGACGCATGGGTACAGGACCTAGATCTCTAAACAAACCACTGTATAACGATGGATCTCGTTATCCAGTTAGTCGCCTTGTGGGAAGCAGTCTGAGAAGTCCACCTAAACAACATGTAAGGGGACCAAATTCAGTGGAAATTCACAAGCCATGGGGCTTATACGGCATCCTCGGCCTACCAAGCGCAGTGCTACAGGTCAACCAACATAAGTTTCAAGACCTTAATTTGGGAAGCATGGGCTCCAGGGAAGTGCAAGCTCCATGCATGGCTAATTATACAGAACAAAGTCTGGACTTCAGACCGGTTAGCGGCCAGAGGATGGCAGAACAATGGTCAGTGCCCCCTGTGTCGCTGGGAACCTGAGACTGCCTTGCACTTGGTTGCAGAGTGTAGATACACCAGAAGGGTATGGCATCTGGTAGCGACTTGGATAGGCTATTGGTAGGCAGAGCCAGTTCAGTGGGCTCAGACCGACTCGGTACAACAATGGTGGGAGAACCTCGCAAGCGCGACCGGCATACCAAAGAAAGGATTGTGATCCCTCATATTGTTGATCATTTGAGAGATATGGAACGAAAGAAATCGGAGAATCTTTGATCATAAGGAGGCTTCAACGACATATCTCCTAAACAGAATCAGAGAGGAGGCTAGGCTGTGATGTTTGGCGGGGGATAAGCGCTTGTGCGATTTACTACCTTATACTGCATAGTTTGTAAATTGTATATGTCTTCTCTTTTGTTGCCCTAGGGCTGTAATTTACTCCTGCTTTATTCAATGAAAAGGCACTCTCGTGCCATTTTTCCATTCCAAAAAAAGATATAAACACATGTCCTACTAACTAGTAAGTATAGCATGTTTTGTATCTCCCTGAAAATGTGATCCAGAGCTAGCACAATCTAAATCCCTGTACAGCAAAATCCACTAAGAAAAAATAATGCCAATACTGTTGGCTCCGAAAATCATCTTCCAACCCTGCCGCGACCTGAAGGCAGCCAAAAGAAGGTGACACAAAGTTCTTTCACATAAATGTCATTCATGGCAGTGGAAGAATCTCATCATTCGGCTCAAGGATGGCGATCGTGTCACTACTTCCCATGACAAACTACATGATCTTGTTCTCTCCCATTTTTGTACTATCATGGGTGGCCGAGTAGCATGGGATGAGACGATCAACTTCGTAGCTCTTCGAATCCCTTCCATCTAGCTTGCAGAGCTTGATTCTGCTTTCAACGAGGAGGAGGTCCGACACGTCATTAGATTGAGATGCCTTCAAACAAACCTCCTAAGATGGATGGGTCCACCGACCAGTTCTACCAGAGTTTCTAGCCCATCATCAAGAAGGAGACCTGCCAGCGCTTAACGCTCTGCGTGCAACTAATGGTCATGGCTTCTACAAAATCAATGATGCTCTCATCACTTTCCTCCCAAAGAATTCATGCTAATCAAGGATTTTTAGCCTATTAGCCTAATCCATAGCTTTGGCAAGCTCTTTTCCAAACTCCTTGTCTCGCAGCTCTCCCCTCGTCTCCGTGAGCTCTCCCCTCAACCAAACTGTCTTTGTCAAAGGTCATTGCATCCATGACAACTTCTGCTACTTTCAGGCGACCAACACACTCCACTGCCCTTGGTGTCCGCAGCTTCTTCTTAAAGTGGACATCACAAAGGCCTTTGATATGGTTTGTGGGCCCTTTCTTCTTTACATTTTGGACCATCTGACTCATTTGTCAAGCCTCTTCTCATGTGTTGTTGACCCCCATTTTTGAGGACGGGAATCTTTCGTGTTCATAGTACCATTTCCCTGGATCGAGTAGTTTGGTACCCACGAATATAGTACTGAATTATCACGTGCAAAGTGCATGAATAGTCTTACACCCAAAGGTATTACAATAATATGCTCGAAGGCAATATCCAACACACATATAGGTCCTCATGGACCGGATACAACCAAAAACAGAAAGTAGGTAAGGCAGCGGAGTGGAAGGCATCGGCTTATCGATTGCCACGGGCAACGACTAGGGACTAAGACCTATTAGGCACCTTCGTCTTCCTCACCCTCCTGGTAGTAGGCGTACGGGTCTTCAGGGTCTTCATTATCCACTTCTGAAGGTTTGTGCATATAGCAAGGGTGAGTACAAAACGTACTTAGCAAGCCAGCATAGCAAAGATGTATATGATAGGGGATTCTCAAAGGATGATTGTGGTTTATTTGCACAAAGCCAATTTTCATGAATCATTTCACAAGCCTAACTTCTAGTCTGGTCAAGTTTTATTACCATAGTTCATTAAGTCGGCAACGGTTCTGTCCACCATCCATTGTGATCCCAAGGATAGCTTCCCACCACCGGGTCGTCATGGTTTTTCTGGGGAGTCTACCCTTCTCGTATCTCGAGAAGTTGGTCCACCAGTACATAGAAATCATCATGCAAACCCATCCAATCATTTTAAAATTTATGAGTCTAGCCACAAGAGAAACTTGTCACGCCGCTCATTATCCCCGAGCACGACTATTCGAATAGATTGATTTACTCACACTACAGTGGATGTACACTTTACCCGTACTCCGTAACTACCCATTGAATGAGCCTACATCCCTTTCATATGGGATGGTCACGGCAAAGCTTTTCGATAACCTTACTTTGGCAGTACCCGCTCCATGAACTTAAGTCCTCATGCACTCTAGCCGTCAGTTCCTAGCAGCGAGAGGAGTTTTGGCGCTCCCGGGGTAAGAGAAAGACTTGCTCCATCTTTAACTTCCAAACTTCATCTTCATCTCCTCATATTGATTGTATAACCCGATCTTTGTCCAGGTACCTACCAGCGATAAATACCCTACTGGTAAGCCCTTAACTCAACCCAACACCTGAACCACTACGCAGGGATACTGCCTCCGCTCGGATATCTACTCCGCTAGGTCTATACCCATTCGAGAAGTACGGTTGTACTGGCTCGTTCCATGTTAGAAGTCTCATGGCTCGGTCCTTAACTGACCAGGGACGGTACTTGCCTTTGCCGGAATTCACCCAAATCATCCATCCGCCCAGTCTAAAAACATTGGTTTTGTACTTTCATTTTTCCATCAAAATTATTTTCATTATGTTCAACGCAATGTGGCGCTCATGTCTCCACATGGCTTATCTCAACTACCTTCCCTAAGGTAGTTGTCCAAGCATATAGCTTTTGTAAAAATATGAGTTTGCAAGATTCTAGTATAAGCATGGCTAAGCATTTTACCGAAGGTTTCCTTCGATTATATCACATTGAGGGTTACAAAGATTGTATCTAAGGGTAAGCAATATCAAGGCATAGCACATCAGGCATAGGTATTTCGTGTATAGCATGCATATTTGAAGTTTAAATCAATATCATTTCGCAATTAGGATCAACATGTTCAAAGGGAGTGATGACTTGCCTTGCTCGCACGCTTGTTGAACGGGGTCTTCCACGTAGTCATCGCTTGCTTCCTCAGATGCTAACCGTACGCACGAAAAGAAGGATTGAATTCGATTAGAATTCAATAATATCAAATAGAAGCCAAATAAATTGCGAAAGCGGTTCCTAAGACAATCTATAGCTTCAATACGAATTTTAAAGTTTGAATCTCTCGAGAATCCGAGTTAAATTGGCAAGTTAAGAAATGTTTTATTATAATTTCAACTTCTAACTTTTTATCGGGTGGACAACCCTAGGGTTAAAAGTAGTTAGATTTTAAATAATTTATCCGAATGTTTGGAACCATATTGGTTGCTCTAGGTTTTGGTAGCCTAATGACAAAATTATTGTTAAATAACAAGTTATAATATTATCTTTATTATAGCTAAGTTTAAATAATCTTGGGAATTTTTCTAACAATTTAGAGTTTAGTTAAAAACTGCATTTATGCCACAAATTAATCTTATCATTATCCCCAAAATAATTTATTTCAGGAAAACCAATTTTATTACTTCACATTTTCCTAAATAATTCCCTTTTTATTTCATTCTATTTCTTTTCCTATTTTTCCTTTTCTCTTTTTCTTTTTCTTTTTTTTCTTTTTTTTTCTTTGCTCTCTCTCTTCTCTCTCTTTGTGCGCGCGGCGGTGGGGGGAGAGCGTCGGCGCGAGGAGGGCCGGAGCTTGGGATCTAAGTGGTTTTTCACCATCTACGAACTACGGGGAACGTACTTTGGGGCTCGCCTGGGCCGGGGAGGCGACGGGGAGGGCTAGCAACGGCGAGGAGGCCATGGCGGCGGCGGCGCTCGTCGGCGGCGTACTCCGGCGACGCTATGGCCAAGGCAAGGATTCGCCGAGCATCTACGGGTCCTAGGAAAGCTAATGGGGGCGTCGGTTTGGTTGGAGAAGCCTCGGAGCGGCCTAGCACCGTGCGTGCACCGGTGGCACGGTTGCGGCGGTGGCGACGCTTGTCGCGGCGGTTAACCGGCGATGGCGTGGCCAAGGCTAGGGGTCTGGGAGCGTCTGCGGGGTACGGGGAAGCTAGCTAGGGGACTCATTTGGCCGGGGAAGCATCGGGATGAGCCAGCACCGTGCGCGACGGCGGTGGCCGGTCATGGTGTCCACGGCGGTGCTTGCTGGCGACGGACTCCGGTGGGTGTTCGACACGGGAAAGCTAGGGGAATGGGAGCTCTAGACGTGTAGAAGGTGAAAGTACCTTCAATTCGATGGGAATTCAACCGAGTGCGGCGAATTTCGAAGGATTGCTCCGGGCGGCTCGACGTCGAGTTCTCCGGCTTCCTTTGGACTTCCACAAAATCCGAGCAATGCGGTGGTGGAAATTTGGGGAAAACTTGGGGGAAAGATTGAGGGGAAAATGAGGAAGGAATGCTATATGGCAAACTTGGTTCGGGGTGCTCGTTTTATAGGCGGTCGGCGGTGAGGAATGCAATGGCGGCATGGCGCGCACTGGCGTAGCGTCAGCGGCGTGGCGCGCGCGTTGCCGACGCACGGCGCGACAAGCTACAGCACCGTCGGTGTGACTGACATCAGGACGGCCTAGCGCATGCGCGTACGGCGAGGTATGGCGCGGTGGGGTTCCGCTGCACGGGCGCCGGGGTGGCTGACGCCGGTGGGTTGACACGGGGGTGCGCGCGACGTGACGGCGAGCGAGTGGCGGCATGGGCGTGGCACTGTGGATGACACGCGCGGCGTGGGCGTGGTAAGGCGGCGAGCGACGTGCACGACAGCGTGTGCGGACGGGCGACGCGCGGCGTGGAGCGGCAACGCGGCGTGCTGGGCAGTGGGGGCGCGGGCGACACGGCGACGTGCAGCGCACGGCGCGGGCGTGCACGCGAGTGGGGGCCGGTACGACGCGGGCTGCAGGCGCGACACGTGGCGCGCGGTGGCGAGGCGGTGCAGGGGCCCGTGCGGCGTCGAGCGGGTGGCGTGCAATGAACAGTGAACTTTTTCATTTTCCCGAATTAATTCCTATTTTCTTCCTATTCCTTCTTGCTTTCACTAATAAAATTAAAATATTATTTGGCCCTGACAATAATTAAATTTTAAACTATATTTTCAATCCTTTTGCCCACTTTTATTATCTTATATTATATTATATATTTTTTATCTATTTTTCTTCCAAATAATAATTTTGATTCAACATCAACCCTAGGCTTCCGTATACATCTTTTTATAATTTTATTTAAATATTATTTATTCTATTTACTAATTATTACCACTTTCTCTCAAAAATAAGGTTTTATCCAAAAATAAACTTTTATTAACCCTTAGCCCTTTCTATTTATATTCTTTTATAATTTTTTATTTCTAATCTTTGTTTTGGAATTTTCTTACTTTTAGGATTTTTAACCTATTCAGCTTCTTCCATTTTTTGAATAAATTTTTATTTTATTTATAATACGCAACAAAAATTGGCAAATAAGAAGCAACAACATGACAAGATGCAACAAAATCAAAAGTTTTTGTAAGTTCCGATTTTTAATTCCTGATTTTAAATTCTCCGATTTTCAGGGTGTACAAACCTACCCCCTAACAATAAATCTCATCCCGAGATTTGGGTCGGGTCGTGATTGGGAGTCTGTCGGTATAAACATATGGGACGGATCCATTGGGACTTCTCCTTAGCAGGATGACGAATAGGTTGGCTGCTTGGCGTGACGAAGGAATCTATCACTGAGTTTCTAAGGGTGGTCCACTTCGATTCTTTGTTTCTGATAACATGATATTGTCAGCTCCTTAATCCTTGGGGCATCCTTCAAGCGTACAAGATTTAGTATGTCTCTAATTTCCTTAAGTTGTATAATAGACTTGCTGTTCCAAAACTTTAGAGACCTTTATCTCATAGATGGGTGGTGATCCTGACATGATTGGGGTCTAGAGATTCCAGTAGGTGGCAAGAGGCTATCTAGAGAAGGTTTGGTTTTACCTAGCCTCAATATAGTGTCCAATCTGGGGGTCCAGGGTTATGTCACTCTACCCCCCTAACAATAAGTTCAAGCTTGGCTTTTAGGGTAAGGGCTATATCGGCATTTTCAAGCATGGTTGACATCCTCACCATTCCAGATAGAGTCTACGCACAGGTTCCTAACATTCCCTCAAGATCTTGGCTTGTCCTTTTGGTCTATCTGTCGGTCTCACAAGCTTACTTTCAATCCTTGGGTAGGAATGGTTCACGGGTTGGGTCCTCAGTATCTTGTCCATTTGGATTTCCCAAGTCATCGTTTGAGCTTTATTTGCCTCGGGCGGGGTAATGGGAGATTTTTCCTGGGTCGTCTTTCCAGAGATGTCGAGGTGGTTTCCTGAAACTCGAAGGGTTGTCTTAAACTTAGGCTAACCATCCTTGATCCATACTTTGTTGAGTCTTGATCCATGGTCATGTTTGTCGGTGAAACTTATGGGGTAGATATGGTAACTTCTCTCCGTCCATAGTCTAATACCCCTTGGTTCTTAGTTAACTAGTCCATTCCTGATATGATGTCTAGAGTCTGGGTTGGCAATACCATAAGGTTTGATAGGAATACTACATCTCTGATCCGAATGGGCACACTAATGCATACGTGGAGTATAGTTATATCTTCCCCAGGTGAATCTACTATCATTGATCTCTTAAGGCCTACCTGACATAGGTTATGTTCTGTGCTTATTCTTGAGGTTATGAAAGAATGCTAAGCCCCAAAATCAAACAAAACTTTAATTAGTGCAGAATGGATAGAGAACATACCATCAACACGACCTGGTCCTCCTGAGCTTCTTCTACACGCGCGTGGTTCACTTGGCCACGGCGGACTCCGGTGGTAGCCTCCTTTGGCTGGGGCGTTCTGAATAGGGCACATCCAGGTGCCGGGGTGGGGGTTCCTCGTACTGCGATGGCATTGGCTCCAGTACGGACGGGGGTGTTGCGCGGCTTAGGGCAATGATTGGCAAAGTGTCCAAACTCCCCACAGTTGAAGCAGTTCACATTCTTAAGTCCTAGGGCCGCCAAAGTAGGTGCCGGGGTACGAAAACGGGTGGCATGTGGTTTGCTAGCGTTGCTGGGTGCAGAGGGGCGATTGGTCGCCGCGATGGTTTGCTTTCAACTGGACAATGTTGCTCCCTTGGGTCGCTGAGATGTCCCTTGCGTTGGACGGGCCAGAGCAAGCCTTCTCTTTCGGTTGTTTTCAACCGTCCTTTGGTCAAGCTCAAGCCTCACGACCTTGTTGATGAGGCTATGGAAGCTGGTGTGGTCTTGACCGATCATCGGTCCTCTCAGCTCGTCGTTCAATCCTTCGATAAACTTATCCATCTTTTCTTCTTCGTCTTGTAGGTCGCTTGTGGCGTAACGGGCAAGCTGCGTGAACTTGTTATGATATTCTTGCACCAAGGTGTTGCCTTGGCGCAACCTTCTAATTCATTCTTCTTCATTATCATAACCGCGGCAGGTACAAAATTTTCACGGAAGGCAGCCGTGAATTCCTCCCAGGTCGTTTCTCCGGCATCTTCAGCCCGAGTCTCTTTGTAGGTGTCCCACCGTCACTTGCGGGACCTTCCAGCTGATTGGTGGCGAAGATGACTCTGTCAGCTTCCCGTACTCGGACGAGAGTCAACTTCTTCTCTATTACCCTCAACCAATCTTCAGCATCCATGGGTTCTTTCATCGTGGAGAAGGTAGGCGGCTTGGCTCTCATAAACTCTCCTAAACTTGAACTTCCGCGATTCCCCTGGTTGTTGGCAATGGCTTGAAGCAGTTGGGTCCGTAAGGTCATGACTTCCGCTAGGGTGGAGGGCTTAGGCTCCGGCGGGTTCTCAGTAGCTGCTGAGGCTCTGCGGCGATGCGCATCTGAGGAATATAGACGAGGTAAGAGATTGGATCGACTAAGGTCACGGTTCTAATTGATTTTTTTCACTTCAAGTTATTTTTAAGTGATCTTTTGCACACAACAAGCATGGTGGAATAAACTTGTTTAAGATATAACATAGAACTTTATATTAGTTCATAGATGTTACATCATAAGGGTACATCGGACTGCCATGCACAGTCCCATACTATACAACACTAACATCATTCTACATCACACCATAACTAGGGGGAAATCAGGGTGTGGCCCTTGCCAACTCAACACCATCCAAAGAAAGACCAAAACCCTTGCAGATATCCAATCTAATGATCCAACCATCCGCAGGATCCAGGTGCTACTTTTACTCCTGTGGAATACCGGTGTTGCAGATCATGGGGTTGTCTTGAGACTGATGGCGCTTAGGCAGTGGGCAACTTCTGGATACATGACCTGTTTCGCCACAGTTGAAGCAACGTCGGTCTTCTTTTGCCGGTCTTGGAAGGGGGCATTTATTGAAAAAGTGTCCCAGCTTACGACAGTTGAAACAGATCAAACCCGATTTGTCAGGAGGTACGCTATTCTGGTTATGCCGCATGCCTTTGTTACCACTGATGGTCTTTACCAGGGTTGGGGCTGTCTCAGGATCAGAAACATTTTCTCTGTTAGTGGTTCCAACCAAGAGTTGATTGGTGGACTGTCGGAATATCTTTTGGCCTTCCTTCTTCTTATCTAAGATTAAAATCAGTTGACAGTCCTTAGGTACATGATCTGTTCCTTCACACAAGAAACATGTAATGGCTCTCATGGGGCATTCCTTCGGCATGTTGGGTGTCTTCACCACAGTGACAGAGGTAGTTGCACATGCTTGCAGTGTGTCCAATCTCTCCACAACGAGTACATGCCTTGAAATCCATTTCTCCTTTTCTAGTGCTTTCCATGTTTTCTTCATCATCATCTCCAGAGGACATCTCTTCTGATGTACTATCCTCTGGTTTGGGCAGTTCATAAAGCTGGAGATGTCGGGTTAACTGACGTGCACCACGGAAGGTGTTGTTCCTTAGGTGTCGGGGAATCTTGGCAGCATCTTGAGGCGTGAACACCGTGCCTGTGACGATCATTTTGCTATCACAACCTATATTCCAGTCTAGTGACTTTCTCCTCTTGTGCACCGCCTCTTTTCTTTGGTCGGGATCCTGGTATACTCATCCCATGTTCCATTTCTGATCATGGCTTGCCATCTGCTTTTGAAACTATTCTAGAGTTAGAGAGGGGTAATATCAAAACAATTTTAGTAGAGAAATGGGGGACAAGAGTATAAGGGAAAACACATTCTGTTTTGTAGACATAGTTTGTATTTGAAATAATCCTAAGTAGGGATAGTTCCCTTTAACCAGCTCTACAGGGGGTGGGGCACCATTTGGTCTTATCCTACAGTCGCACCGCTCTGATACCAGCTCTGTCGACCCCCGTTTTTGAGGACGGGAATCTTTCATGTTCATAGTACCATTTCCCTGGATCGAGTAGTTTGGTACCCACGAATACAGTACTGAATTATCACGTGCAAAGTGCACGAATAGTCTTACACCCAAAGGTATTACAATAATATGCCCGAAAGCAATATCCAACACACATATAGGTCCTCAGGGACCGGATACAACCAAAAATAGAAAGTAGGTAAGGCAGCGGAGTGGAAGGCATCGGCTTATCGATTGCCACGGGCAACGACTAGGGACTAAGACCTATTAGGCACCTTCGTCTTCCTCACCCTCCTGGTAGTAGGCGTACGGGTCTTCAGGGTCTTCATTATCCACTTCTGAAGGTTTGTGCATATAGCAAGGGTGAGTACAAAACGTACTCAGCAAGCCAGCACAGCAAAGATGTATATGATAGGAGATTCTCAAAGGATGATTGTGGTTTATTTGCACAAAGCCAATTTTCATGAATCATTTCACAAGCCTAACTTCTAGCCTGGTCAAGTTTTATTACCATAGTTCATTAAGTCGGCAACGGTTCTGTCCACCATCCATTATGAACCCAAGGATAGCTTCCCACCACTGGGTCGTCATGGTTTTTTGGGGAGTCTACCCTTCTCGTATCTCGAGAAGTTGGTCCACCAGTACATAAAAATCATCATGCAAACCCATCCAATCATTTTAAAATTTATGAGTCTAGCCAAAAGAGAAACTTGTCACGCCGCTCATTATCCCCGAGCACGACTATTCGAATAGATTGATTTACTCACACTACAGTGGATGTACACTTTACCCGTACTCCGCAACTACCCATTGAATGAGCCTACATCCCTTTCATATGGGATGGTCACGGCAAAGCTTTTCGATAACCTTACTTTGGCAGTACCCGCTCCATGAACTTAAGTCCTCATGCACTCTAGCCGTCAGTTCCTAGCAGCGAGAGGAGTTTTGGCGCTCCCGGGGTAAGAGAAAGACTTGATCCATCCTTAACTTCCAACCTTCATCTTCATGTCCTCATATTGATCGTATAACCCGATCTTTGTCCAGGTACCTACCAGCGGTAAATCCCCTACTGGTAAGCCCTTAACTCAACCCAACACCTGAAACACTACGCAGGGATACTGCCTCCGCTCGAATATCTAGTCCGCTAAGTCTATACCCATTCGAGAAGTACGGTTGTACTGGCTCGTTTCATATTAGAAGTCTCATGGCTCGGTCCTTAACTGACCAGAGACGGTACTTGCCTTTGCCGGAGCACCCAAATCATCCATCCGCCCCAGTCTAAAAACATTGGTTTTGTACTTTCATTTTTCCATCAAAACTATTTTCATTATGTTCAACGCAATGTGGCGCTCATGTCTCCACATGCCGTATCTCAACAACCTTCCCTAAGGTAGTTGCCCAAGCATATAGCTTTTGTAAAAATATGAGTATGCAAGATTCTAGTATAAGCATGGCTAAGCATTTTACCGAAGGTTTCCTTCGGTTATATCACATCGAGGGTTACAAAGATTGTATCTAAGGGTAAGCAATATCAAGGCATGGCTCATCAAGCATAGGTATTTCGTGTATAGCATGCATATTTGAAGTTTAAATCAATATCATTTCGCAATTAGGATCAACATGTTCAAAGGGAGTGATGACTTGCCTTGCTCGCACGCTTGTTGAACGGAGTCTTCCGCGTAGTCGGCGCTTGCTTCCTCGGATGCTAACCGTACGCACGAAAATAAGGATTAAATTCGATTAGAATTCAATAATATCAAATAGAAGCCAAATAAATTGCGAAAGCGGTTCCTAAGACAATCTATAGCTTCAATACGAATTTTAAAGTTTGAATCTCTCGAAAATCCGAGTTAAATTGGCAAGTTAAGAAATGTTTGATTATAATTTCAACTTCTAACTTTTTATCGGGTGGACAACCCTAGGGTTAAAAGTAGTTAGATTTTAAATAATTTATCCGAATGTTTGGAACCATATTGGTTGCTCTAGGTTTTGGTAGCCTAATGACAAAATTAATGTTAAATAACAAGTTATAATAATATCTTTATTATAGCTAAGTTTAAATAATCTTGGTGAATTTTTCTAACAATTAGTTTAGTTAAAAATTGCATTTATGCCACAAATTAATCTTATCATTATCCCCTAAATAATTTATTTCAGGAAAACCAATTTTATTACTTCACATTTTCCTAAATAATTCCCTTTTTATTTCTTTCTATTTCTTTTCCTATTTTTCCTTTTCTCTTTTTCTTTTTCTTTTTTTCTCTTTTTTTTCTTTGCTCTCTCTCTTCTCTCTCGGCTGGCGCCGGCGGCCGGTGGGGAGGAGAGCGCCGACGGCGAGGGAGGGCCGGAGCTCGGGATCTAAGTGGTTTTTCACCATCTACGAACTATGTGGAACGTACTTTGGGGCTTGCCTGGGCCGGGGAGGCGACGGGGAGGGCTGGCGACGGCAAGGAGGCCATGGCGGCGTCAGCGCTCGTCGACAGCGTACTTCGGTGATGCTACGGCCAAGGCAAGGAGTCGCCAAGCATCTACGGGTCCTAGGGAAGCTAATGGGGGCGTCGGTTTGGTTGGAGAAACCTCGGAGCGGCCTAGCACTATGCATGCGCCGGTGGCATGGTTGCGGCGGCTGCGACGCTTGTCATGGCGGTTAACCGGCAATGGCGCGGCCAAGGCTAGGGGTCTGGGAGCGTCTGCGGGGTACGGGGAAGCTAGCTAGGGGACTCATTTGGCCGGGGAAGCATCGGGATGAGCCAGCACCATGCGCTGCGGCGGTGGCCGGACAGGGTGTCCACGGCGGTGCTTGCCGACGACGGACTCCGGTGGGTGTTCGGCTCGGGAAAGCTAGGGGAATGGGACCTCGAGACGCGTAGAAGGTGAACGTACCTTCAATTCGATGGGAATTCAACCGAGTGCGGCGAATTTCAAAGGATTGCTCCGGGCGGCTCGACGTCGAGTTCTCCGGCTTCCTTTGGACTTCCACAAAATCCGAGCAATGCGGTGGGGGAAATTTGGGGGAAACTTGAAGGAAAGATTGAGGGGAAGATGAGGAAGGAATGCTATATGGCAAACTTGGTTCGGGGTGCTCGTTTTATAGGCGGCCTGCGGTGAGGAATGCGACGGCGGCATGGCGCGCACTGGCGTGGCATCAGCGACGTGGCGCGCGCATGGCCGACGCACGACGCGACAAGCTACAGCATCGCCGGTGTGACTGACATCGGGACGGCCTAGCTCATGCGCGTACAGCGAGGTATGGCGCGGTGGGGTTCCGCTACACGGGCGCCGGGGTGGCTAACACCGGCGGGTTGACGCGAGGGCGTGCACGGCGCGACGGTAGACGAGTTGCGGCATGGGCGTGACGCTGTGGATGACGCGCGCAGTGTGGGCACGGTACGGCGGCGGGCGACGTGCGCGACGGCGTTTGCACGCGGCGGGCGGGCGCGCGCGGCTTGGAGCGGCAACGCGGCGTGCTGGGCAGTGGGGGCGCGGGCGACACTGCGACGTGAAGCGCACGACGCGGGCGTGCGCGCGAGTGGGGCCGTGCGGCGCGGGCTGCACGAGCGACACGTGGCGCGCGGTGGCGAGGCGGTGCAGGGTCCGTGACGGCGTCGAACGGGTGGCGTGCAATGAAGCAGTGAACTTTTTCATTTTCCAGAATTAATTCCTATTTTCTTCCTATTCCTTCTTGCTTTCACTAATAAAATTAAAATATTATTTGGCCATGACAATAATTAAATTTTAAAGTATATTTTCAATCCTTTTGCCCACTTTTATTATATTATATTATATTACATATTTTTTATCTATTTTTCTTCCAAAAAATAATTTTGATTCAACATCAACCCTAGGCGTCCCTATACATCTTTTTATAATTTTATTTAAATATTATTTATTCTATTTATTGATTATTACCACTTTCTCTCAAAAATAAGGTTTTATCCAAAAATAAACTTTTATTAACCCTTAGCCCTTTCTATATATATTCTTTTATAATTTTTTATTTCTAATCTTTGTTTTGGAATTTTCTTACTTTTAGGATTTTTAACCTATTCAGCTTCTTCCATTTTTTTAAATAAATTTTTATTTTATTTATAATACGCAAAAAAATTGGAAAATAAGAAGCAACAACATGACGAGATGCAACAAAATCAAAAGTTTTTGTAAGTTTCGATTTTTAATTTCCGATTTTAAATTCTCTGATTTTCAGGGTGTTACATGTGTCCTGCTCAAGAGTGTACCAATCTGCGCTTCTATCACTAGCATGGACTGCGTAAGGGTGATCCACACCATCAAGCATAGAGTATCGCTCTATGCAGATGGAATTGTCCTCTTTGTCTCGCCTGTTTCTCAAGATTTGGATGCGGTCAAGGAGATTCTCTCCTACTTTGTGGAGGCCTCCAGTCATCCAATCCAATATTCAAAGGATGAGTTGGCCTTGGTCTTGCGCATCCTTCCTTGTTATATCGTGGATTTCCCATGCAAGTGCTTGGCCAACCCATGCTCCGCGAAGAAGCTACTGCAGGGCAGCCTTCATCGCCTTGTGGATTCACTCCACAACCTATTGCCAGCTTGTGAGGGGAGGCTTTTAGCAACGGTGGGCAGGTTAATCATGGTTCAATATGTCCTTTCCACCATCCTGGTGCACCTCTCTTTTACTATTGGGTTGTTGGATCGGGTCTTGAAAGCCCTCGACAAGTGGCGAGGGCTTTCCTTTGGAAGGGTTTGGAGCAGGTCCATAGTGCGAGTTAAAGCCTAGTTGCATGGCCCAAAATTTGCCGGCCCAAGAAGCTCTGAGGTTGGCCGTCACGGACCTTCAGATCATGGGTTGGGGACTGCATCACACCAGCAATCCCTTCTAGGCCAGCTTTAACCGTGCAGCAGGAGCAGTGCATATCAAAGATGTCCAATATGTATGTTTTGGTCCCATAGGGGATGGCCACCGTTTCCTCTTTTGGTCAGACAACTGGATTGAGGGGCAAACCAGTCAAACTGCTTGCACCTGATATGTTCCTCGTCTCATGCATCGCCGGAAGTCCACTTCGGTAGCAGCTGACCTCACCAACAACACCTTGCTCTCTGACATCACCAGCATCCTAACTATTAGAGAATTTGATTGATGTACTTTCCTACCTTAGGTCTTTCCTTCTATTGTACCTACCATAGTTATACTTTCCTAGTTATTGTACTTTCCTAGTTTAGCTCCTCTAATTGAGGATTGTACTCTTATAAATGGAATACACTCCTGCCTATTGGTTGTGTGGTGATTCTCCTTCCTAAGCCTCCACCAGCTACTCTCCTCTGTTTTTTCCTCGGTTCTTCCCTGTTCTCCCTTACACCGACATCATGTCAGCGTCCTCCATCGATTCACCCGCAACCTCTTCTGCCTCCACCACTGAGAATGCCGCCGTCGTGCCTCCAGTTGTCCTCAATCCTTACTGCACAATCGCTGTCAAATCCCATGTCCCTGCCACTCTTGATATGACGGCGGCCAACTATTCTCGTTGGTCCAAGTTCTTTCGCACCATGTGCATCAAGTTTGGTCTCCTCTCCCACATCGATGGCTAACATCACGCATCCCGAAGATCCCGCTTGGACTCTTGCTGATTCTGTTGTCCTCAGCTGGCTCTACGGTTCTGTCGCCGACGACATCTTGGATTCCCATGGCTGAAGATGAAACAATACACGAACTCTGGGTTGCCATCAAAGGTCTCTTCTGCGACAACAAGGAATCTCATGCCATCTACCTCAGCAGCCATTTCCACTCCCTGCTGCAGGGAGATCAATCCATCGCTGAATACAGTCAGCGCGTCAAGTCCTTGGCAGATCCTCTTCGTGACATTGGCCATCCTGTCTTCGACTCGCAGCTGGTCCTCAACCCCCTGCGCAGCCTGAATCCACGCTTCTCCATCACTACCGATGACATCGCCAATTCCACTCCATTTTCCTCCTTCTCTCGGGCTCACTCCATGCTTGCTCTCAAGGAGACACGACTAGCTAACGAGACCAAGATCGCTGACGAGACGGACCTGCTTACTGCTGGCCCCTCCTGCAACCAATCTGGTTGCCGCTCTAGTGCTGCCCCTGCTCCTGTCCAGCCAGCACCAGCTAGCGCCTCAGCCTCAACTCCAATGGTCACGATGGCCGACATGGCGGTTGCAATCGCCGCAGCAGAAATGGTTCTGGTCATGGTGGATACCATGGCAACAGTGCGCCCCAGTCGGCTGGTCCATGGTTCTTCTTCAACCCATGGTCTCCACCTCCCGCCGGCTCTTGGCCTGCTCCTAGTCCGCAGTGGCGCCCCTCCTCTACTCCTGGACTGCTCGGCGCTCCACCACAACAGTCGCATACTTGCCTTTGCACCACTTCAGCACTCCCCCACTTCAGCTTGGGATCAACAAGGGCTGATCACGCCCTGAATCAGCTTGTTGCCCAGGGACATGGCTGGGTTGTTGACAGCGGCGCCACCTCCCACATGACGTCCGATGGCGGTATATTGCACTCTTCTCATCCTCCCCCTAATACAACTGTCACTGTTGGCAATGGTTCTCATTTACACATTGCCTCTAGTGGCCACTCCTCTCTCCAAACACCCACCACTAAATTTTCTCTTCGTGATGTTCTTGTTGTTCCTCATTTAGTTTGCAATCTACTCTCCATTCGCAAATTCACTTGTGATAATCATTGCTCTCTTGCCTTTGACGAATTTGGTTTTTCCATTAAGGATCTCTTGACGCAACGCCTACTTCTTCGCTGCAATAGTGAATGCGATCTCTACACCATCCCTCCTAACGTGCCTCTATCCACTGCCAGCGCTCACCTTGTTGTCTCCTCCCAACTTTGGCATCAACGACTTGGTCATCTCGGTGCTGCATCAATTTCTGTTCTAAATAAAAATTCGCACATCACTTGTAATAATGTAGCCTGCTCACTTTTCCAGTCCTGTCAACTTGGCAAACATGCACGTCAACCCTTTGCTACCTCCGTTTCACGCACCTTTGCGCCCTTTGAACTCATTCATCGTGATGTGTGGACATCTCCTGTGGCTAGCATCTCTGGATTCCAATATTATTTAGTTGTCGTTGATGATTTCTCTCATTTTTGTTGGACCTTTCCTCTCAAAAAAAATCTAACGTCCACCAGCATGTAATCGGCCTTGCTGCCCTCGCTAACAACTAGTTTGGCCTTCCTCTTAAGTCTGTGTAGGCTGACAATGGTCATGAATTTGTCAATCATGCCAACACATCCTTCCTTGCCTCCCACGGCGTAATCCTGTGCCTTTCCTGCCCTCACACCTCTTCGCAAAATGGAAAGGCTGAACGTATGCTTCGCACACTCAACAATATGATCCGCACCCTTCTCCTTCATGCTCACATGCCTCCTCGGTTTTGGGCTGAAGCACTCACTACCACCACTTATCTTTTAAACTGGTGTCCTTCTTCTTCCATTAGTGTTGCCATCCCATACACTCTTCTCCATGACACACCACCTCTGTATAGCACCTTCGTGTCTTTGGTTGCTTGTGTTTTCCCAACCTCTCTGCCACCGCTGCTCACAAACTTGCTCCTCGGTCTACAGCCTGTGTCTTTCTCGGCTATCCTCCCCAACACAAAGGATACCATTGCCTTGATCTCACTACCAACAAAGTCATCATTTCTTGTCATGTTGTTTTTGATGAAAATATTTTTTCCATTTGCCAGTAGAGATCATGCACCTATTCCCACTTCTGATTCCACTGCCAACCTCAATTTCCTCATCGACGATTCTGCTATACCAGTGTCTTGTTCCTCTGTCACAGCACCTATGCAGGTCTCCCCAGCGGCTGCTCCAACTTCGGGTGATGGCTGCTTGCTGTCCCGACCACCCGTACATCTGGTTTACACCCGACGGCCATTTGTGGCACTCTCTCCTTCATCACCAGCTGAGCCTCCTTCTCCTCTTGTGGCTGTCCCGCTGACTGAGCCAGCTGCAGCTACACCGCCACCTCCCCAAATTGTTACACGCTCCAAGGCTGCTGCTGATCCCTTTGTGGAATTCTTCTCGCTCGCGGCTCAGCATGATCCGGTATCGTCCATTCCGACCAACTACCACAACGCACTTGCTGATCCCAATTGGCGAAGTGCAATGAGCGATGAGTACAAGGCGCTAATGGATGATCAGACTTGGCGCCTTGTCCCTCGTCCGCCGGGTGCTAACATCATCTCTGGCAAGTGGATTTTCAAGCATAAATTTCACTCTAATGGCAGCCTGGCTCACTATAAAGCACGATGGGTTGTTCGCGGCTTCTCTCAGCAACACGGCATTGACTACGATGAGACTTTTAGTCTAGTGGTCAAGCCAGCGACCATCCGCACCGTTCTCTCCATTGCTGCATCACATTCCTGGCCAATTCATCAACTCGATGTCAAGAATGCTTTTCTTCATGGCACCATCTCTGACACTGTCTACTATTAGCAACCCCCAGGGTTTGTGGATCCCACTCACCCCGACCATGTGTGTCATCTTCAGAACTCACTTTATGGTCTAAAGCAGGCTCCGCGGGCATGGTACCATCGCTTCAGCACCTACATCCGTCAACTCGGATTTGTCGCCACCTCCTCCAACACATCCTTGTTTGTCCTCTACCAAGGGACTGACATGGCCTATCTATTGTTGTACGTCGACGACATCGTCCTCACCGCCTCCACCCACACCCTCCTCGAGCGCATCATCGTCTAGCTTCGCTCGGAGTTTGCCATGACAGACCTTGGAGATCTGCACTTCTTCCTCGGCATCTCCGTCACAAGCTCTTCCAACGGCCTACTATTGTCTCAACAACGGTATGCCATCGATCTTCTCTACCATGCGGGCATGGATGAGTGTCATGCTACTACACGCAAATAGAGACTCATGCTAAGCTCTCCGGTCTCGATGGTGCTCCGTTTGCTGATCCCTCGGAGTATCAGATTCCTGCAGGTGCACTCCAATACTTGACACTTACTCGCCTTGACTTGGCATATGTCGCTCAACAGGTGTGCCTCTTTATGCACAACCCTTGAGAGCCTCACCTCGCACTCACAAAGCGCATACTACGGTATGCCAAGGCACACTCGACACCGGACTCCACATCGATCGTTCACCGGTATCATCGATTACCGCCTACTCCAATGCTGATTGGGCCAGCTATCCGGATTCTCGTCACTCTACATCCGGTTACTGCATATTTCTTGGTGACAATCTTGTGCCTTGGTCCTCCAAGCGTCAGACTACAGTATCTCGCTCCAGTGCCGAGGCCGAGTACCGCGTCGTTGTTCATGTCATTGCAGAGTGTTGCTGGCTTCGGCAACTTCTTCAGGAACTTCATGTGCCTCTCACTACGGCCACCGTGGTTTACTGTGACAACGTTAGTGCCATCTATATGTCTACCAATCTAGTACAACACCGACGAACTAAACATACTGAGATCGACATTCATTTTGTCCGCGAGAAGGTTTCTCTCGGTGAAGTCCATGTCTTGCATGTGCCATCATCTCATCAGTTTGCAGACATCATGACAAAGGGCTTGCCGACTCAACTTTTCCAGGAGTTTCGGTCCAATCTTTGCATCCGGACTCCTCCCGCTGCGGCTGCAGGCGGGTATTAGAGAATTTGATTGCTATACTTTCCTACCTTAGGTCTTTCCTTCTATTGTACCTACCATAGTTGTACTTTCCTAGTTATTGTATTTTCCTAGTTTAGTTCCTCTAATTGAGGATTGTACTCTTATAAATGGAATACACCCCTGCCTATTGGTTGTGTGGTGATTGTGCATTCCTTTCTACACTAACAATGTGCGTCCTCTCCCAATTCTTGAAGATTTGGGACAAGACGCAAAGCTTCTTGTTATAGGCCTCAGTCTAGGATGGATTTGTTTGGGGTTGGGCGGGTGCTGAGTACACGCCAGCTCGACGTACAACGCTTTCTTCGAATGCTCGCAATCCTTTCCCTGCGCCGATTTCCTGTGGCATAGTGCTAGTCCTATGAAATGTTGGCTTTTCATTTAGCTTGCACTTTGGCTATGTTGTTGGACAACCGATCAAATACATCGTCGCAGGATAGACAGTCTCTCCATGTGTCCTATGTGTGTGCAGGAGCTAGAAACATCCCATCACATCTTGTTGGAGTGCATCTCCGTGCAATAAGTTTAGCACAAGTTGCTAGCAAGATTGGACTGGCCTCCTCCTCGCCAAGCCAACAGTCCACACTCCAAGTTTGATTGGAGTGCTCTCGTTGACAGCTGTCTGATCACATCTGAAGAGGATTTGACTCCGTCATCTCCTCATTATCTGGAATCTTTGGTTGGAAAGGAACGGTCGTGTCTTCAATAGGGTCCTATCCCAAGTGAATACGGTGGTCGATTGCATCGTGTAGGAGGGGAGGGTCTAGGTGAAAGCGAGGCCAAGTCCTCTAAGAGTTCTTCTTGACATGTAGTCCTTATCTTTTGTTTTCTTGCTTTTTGCTTGTTGGGGGCTGCTTTTGCCTAGCTTAGCCAGCCTTTGTTCACCTTTCTCTTTATGTAAACACCCCATGACTGCTACGGTAGGTCATAATTGTACAAATATTTCTCTCCTGCTAATGAGCAAGGCTCTTGCACATTGTAAAAGAATAATGCCAAAGCCAGATTCATGCTTCATAATAACACAACTCAAGCCGATGAAAACTAACACGTGTGAGTGGTGGAATCATTGACTACCAACTCCCTATGCCTATATGCCTCTGATATGTTAACTATTCACCAACAGCATATTATCCACATACATCTCAAATTAGAAATCATTTGGTGAGATCAGCTCCCGTCATCAATGGCCTCCGCTAGCTATGACATCTATTCTCCAGTAACATATTATCCTCGCAGATTCTAAGTTAGATACCATTTGGTCAGAGCAGTGTGACGCCCCGCACTTTTAACTATAGATATAAAGACAAGACTGTGGATTATTATTTAAAAATTCTCATTTTACCAAATAGTAGCGCACCTCAGAGACCGCAATAGAGAAATAGCTAGAAAATACCTTAGTTATCTTCTATTCGTTCCTGAACGTTTTATGGGCATTTACACTGTCTTATACTTGCAAACTAAACTATGTAACCTGTGGGAGTTATAGCAATTGTGAGCACGCAAGTGTGCTCAGCAAGTCATTAATAGCAAAATAAATGCATAAGTAATAATCTAACAATATATACTGTATAATAATACATATTCTATACCCTATATCCTACATCATCACCAACATCATCATTCACCATCTATGTGTATTTTGCAAAAACGGTTTATAACACTAAATTACACTCGTAACATTTATAGAGTTAATAATAACACTATGACCTTCAATAAACTTCAATAAAAGAAACAAACATGAATCACGATTTTATTTAGCATTGAACAGTCTTGTATCATTTTATTCATAGCTACTCTTAACACGTTTAACTGTCGCACTTTACTGGATACGAAACTGTGCTAAAAATATATAACTGTGATAAGTACCTCTAATATTTTTTGTGTTAGACTCAGCGGGACCTACCATATCTAATTATTATAGGAAATCATACCTCATATACGGAAGGTGTTCTGGATAAGAAAAAAGAAGCGAAGTTCTACTTCAACACGATAAGGACTACTCGGATCGTACCTGTACTTGGTTACTTAGTTCTACTTAGACAAAAGACATCTGAGTGTATAAATATAAGACCCTTTAGAAGGAGAGAGGACACGCCAATAGAGACAAAGACAAGCCAATACAAGACAACTCCAATCTCGTCGAGATTCATATTCGAGAAAGCTGGCTACGTTAGCAATCGACTATAAGTAAGAGCTCCATGTCGCTAAGTCGATAGAGACTAGATTAGATCATCATAAATATTATACTTGTGAGATATCTATAACTATTTATAAAGCAAGTAGTGTTTCCACCCAAAATTTTTGTCCGCCAGGCTATTTTGCAGAAAACCCCTTGAGTGTTTGTAAAATTAACCCGCAATCCGTCTGACTATTTTATACAAAACCCCTTGAGTGTTTATAAAATTAACCCGCAGTCTGCCTGCCTATTTTGCAGAAAACCCCTCGAATGTTTATAAAATTAACCCGCAGTCCTCCTAGCTATTTTGCAGAAAACCCCTTGAGTGTTTATAAAATTAACCAACAGTCCACCTTGTTATTTTTGCGAGAAAACTCATTGAGTGTTTATAAAATTAACCCGTAGTCTCAATGTTAAAATAGGCCTCAAGTGAAGACATAAAGAAAAAAATATAAATTAAAATTACATGATACTTCAACTTTGAAATATTTATGATAAAATAAAATGACGTCTGTTGCAACACAGAGGCATATTTACTAGTTGATATATAAAGACAATACCGACTTCGACCAAGAGGAGTATGGCTATTATCTATCAGTTAAGGGGCCCAAACCTATATAAAAATTATTTTTTTATCTCTTTTATCTCAATTTTACGTATAACCTGACATCAAAATTCTATACTCTATAATTACTGTAGATGGGTATAGCCCATTAATAATGACGTGCCAGATAGGGAAATTTGGTGTTTCAAATTTTGATGAGATGAGTTCGAGAGACGGAGTTTCCTATGAGTAATCTTTCGACGACTACGAATATAAGAGATATGATCTGTCCGAGGTATGTTTCTCTCTAGTTTGGAACCATCACCACTAATAATTCAGTCTATCAAGATAGATATCGCCACCATAAAGAACATCAATTTAATATTGTCGGTCGTGCGACCTTTGTCCGTTGTCGACTACTTTCGAACCGTCTCGCTGCCAAAATTCGACCGGATCAAACCGATCGATCACGAAGTTATCCGTCAATAATTCGACAATACTCTGGTACCTTCCCCCAAGAGCCAAGAAGTCGCGTGGAGACTACAACCGAGTCGGCATCGAGCAGGAGCAAGCATCGGCTGGCGTCCTTGCAAGTTAACTTGCAAGCCGAACACGGCATCTCCTCCAAATCCCGCGCCAAAAATACGTGTGCATGCTCGTTCGGACATGCATACTACACGAGTTTGCATCAACAACAAGATGAATAAAAAAACATATGCATGTTCGACTACACACAGGAGCCAAGGCCGACGACTTCAGGAGCCAATTCCCAATGCTGCTCGTCCATTTGCGCCTGGACATGGAGCTAATTAGGCTAGTCTTAATGAAAATTTTATCCTATTATTTTTAGGATGTGAGAATATTGATAACCGTTGTTTCAATGGAATAATTTTATTTTATTATTTTATAAATTTGTTGTACCATTTAACTTTTTGGTTTATATTGTAATCATGACTTTGTAGCCGTTTGCGTTCAAATATCATATACGGCTGGATAAGAAAACGCACATGCATAAATAAACTTGATCAACCATATTCTGAATCGTGTCTCGCATATCTGAAACACGACTGAACAGAATAACTAAATAAAACCAACAACCAAATTTTCTGTAACCTGGAGCAATCTGCAAACTTACCAGTCCACTCAATCAATCGATCATCATCTTTAAAGTTCTAGGCACTGTCATGTATCAGTATGTACTTAGAGGAGAAAAACAGCTGAAGCGATAATGGCATAAAAAAAATCTTTTGCATTGTGCTCCATCGGTTTGGTATCCGACAAAAAGGTTCATCCACATGCAGGGCGTTAAACTTTGGACCACATCATAAGGTTGTTCAGAACTAAGATAGCTAAGATAGCTTCAGAACTAAAATAGATAACTAAGATAGCTTCGGAACTATCACTGGCAGTAGACAAGTGCACCCTACAGAAACAAAAATAATTGAATTTTTCAGATCAATTCTCACTACCAGTAGACAAAATTACTGGAACAGATAAATTTGAATATCACTAACCTTAGTCACCAAATAGTTTTTCCTCAATCTTACGTATTGCTTTCTCTTGGTTAGCCTTTTGATTTTCAAATATTTGACTTGTATTTTGATTAAGCAGGAAATTATAAACCTCAAACATCTTTGCTTCCTTTTACTTCTTTCCAGCCTTCAAATTTATATCTGATATTTTAATTTGTGCTTTAGTCACCTTTTCACGCTCCAACTTACGATCTTCCTGCACCTTAACAATTTTGTCAATGTTTTCCCCAAGGATTACAATTCCTTCCATAATATTTTCCTTCTTGCACTTTCCATTGCGCTCACCCTTTGCTGCTTCCCTACCAATGGGACGCAATTGTTCATTTGGAACATCCACTATTTCACTCTTGTTTTTCTGTCTCCTCAACCTGTGCGCACCATTTTGGCTCATCCTTTAGTATCTTCCACCAATGCACCAATGAGAAACGCTTTCCAAACTTGTTTGCATACATCTTCTGTGCCTCCTCCTCCAGCATGTCGTCGGAGTATCTGCTTGTATTCACTTGTGTCACCTTAGTCCAGTAGCCATAGCAATCACTGATCTACGACTTCAAGCGTGACCAGTGAATCTTCAATTGGTTCATTTCCCTTGTATGCTTTCCATTCCCTTTCTTGTTAAACTCATCAGTTACTTCCTTTCAGAATGTATCACCTTTCTTGTCATTTCCCTTAACAGGGTCTTTAGATGCATTCAACCAAGCATTGGCCTACGAAATACAAAAAAAAGAACAAATCAAGTGTTGTACCAACCATTGACCTATAAAATATAAAACTAATTAGTGATTACCAGTCTCTCTTCCACTTCATGAGTCCAGTATCTTTTCTTTGTTGGCCTATTTGCATCATTGTTGTCATCTTCATCAATTTCAATTTTCACCGTCTTGTTAGTTAAAGTACCTTGTTTCGTAGTTGGGGGTGTTGCTGTTCCATAGGCACTTGGTGGTGGTGGAGATATCAGGTTGAAGGTCGCAGTCTGACCAACCAAATGAAACTTTCACCTTGTAGTTGTGCCTGCGGCGGATAGTGTGGTCGTTGAATAAAATTTTGAAAACCACCTAGTGGATAGAGCCTAAAATTTCCACACAATCAAGATGTATCAAAATCAAGCTGCCATCATTGAATAAAATTTAGAAATAGCAGTATGGACATCATCAAGACTAGGCTTCTATCGTCGCAATTAGACAATATAGGATGACAAGCATGGCATACTTAAAAAGGGATCTATCATTGCAACGGACAATAAGGTGGAAAGAATGGCATGCTTCAAAACTGGAACAGTACAAGTCTCATATTACCAGACTACGAAAAATGTTGAATCATTTTCTGCATAAGCAGGCATAAGTCCTAAAGCCCCTATTGATCATGGCCACCACAACAACAAGGATACGAGCAAACGAAGTACAAACATTGGATCTCAGAAGCACAATGGAAGAACTTGACTGCACTAGCCACAACACCAGAAGAACAACAAATCTAAAAATTGCCCCAGCTTCGCTTAACTATGTGTTAACGGCTAAATTTGGTAACCAAATCCCTAAGTCCTAGTTGAAGTTGAAGCAGAATCGGATCGGCTGATTTGACAGAGAAACAGAGGTCGGGTCGGCTGAGATGCGATCGGCTTCGAAGCCAGTCTGCTAAGGTTGAATCGGACGAGAACAGCCGATAGCCGATTCCAAGTTCAGAGAAGTCGAAGCTGTTTCTGATGCAGATATTTGGAGATAAAATAGAAGATCCGGTTTCCAAATTGCGCATTAAGAGATATTGCCATCTAGGGATAAAGTCCTATAACGGCGAATGTATGTAAACTAGAGATTTGTTTAGGGATAACCCTATTGTAAAGGCGGCAAAGGATTGCTTCCCGCGCTTTTGTCGTATAGATATAGTAGTTAGTTGTAACCGTGTGTAGCGCGATCTTTGCTGTACTTGGGTATAAATAGGACCCGAGACCCCTGTAAACAATTAATTCTCACACAATCAATACAACTTTCGGCGCATCGCCTCCTTTTTCTTCAGACGAACAACTGATCTGGCTTCGGGCTGCATCATTTCGATCCCCAAGTTTAGGTAAATGTTTGTCATTAGTGGTGTATCTCGTCGAATTTAGTGCTTCCATCGCTATGACACTCTAAATTCGATGATTTATGTTGCGCTAGCTATCATATGTCGCATATAATCTAGAACAATGGTTAGATCTGTCTCGACATCGGCTCGTTTCTGTCAAGGATCAGCAGCCGATAGAGCTAGGTCTAAGGGTTGGCTTAACTTATATGCGATATCCACCGTCTCGAGGTATTTACATCAGCTACAGTAGATCAGACTATTCTTTTTATACTTAATGTTGCATCATTATTGATCTCTTAAGTCGTTTTTAGAGCTTTCATGATCTACTCGGCTAGATGTATATGTTTAGAGACAGTGCCGGGGTTTCAGCCGGCCTTATCTGTTTTAATACTCTTTTAGTATATTTTGCTATCAGATTCATTAAAACCATCTCTTATATTAAGATCTTGCTCTAGTTAAATGCCCTAAGCCAGAATCAGTTTGTCAGCTACAGCCGACAGCCGACTGATCTAGGTTTAGCGCATTTAGCTCAGATCAATATCTTTTCATAAGATAAATCGGAGTATTAGCCGATTCACAGTTGGACTTATGACATCGGCTAAGATCGTTAAAGCATATATTTATTATTCTATTGTATATTTGGATTAAGTGACTAATATTGTCTCGGTGTGTCTGATCTATTCTAGTCACTTGGTTCAAATACACTTCGGAATAGCATATATATGTAAATTGACTCCTGTAGCCAATCCAGTAGGATCTAACTTAATACTTAACGCATATATCTCTATTTTTCTTGTTGGTTAACAGATCAAACCAACTGGCATGCCTTGTACAGCATATGTAGCCGAGAAGAACCTGCACTGGAGTTAAGCAGATCTTCCAGGCCAGCGCATGAGAGAAATTTCTCATCAACACTATGGTCTATATGTAAGGGTGTAGTGTGTGACTTGGCAATGTGTGCTTGTCAACTACTTGTCAAATAATACTAAACATAGATTTTATTATTATTAGTAACGGAAACTTCGGATCAAAACCTATGATAGACACAAATTCATTTAAATAAACATAGATTTTGGACAGGCAGGAAAGGTTTCTCATGTGATCTTCTCTTTTCTTGAATCCATGAACAGATGACCCTCTATATGAACAAAATCTGATGAACCAGAACCTACTTGTATAGCCGATTCTTTTGCATATGATGGGTAATTCCTTCATCCTCCATTTTTGCTTAGTAGTTTATTTTGTCGAATCTAGTGCTTCCATCATCATGATACTCTAGGTTTGATGCTTTAGACTGCACAAGTTATCATATACAGCATATAATCTAGAACAAGGTCTAGATCTATCTTGCCTTCGACTTGTTCTTCTCAGGAAGAAGCAGCCGATAGAGCTAGATCTAGATGTTGGTCTGGATTATATGTTGTATCCACCGTCTTGAGGGGTTTACATCGGTCTATTTAGATCTGATGCTATCTTTTTGTACTTAATGCTGCATCATCTATGATCTGTTAAGTCACTTTTAGAAGTATTATGATCTATTCGGCTAGATGTAATTTGTAGAGACAGTGCCGGGGTTTCAGCCGGCCTTACCTGTTTTAATATTTCTTTTAGTATTATTTGCTATTAGATTTATTAGAGTTGCCTCTTATATTAAGATCTTAATCTGGTTAAATACTTTAAATTGGTATCAATCTGTCAGCACTAGCTGACAACCGATTGATCTAGGTTTAACTCATTTAGGTTAGATTAATATCTTTTCATAAGAAGTATCGGAGTACTAGCCGAGCCACAGTTAGGTCTACAGTATCGGCTAGGCCATGAATGCATATATTTATTATCCTAGTGTATATTTAGATTAAGTGATTTATACTGTCTCGGAGTAGCCGATCTATCCCAATCACTTAGTTTAAATATGCTTTGGGATAGCAAATATATGTAAATTTGTTTCCTTACCCGATCCGGTAGGATCTAACCCTAACCTTAACGCATATCTGTTTGTTTCTTGTTGGTTGACATATCAAACCAACTGGCGCGCCTGTTTACATCATACAGCCGAGAAAAGGACCTGCACTAGAGTTAAGCGGATCTCCCAGGCCAGCGCGTGAGAGAATTTTCTCATCAACACATAAAAATTCCAAGCGCGGTCGAACACTTTTGTAAAGGTTGTCCTTGTACACCATAACCACCTTAGGTAACACTTGTTGGTTCTGAGGTTGACGGTGACTTACATCTGTTGGTCAGTTGGGGACACCACTACATATTGACAACAACCGTAGGTGCTTGCGTTGGAATGTACTGGATTCGATCTTGATTTCGATTCTGAGCTTGTATCTGCTACCATTGATACCATTGTTGTGTCTTCTGTATTTGACTTTGCATCTGATGCATCCACTGCTTGCACATTCATCATCCGACCTTGGGGGGCCAGAAACTGAACAAAAGTGGGGTTTTCGACACATGCTGTAGATGGTGGCTTGATCTGACCCAATGGTTTCTGACCTCAACTCACTGCCATTGGTACTGCTGTGGTTGTTCACATTTTCTCAGGTACTAACCAACTACTGAGAGTAAGAGTACACCCACATCAGATCAGTAGGTAAGTGGGTTAAGGTCTTATCTTTAGCAACCCCTCTCTTCCATCTCTTTGTTTTGGGCAGTATGGTCACATCCCCACCACTGATGTGAACCGTACACCTGCACACAGCAAACAACACACGACCTAACAGCTGACAACACTACTCTTCGGGGAAGGGTTGGGTTTAGGTCACCTCTAGAAAGGCTTCACTTGATCCTTGAGAAGAGCTGACTCAGGGCTGCTTGGCTCGATCTTCTTGCTCGAAGCTTCAGCTGGCGCTCCAGGCTAAACAGCTAAAGAGCTGAAGGGGAAAGGGGAGAAATTTGATAAATCGTTTCGCAAAGAACTCCGAACGGGGAAAGAGGCATTTTCGCAAATAGGGTTTCTAAAAAACTGGTCCTTAGGGTTTGACCATTTGGCTCAACCTACAGTCGAGATGACTCTGATACCAACTTGTCACACCCAGAAATTTAGCCAAATTTTTAGATTATTTTGTGTATTAAATCCCTGTCCAAGAATTAGCCAGGGTACACAAAATGATAAATCAATTAACAGATCCAACATAGAATAAAGCTTAAAATACTTACAGAAGAGGCACTTAGTCCTCACACCCGAAAGAAAGCAGCACCAGCGGAAAAGGCAATCCTAGCGGGGCTTCGACTCCACTCCACAGGCAGACTCAACTAGAGTCTGAGTCTTGGTCTTCTAACTTCGTCTTCAGCTCAGAAGCACTACAATTCTGGAAAAAGGAAAAAATAGCAAGGAGTACAACCACCATACTCAACAAGCCACACAGAGAATGCGGACGTGCAAGGGGAGAAAAGAGTGTCTTGGGCTATTTTGCATAAATGTGGTTGTAAAACCTTTCTAGTTTAAAATAGGAAAAGGTTGATTAATTAAGTCAATATTAATCTTCCACTGAACAATGATATCTCCACGTTGAACAGGCCCAACCAATCCACCTGTACTAATCCAATTCCACTGAGTTCATTTATTAAAGGTGGGACTAATCATGGCGAATCTGGTTGATCGTCCATAACAGCGGCCACGACTATTCGAATAGTTCTACTCTGGCCAGAGGTGTACAACTGTACCCACAAGACACGATTCCACACATGTTGTCATGCCCTGAAGCACCACCATGGTACTGCAAGGGAGAAATCATGACAAGACCCTTCGCATAACTCCCCCTGACCAAGCGACACCACACCTCAGGTTTCACCCCTACCCCTATCCAGGGTAGGCAGCCCCCTCTCGTGTCTAGGTGAATCCGGAAGCCGCATAGACCTTGCCCGGTCCATCCAAACTCCATCATGCCCACCCTTGCTTGGATGCGTCGGCCAGGAAAAGCTACACTACAAGTCCAGCCGTTGCCCATGCTGGCTTGTGGTAAGTACTGTAAGTCTTCCAGGGTTTCCCATGAACTGGTCCTTAATTGACATGGGTGCGACAAGCAAAACCATGCACCCACAGCCCACCATTTAGTCACATTTTAATTCAACATTTATTCCAAGGTAATACTAGTCCATGACCATCATTTCATGTGACTATAAACTAGTAGTATAGTTCTCCCATTAGGTAAGCTAGTGTAATTAAGCATGGCTAAGCATAAGTAATTCTAGCAAGATCACGTAAGTGACACAAGCTAGTCAAATTAATTACCCAGGTTAACAATGATTGGATAACAATCAAATAAGGCACAAGCGATTGGATAGGTAGACCCGATTCCCATATAATTAGCAAAACATGCAATTTTATTTGCAAACAATAAAATATTTTATAAATTAGGATCAATATTCGTCAAGGGGGAATGTAACTTTCCTTGCTTCTTCAGCTGATCTTTCGATCTTCGCGAACGCAAATGCCCGAAATGACAAAGTCTACACTTTAGCACGCAAAACAAGGAAAAACCCTAATAAAAACCAAATAAACAATACATGGAAAGTAAACAAACATGTACAACTTAATTTTAGATAAATTTTGATATTTGAATGGCCCAATTTAGAGTTCGTATGGATTAGATATGAATTTTAGAAATTTTGAACCATTTAATTGAATTCTGGAAATTAAAATGATTTATTGCGCAATTATTATTTATTTTTACAAAGGAAAACGACGACTGACGTCACACTGATGTTAGCGGAGGGAGGCGCACGCGAGAAAAGGACCGGTCCACCATGGACCGAGCCACGGCGCCACAGACGAGTGCACCATGTGGCGCCCACATGGCGCCAGCGAGGCACCGACGTGGCTACCACATGGACACCATCCGACGGCCCAGATCCACAGCGGGGCGGATCACACGACCGTGGGGCGAGGGAGGCCGGCTCGTCGGCCGACCAAGCACGTGACGATGCGACGACGACGCACGGGGCCCATAGACCACCAGCGGCGAGCGGCGGCTACCAAGGGGGTCGCGAATGAGGGCAAATGGGAGAGGGAAAGGAGGGAGTTCCCACCGAGCACCCGACGGCAGCGAACGGCGACACAAGGCGCTCCATGGCGGGGAGATGGCAGTGGCAGCGCACGGGTCGACGTCGCGGGTGGAGTTCCCGCGGCGGACGGCGAAGGCGGAGGGCCGGCGGGGGATCAGGGTGACCTAGGAAAGGTGCTAAAGGTTTTAGGTGGGGAAGAGGTGGCTCGAGGCGGCGTGAATCGCTGGCCGGAGATGGCCAAGGGCGGCGGCGCCTTGGGAACACGGGAGGAGGGCGACCCGGTGGCGGTCGGAGGAAAGGAAAGGGCTGCCGAGGTTGCTCATGAGATAGCGAAGTCGATGGATACGGTGGTGCGGCGTGAGGCGGATGAGAATGGCGCCGAGTGGCGGCCGAAGGCGGCAAAGAGTTGTAGGCTTGGGTCTTGCGGAGATGCATGGTTCCGGCGGCCATGGGAAAGAATGGGGTGGATGCCAGGACGCGGCGCGGCAAGGGGATACCGGCGGTGCAAGCGTGGTAGCTCGGTGGCGGCTGAAACGACGGCAGAGCGTTGCCGGAGCTCAGCGGCCGACGACGGAGAGCGGGAGAGCGTAGTAGGCTCGGGAGAGAGGGAAACATGCGGGGGTGCTCGAGGATCGATTTAAAGCGGCGAGAGGCGGTGGGAGGCTAGGAGCGGCCGAAATTGGTGGCGGAGTGGGGCGGCCGGTGCGGGGAGTGGGCGCGGCCGATGCGGGGAAGTGGCGGCGATGCGGCGCCGAGCTTCGCGGGAAATGGGGGTGGCACGCGGTTCGGGCGGAGTAGGGTGTGCACGAGCGGGAGGAGAGGCGGCGGGGCTTGCGTGACGTGGGTGGCCATGGCGGCGCATGGCCGGGAAGAGCAGGAGGTGAGGGATGAGCCTAACAGGTGGGGCCCGTTCCCACTGTCGGTGAGAGAGAGAGAGAATCCGAGTGATGGACGAAAAAAGAGACTTTGCACAAGGAGCGGGCCGACGAGTGGGCGGACCGAGGAGAGAGAGGAAGACGGCCACGGGGAGGGAATCTGGACTTTGCGCTATTGGGCCAAAACGGCCCAAGCACACGAAGGAGATTAAATTTGTTTTTCATTTATTTAATCGCATAAATAACATTTTTATTTTTATAAATACTTCCAGTGTCCAAATAATTCCAAGAAAAATCTTGAAAATAGATAGACACTCAAAGTATTAAATAAAAATATAAAAAGATCATTTACTAATTAAATAATTTATTCAAATAATTACTTAAGTGCTTTTGTATTATTAAAATTATTTTTGGAGCTCCAAAATTTCACGAAAAATTTCGAGAGTATTTTAGGGCATGGAGAATATTACAAAATATTTCCACCATGATTTTGAAAGGAAAATTTAATTTCCTCATTAAATTAACTTTGATAACTTTATTTTTATTTTAATAATTTCTAGAAAATGCATTATTTAATTTTTTTAATCCTGATCGAAAATCGAGGTGTGACACTTGCCTTACTCCTTCAAAGAAATCTTCTTTCCTCGCGAGCACGAACCTCCGAAACGGCGAAATCTACACATTGGCACGCAAAATGAGAAAAACACTAATAAAAACCAAGTAAACAGTACCTAGAAAGTAATCAAACATGTAGAGCTCAATGTTAGATGCATTTTGCAATTTGAATGGCCCAATTTGGAGTTCGTATGAATTACATATAAATTTTAGAAGTTTTGGACCATTTAAATCAATTCTGGAAATTAAATTGATTTATTACGCAACTTTTAATTATTTTTACAAAGAAAAGGGTCGGGATGACGTCCGCAAGCCGAGGGCTGATGTCAGCGAGCCAGGGCTGACGTCAGGTTGACGTTAGCGGGCACGCGGGTGCACGGTCGATCACCATGGACCGAGTCCACGACGGTCCATGGGCGGTCGCGCACACATGGTGCCGACATGGCAGCCATGCAGCAGCCACGCGGGTGGCCGAAATGGACGACAACAATTTGCCCCGAGGCAGATCAAGCGGACTAGGGCGATTGGGGATGGTGGCGACCGGCGTGGTGGCACGCATGGAGAGCGGTGGGGGAGTGCGGAAAGGAGAGGGGGAGCTCACCAGTGCACGGGAAGAGGTGGCGCGAGTGAACGGCGGCGAGCGGAGATGGCCGACGCATTGGGCTGGCACGGGTGACGAGCTCTAGTGGCAAACAGCGAAAACAGGCGGGTAGCTAGGGCTCAGCGGGATGCGGCGAGGGCGGTGGTGGGCTCGACGCTCGGCGGCGGTTACTGGAGCAGCGGTGGCACGCGACCGGCGCTCAGTGGTGAGCGGCGGAGAGGGGAAACACGGGAGGGAGATTTGGTGCTCGGGGGAGAGTGACGGAACGGGGAAAAGGAGCGGAGGAGCTCGAGGAGGTTTATAGCGGCGCGGGAGGGATAGCAGCGGCCAGGAGATGGCTGAATTTCTTGCCGACAGACGGGGCACGGTGGCGGAAATGGCCGCGGCGGCGGCCGGTGGGATTCGCGGGGGTTTAAAGAGGGAAAACATGAGACGGCTTAAAGCGGCATTAAAGGAGCTTGAATGCAAGCGCGAGACGAGTGGGGAGGAGGCGGGAGCGTGAGCGGCGGCGGTTCTGCCGACACGAGAGGAACGGGGACGGGCGGAGGAGAGGGATGACATGTGGGCCCCACCAATCATCGGCTTGGGAGCATAGGGATTCAATGCGGACTTTTGCGCGCGTGCGAGGAAGTGATGGGCTGCGGCCAGTGGGCCGCCCCACAGGAAGGAGAGAGATAGGGAGGCACGCACTCGGGGAGGAAATATGGACTTTAGCGGCTAGCCGAAAACAGCCCAGGAACGGGATTGGATTTTAATTTGGTTTTCGAGTTTAAATTAATCGCATAAATGATCTTTGAATTTTCATAAATACTTTTAGTGTTCAAATAATTCCAAGAAAAATCTTAAAAATAGATGGACACTCAAATTATTAAATAAAAATATAACCGAGATAATTTACTTATTAATTTAGTGATTTAAATAATTACTTGAAATGCTCTTTGTATTATTAAAATTATTTTTGGACCTCGAAAATTTCACGGAAAATTTTAGAGAATACTTTAGGGCATGGAGAATATTTCAAAAATATTTTCATCCATGATTTTTAAAGGAAATTTTTATTTCCTTATTAATTTCACTAGGTTAATTTACTTTAATTTTTTTAATTTCTAGAATATGAATTATTAAACGATTTTTAATCCCGAACGAAAATCGGGCGTGACAAACCTACCCCCTTACAGGAATCTCGTCCTGAGATTTGAGGCTAGAAATAAAGAAGGTATGGTGAGGCTGGGTTGGTCTGCTGACTTCTGCGGTTTCTTCTGACTCATACTGGTTGATTTTGTTTGCACTGACCCTAATCTGGTTGTAGGAGTTGAACGATCCTTAGATTGCACATTTGACCTTGGCACCTTTAGTATTTGAGAATCCACTTTGACTCGGGCGGTGGAGTTGTCCCCGAAACCTTGAAACCGACTTTTATGAAACCACATACACTAAATTTCGTTTCAAACCACTCTTGACCTGAACGATAGGCGTTTCAAGAAGCTGCTTGATCTGCTTTTATCTAAACTGCGAGTGTCTTGAGTTATCACTTTTTTGGCTGAATTGCTGCTGTATTTTATGGCCTGACATATATATCCATTTACTCCAGGCAGAGGTGATGAAGCAATACCCTTGAGGTGTCATTTATTCTGACCTTTAAAGAGATCATATCATGTCGAATGTTACTGTGGTCTGACCATTCGCATTTCCTTGATTGACTATTTACTTCTCATGGTTAGCAATCATGCCTTGGAGTCTAACCAAATTAGAATGAGTGGGGAAAATGAAACTCTAGGTTTCTTATGATACTAGCACTTATATAAGTTTACTTGCTTTTGGATACTTCAGATGAATCACAAAAGAAGAGAAACTATATATCTCAAATTTTATTAAATATTTTCCTTCTTTTTACATAACTGCCACGAAACTTCTTTGTACAAGCAAAATTACTTAAAGATTAAGCACTTGTAATCTGTTGCAGGCTTCACTAGCAGACGTCTTGACTGGTGTGACATTTACTCCTGTGATTCTGGCCTGATTGACTTGATCTGTCCTTGCTTACATGCTGTTGTTCCAATGGAGACACTACCTTACGTGCAGATTTTCCATGGAAAGATAACAACCTTCTTAGTAACTG
This sequence comes from Oryza australiensis, assembly GCA_019925245.2. NCBI lineage: Eukaryota > Viridiplantae > Streptophyta > Magnoliopsida > Poales > Poaceae > Oryza > Oryza australiensis. The sequence continues at coordinate 248,877 of JAIFGZ020000492.1, forward strand.
CAGTAGGTAGGACCTTCTTGCTTGAGGTGTCGCTCTTACTCGATTGATTGCCAAGCATCTGGGCTGAGACAACACAAGGTGTCTTGCTGGTTTTCACGGAAGCCTTGTGGCCTGGTATTGGTGACAACTAGTATCCTTTACCTTACGGGTGTCTTTTTGCTGGATTTGTCCACATTGTGCTAAAGCTGGGGCAGCTTGCGAAGTGAGGGTGTTGTAGTCGGTGCGGGTACCTTGGTGCTTGTGCATTGGACAACCTCCAAATAAATGACATGTTTCCCCATAGTTGAAGCAACGACATGCTTCTTTTGCTGGTCTTGGAAGTGGACATTTTTTTGAAATAGTGACCTGGCTTGCGACAGTTGAAACAAATCCGACCCGATAGATCATGAGGTGCACTCTTCTGGGTCTGTAGGCTCGTAGCTGGAACTGAAATGTGCGCTGACTCGTGAGCCTGGTTTTCCACACCTTTGTTACCACTGGTGGTCTTTACTGAGGTTGGAGCTGGTTGATGATCAGGAGCATCATCACCATAGATGGTACCAAGCACGAGTTGACTGATAGGCCGTCGAGATGTCATTTGGTTTTCCTTGTCCTTATCTAAGACCAAAATCAGTTGATAGTCCTTAGGCACGTGATTCGTTCCCTCACACAAGAAACACGTAACAATTCTCATGGGGCATTCTTCTGGTATATGGGTGTCTTCACTACAGTGGTAGGTGTGGGTGCACATGCTCGCAGTGTATCCTATTTCTCCATAATGAGTACATGCTTTGAGCTTCATTTCTTTTGCACTAGCGCCTTCAGAGATTGCTTCATCATCATCATTAGTGGACACTTCTTCTGATTCATTTTCTTCTTGCTTGGGCGGACCAAAAAGCCTGAGATGCATGGTTAGCTGACGAGCACCATGAAAGGTATTACTTCTCAGGCATCGGGGAATCTTCTCGGCATCTTTGGGGGTAAACTCTATGCCAGTGACAATCATATTGTTGGCACGTCCTATATTCCATACCGGTGTCTTTCTCTTCATAGAGTTGGACGATGGCGTACCAAAATTTTGGATGATTAGTTGACCAAAATATTTATTCCTTCTTGGGCACTGCATCTCATCTTTGGTCGGTGTCCTGGCATGCACATCCCTTGAACTGTTTCTTGCATTACGACCTTGCTCATTGTAACCATGGCAGAGGTCATGTGTTTCCCTCCAGCATGATGGCAGGATTGGTGCCATTGACTTCTGGGAACTTAACAGTTTACTGGTAGGAGTCACCATGGCTTGCATTGAAGCAGGCTGGCGTTGCTCTTGATATTGACCCTGAACTTGCATCTGAACTTGCGTCTGCTGCTGCTGATACTGCCGTGGCATCAGCTGCATCATCATGGCCATTAACTGCGTCTGATTGGCCACTACCTGGGCTAGAGTTGGATCCCTAGGAGATGGAGGTGGAACACTCGTAGTGTTGTTCTGAGCTGACCCATGGGACGGTTGGAGTCTTGATCCACTGATATTGCCCTTGGCTTTATCCATCTGTTTTAGGAGGAGAAAGGAGAGAACAAGGGAAAGATTAAACTAAAGACGAGAACTTAATCCACTTGACTACTGATCTGATGTGGGTGTACTTTTATTGTTCAAGTTGATTAGGCAAACAACCTAGTATGGTCACATCCCCACCACTGATGTAAACCATACACCTACACACAACAAACAACACACGATCTGATAGCTAACGACACTACCCTTCAGGGAAGGATTGGGTTTAGGTGAACTCCGGGAAGGCTTCGCTTGATCCTCAAGAAGCGCCGACTCGGGGCTGCACAGCTTGATCTTCTTGCTTGAAGCTTGGGGCTAGACTTCACTTCCACCGGCTGACAAGCAACTAGGTTTGTCCTCCAGGTTCAACATCTAAAAGAGTTGGAGGGGAAAAGAGAAATTTGACAACCCACTTTGCAAAGACTCCAGAGTGATAGAAGAGATATTTTTGCAAATAAGGTTTTCATAAAACTTGTCCTTAGGGTTTTGACCATTTGGCTCAACCTATAGTCGAGGTGACTCTAATACCAACTTGTCACACTCGAAAATTTATCCCAAATTTTCAATCTATTTTGTGTATTAAATCCCTATCCAGGCATCAACCAGGGTACACAAAATGACAAATCAATACATAGATCCGAACGTAAATTAAAGCGCATAAATACTTACAGAAGAGACACTTAGTCCTCGCACTCGAAGGAAAGCAACAGCGGAAAGAAATGACGATCCTAGCGGGGCTTCAGCTCCACTCCACAGGCAAACTCAACTGGGGTCTGAGTCTTGGTCCTCTATCTCTGTCTTCAACTTAGAAGCACTACACTTCTGAAAGAGGAAGGAATTTGCAAGGCTGAGTACAACCACCGTACTCAACAAGCCATGCCGGGAAAATGTAGAAATAATGCAAGGGAGTACAAAGAATTCATATATAAGACTATTTTGTAGAAAACCAGCATTTCCAAGCATTTGAATATATTAAGGCATTTCAATAAAACGCGAGCCTATCTCTAGTCAAATTATTATCAAGCCGCGCTTCAACGTGATCTTTCCTTAACTCAGGCCAACATGTGCTAACTCCACTTCTTTCAGTTTTAAACAGAATTGAAATCTAACTTGGGTACATTGCTCGCTTGCCCATAACCGAGGGTGCGACTATTCAAATAGATTAAACTTTGATCAGAGGTGTACATCTTTACCACCCAGACATGTCTTCCTCACGTGTTGTAACATGCCACATGCCACCATGGCATACGAACGGAAGCCAAGACATAACTCATTGCTTAGTACTGCCCTAAACAAAGAAGACCGACATAGACTTTCCCCGCCAGGTGCCTGGGTCGAGCAGACAATCTATGCCCCCAGGCATCTCGACTCGTTTCGAGCCTTCACTTGCCAGAGACGTCAGCCCTTCCTAGGGCTTCATCTATCCCTATCCGTGTCTTTTTTTGTTTATGACCGCAGTACACAACATGTTAAGCCTTACCCATTAGACAGGTGGTAGTACGAAATATGCTTTGCAACAGAGGCCCAAAGACTAGTGCTTATGATGGCCGAGGTACGACTAACAAAAACATGCACCCTGAGGCCAGCCAAAGACATTTTTGGGAGATTTTGAAGGAGACAATTATTGTTATAGCTAAATAGCCAAAATTTCCATCATTTACAAGTTAATCCATAGTCTAATTTTTGAAAGCATCTAATTGTTTCTATTTAAATAGAGCAAAGCATATTCCTAACTTTGCTAGTAAGCACCACATATATAAAGTGCTCACTAGTTTTATTTTGCCTAGAGTTATCAAGGATCATAATAATACAAGTAATAGGGCTATAACAAGGAGAATTCATAAATGCATAAATTTAATAAAGCAAAATGCAATAATTTAAATAAACATAATTTTATAAGTTGGGACAGTGATATGATCAAAATGACATGACTTGCCTTGCTCCTTCAAAAAAAATTTCTTTTCCTCATGAGAGCGAACCTCCGAAACAGCGGAATCTACACGCTGGCATACAAAATAAGAAAAAACTCTAATAAAAACCAAGTAAACAGTACATGAAAACTAAATAAACATGTAGAGCTTAATTTTAGATAAATTTTGCAATTTGAATGGCCCAATTTGGAGTTCTTATGAATTAGATATGAATTTTATAAGTTTGGACCATTTAAATGAATTTTGGAAATTAAATTGATTTATTTGCACAATTTTTAATTATTTTTACAAAGAAAAAGGCTGGGATGACGTCTGCGAGCCGAGGGCTAACGTCAGCGGGCGAGGCTGACGTCAGGCAGACGTCAACGGGCGCGCGACGCACGGCCGGTCCATCGTGGACCGAGTACACGGCGTTCCATGGGCGGACGCACACACGTGGTACCGACGTGGCAGCCACATGGCAGCCACGCGACAGCCACGCGAGCAGCCGAAATGGACAGCCACGATGCCCCAAGGCAGATTGGGCGGCCAGGGGCAATTGAGGGGCGGCGGCGACACGGGGTGCATGTGGAGCAATGGGGGAGTATGAAAAGGAGAGGGGGAGCTCACCAGCGCACGGGAAGGGGCGGCGCGAGTGAACGGCGACGAGCAGAGATGGCCGACGCATGGGGTCGGCGCTAGCAGCAAGCTCCGGTGGCGAACGGCGGAAACAGAGGGGTGGCCGGGGCTCAGCAGGATGCGACGAGGGCGTGGTGGGCTCAGCGCGCGGCAGCAGTGACCGGAGTGGCGGTGGTACATGACTGGCACTCGGCGGTGAGCGGCGGAGAGAGGGGAAACACGGGAAGGGAGCTTGGGTGCTCCGGAGAGAGTGATGGAATGGGGAAAAGGAGCGGAGGAGCTCGGGGAGGGGGGTTTATAGCGGCGCGGGAGGATAGAAACGGCCGGGAGACGGTCAAATTTCTCGCCGACGGACGAGGCGCGGCGGCGGCCGACGGGATTCATGGGGGATTAAAGAAGGAAAACATGCGACGGCTTAAAGCGACATTGAAGGAGCCTGAATGCAAGCGCGGGACGAGCGAGAAGGCGGCGGGAGCATGAGTGGCGGCGACTTTGCCGACGCGAGAGGAAGGGGGACGGGCGGAGGAGAGGGATGACAGGTGGACCCCACCTGTCATCGGCTCAGGAGGAGGGGGACTCAATGCGGACTTTTGCGCGTGTGTGAGGAAGCAATGTGCCGCGGCCACTAGGCCGGCCCACAGGAAGGAGAGAGAAAGGGAGGCGCGCGCGGGAAGGCAAAATGGACTTTTCCGGCTAGGCTAAAAACAGCGAGGAACAGGAATTGCATTTTAATTTGTTTTTAATTTAAATTAATCACATAAATGATCTTTGAATTTTCATAAATACTTTCAGTGTTCAAATAATTCCAAGAAAAATCTTTAAAATAGATGGACACTCAAAGTATTAAATAAAAATATAACCAGATCATTTACTGATTAATTAATTTATTTAAATAATTACTAAAATGCACTTTGTATTATTAAAATTATTTCTAGAGCTCCAAAATTTCTCAAAAATTATTTCGGACCTCGAAAATTTCACGGAAAATTTTAGAGAATACTTTAGGGCATGAAGAATATTTCAAAAATATTTTCAGCCATGATTTTTAAAGGAAATTTTTATTTCCTTATTAATTTCACTAGATTAATTTAATTTAAATTTTATTTAATTTCTAGAATATGAATTATTAAACGTTTTTAATCCCAAAAAAATCAGGGCGTGACAGGCGGCCTCTCCATCTTCGGAGGCGCTACATCCACCGCCTAGGGAAATATTCATGGTGAATAAAAAGTAAATCCCCCACACACACGACCACCCTCTCAACGCATCGAGACCCCTTGCTAATAACAAATCACAAATCCTTCATTCATTCAACAAATTCAATTACTAATATGCAAACATCCATACATCAAATTCAAGTCACGACATTGGCTTGCAGACAAACATCGATCCACACGGAAACAAGAAACAAAAATTGTTAGTGATATGCCCTAGAGGCAACATGGAGATGTTGAATATCATGGTCAATATTTATGTATTAATGAATAAACTGTTATTATGTTCCATGAAATAGATAATTAGTATTGATCAATAAGTATGTGACTTATTCATGAGACTCTTGATGTAATATAAATCTATTTCTAAATGATCCTGATCATATATCATACATATATTGATTGGTGATCATGTCTCATGGATCATGGTATGGAGATACCAAATCAATAAACATGAACACATGTTAGAGGACATATTGTTGGATAGACCCACCCTGAGACACTACAAAGAATTAATGTGCCATTAGTTGGTCTCAAGTAGTGTTGGTGTAAAGTCCTTAGACCTGAGATCATCATTGATTCCAACATGTGTAATGGCTTACTTAGGGACTGTAAAACGCTATCCCATAACTGGATAGTTATAAAAGTAGTCTTCGGGTTTGCTATGAAACATGTAGAGGGATGTGAATGATCAAGATGGAATTTGCCCCTCCTATGGGAGAGATATCTCTGGGCCCCTCGATATAATGGATTATGGAAGTGTATGGTCATGCCGAGTTGATTGAGGAGTCAATCAACAGATATATAATCCAATACGAGATTGAGTGAATGATTAAGCTATTGATAGGATGGCACATGTCTTACCTATAGCTTAATTGGTATCGTGAGGCAAAGGGATTTGTGCACACATTACAGGTTCAACCGACAGGATCTTTGTGTATACTTTGGTGTCAATACGTTCTGCTAGGGGTCGCTGTTGATAGGGTCGACCGAGTGGTATTCTCGTGCCAGGACCAAGTGTACACGAACCTATTGGGTCGCACACTTAACGGGTTGGAACAGATATTCGAGTTTGACTCGGATGTGGCTCGGGATCCGATCGAATATAGAGTCCCGATGGGCCTTTAGGCCTAGTCGGCCAACTCTATATAAGGAGGGCAAGGGGTGGAGATCAGGGTGCGCAACTTATAAGCCAGATCAACTTTTCCACGAAAACCCCAGTCCACGTCTGAGCCAAACCCTAGTCGTGCATCGCGTGCTGGCACACGGGTGTTCGCGTTCCTTCCCTGGATGTGTGAATACCCGTAGAGACATCGCTACGTTGTGGTGTAATCGGCGACATCGGAAGATCCTCGAGTTCCGACTAGCCAAATCCATTATTTGGTAGTTGAAAGTCGAACTGGTCGGGCGAATCAGTGCAACGTCGGCAAGGTCGGGCAAGGCGCTGTCCGAGGTCGGCAAGACTTCCCGACGTGCGTACATTGGGTCGGCTACTCCAACGTAGTTTTTTCGCTGCACTGCGTCGTCACTTGGTAACAATCTATAGACCCTTACTTGCAAGCTTTCCTAGGATGCGTGGTAGAAAACTTTGTTTTATGCTATCATAGCCTACGTGTTATCCTTCAAAAACAGCATCTGATAGTTGTCGTCGTCGTCGTCGCGTTGTCGTGCCGATGAAGGGGTCGCGTCGCAGCGCCACCCATTTGGGCCCTCTTCCGCTGCTACAGGCCTCCTCCCCGTTACCCTCACTGCTGTAGCAGCTTTCACCATCATCCCCGCCAGATCTGGGATGGAGAGGGAGGGAGGGAGGGAGGGAGGAAGAGGAGGGGAGGGGAGGGCACACCGACGTACCCTGTTCCGTTGCCACCGCCCTTCCTCCTCCGGTCGGATCTGCAAGGGAGAGGAAGAGCAGGGGTGGACCACGCTGGCACACCTCGCTTCTTCCATCGTCCTCTCTCCTCTGGTCGGATCTGGGAAGGAGGGAGGGAAGGGTTGTGCCGCCGCCCGTCCTTCCCTCCTCTGGCCGGATCTGAGAGAGAGAGGAAGGGGAGGGTCAGATCTGAGGGAGAGGGACAGGATGAGGGGAGGAGGAGAGACGAAGGGACTTATATGTGGTTGACTCGTCTTGTCCGGTTTTAATACTATGAACCGGTTTTTGCACACGGACCTCATAAGGCTACGCTTGCAAAATTTGATTTTCGCAGGTGCGACCTTACACCCACGAAAATCGATTTTTGCAGGCTAGCCTTATGAGTCCGCCTACGATAATACATATATCTTTGCAAGAAGACAGCTTAAGTCGTCCGTTTGCGAAGATGTATTTTCGCAGGCGGACAGCCATCGTATCCCCTATCCATGACAATGCTGGCAGCGTTTTGGTTACGAAAATTTGATCCGCCTGCATAGTGAAATAGGTGTCGTTAGCGAAAATCTTTTTTCTAGCAGTGCCACAGTGCTAATATATGCACATGGAATGCACTTTATCAGCATTCAATGGGTTTATCATCGCTCATCCTACTACTATGTACCACTATGGAGTTTAATAATCTTGATAGGATACTAGGTCCAGCCCGCCTTACGACGAATCTATGGTTAACATGATTTATATTCTTGATACGGGAGTGCACGACTGATTTGTCCTTATATTTTATACCCCTATGTAGAGCCAACCCTTAATCTGCCATCATCATCGATCATCACTGTTTTGAGCTCCCCTGCCCACCATATTAATATCCCGATGATCTCCATCATGAGTGGTTTATCAATCATCTCATTATCATCAATATTATTATTTAAGAAAATACAATTTGATGCAATACTACGAATAAGAGTTTTATAAAATAGATGTGATCTGGACGGTTTAGATCACGGTTTAGATCGTTCTAAGCCGTTTGATCTCGCCATCCGATGGTAGTAATTACGCATGTCTGTCCTGGTGTATCTGTACTAGAAATCAATATCATCACTATTTTTTTTAAGTAGTACAGATAGGCTGAAAGGCTTAACAGACGTTAATTAAAAAAAAAACTTTACAGACGCAGTGGCATCCTAGTGGATCCACCACATGGGCCCAGCCCAGCCCAGGGCCGGACCGATCCAATCCATCTGTGGTACTCTTGTCTTCCCCCGTGCAAAAACAAACCGAACTCACAAGTGCCCAGACAGACAGCAGCGGCAGGCCAGCAGCAACCCACCCCCGTTCCCGTTTCCATTTTCGGGCCACCCCACCCACACAGCCACACTCCACGAGACGACCCAAACCGGACGCCGCCGCCGCCCGCCTCCGCTCGCCGGAAGGGGAGCCGTAGCCCCGCCCCGTCCGGCGGCCCCCACGACCGCTCTCTGGCGATGGGGAGCGCCGACCTGGTGCTGAAGGCGGCGTGCGAGGGCTGCGGCTCGCCGTCGGACCTCTACGGCACGTCATGCAAGCACACCACGCTCTGCAGCTCCTGCGGCAAATCCATGGCGCTCTCCCGCGCCCGCTGCCTCGTCTGCTCGGCCCCCATTACCAACCTCATCAGGGTATGTATGGATCCCCTCCGTTTCCTCTCTCCCCTGCCGTGCGTTCTTATGGGGGTTGTGGCCGGCGCTCGCGATCTAGGGTTTCCGGCTGCACCTCGCAGCTGCGTGCGCTGCTCTATATGTGCCCTTTGGGTGGGTCGGTGGGGGATAGTTCGGGAATTGTGATGCTTGATGGTGTAATTTAGGGTTCCAACACGACGTCCTTCAACAACTGAATTCTCTTCGATATATTATGAACCCATATTGATATTGTCATGGTCTTAGGGAGTAAGAATGAATACAAAGGACGCGGTTTTGACGTAGACTTGTGAAGAAGCTCCATTTATCGGATTAGAAATGGGTGATTCAGTTTCCTGTTTCAAAAAAAAATAATTTTAGAAGATATGAAATGCATGAATATTTTAGAAGATACGGAATGAATGAATAGGAAGAGAAAATTTGTCATCAAGATTTGGTTTTTACTAGATATATTGGGTGCTGCTTTAGTTCTACATTTCAGGATGCTCATTTCACACTGTTTGTCCCGTTACGAATTAATGTTGTGGTTACTCTCCCGGATTTTATTCACTTACAATCATAGTTTTGTCCACAGTGCAAACAATGTGGGCTGTCAGTTCATAGTTCTTGTTGTCAGTGCAAACAATCATAGTTTTGTCTACAGCGCAAACAAGGATTCCAAAAAAGGTCTCAATTTGCTTATCATTTTGGTGGCTTGGTAAATCTGGAAGCATAGGAGCGTGTGGCGTCAATCCTAATGTAATGACTGTCATCCAAACGGTGGCTAATGAGTGTGGCCTTTGGTGTATGTCTGGAGCTTCTAAGCTCAGGGAGTTCCTTTGTAGGTCGCTGACCCTGCTTGGATGAGGTCATTTTTTTGTTGTTTTTCCATGTAACTACAAGTCCTGTTGTTTGTAGGGTGAGGGAGGGCTTTTGCTTCCCTACTCATGTTTTCCTCTCTTAATGAAATGATACACTGCTTTCTTGCATATTCAAGAAAAACAAAGTTCTTGTTCTGGTGGCTTGCTATTTGGTTCATCTGCTTACACTGACATCCTCTATGTGGATCTTTCGGTTGCAGGAATATAATGTACGGGCCAATGCCACCACAGATAAGAGCTTCTCTATTGGAAGATTTGTGACTGGTTTACCCCCTTTCTCAAAAAAGAAGAGTGCGGAAAACAAATGGTCTCTTCATAAGGAGGGTTTACAAGGTCGCCAGATTCCTGAGAATATGCGGGTATGCATGCATGGAATATCATTGTTTTATCATGTGCTTTCTGTTTTGGAAAACAAATGACTTTTGAATCTTCAATCTTCACTGTATGTCTTGGTAAAGTGTTTTAATTATCAGATGTACCATTGTAGCATTACATAGTCCATTTCCTCATAACTATACTCCATTTTAATCTCCCAATACCTACACTCAATGGTATGCGAAAAAGCTGATGAGGCCATCCATTTCCATTCGGGGGAAAGGTGTTGTTGTCTTGGTCCATCTAGTTTCAGACTAGTTTCATTTTATGTAAAAAATTAAACAAATATATGTGTCAGTGTGGTTGACATTTTGGGCTAGGGCTTTTTCTAACACAAGATATCAAAAAGAGAAACTGGAATAAATATAGAAGGACAAAAAAAAGATCCTTGGTATTTTTTAGTCAACCATGTGAGGCCCAAAATAGACTGATGAAGATATGACTTCTCTCTTCCATTTCATTACTCCCTTTGCCTTTCTTGTGGAGCCATACCTTCAAATTCAAATAGTTTACGGGGGACATCTAGGTGCTATAGTGAATCCCCATCGTGCATGATTTGGATGGGTCAGTTTTAATTCCACTATAGGCCCACATGAATGAGAATTTGCATAACTGCAAATTGAAAAATAATAAAAGAGGGATACTATGGTTTCTACTGTCCTTTAGTCCGATGCATCTGATTGTCACCCAGTGGGTCACATTCAAACTTGCATAATAGCACATATCTATTGCTTCTACATTAAATACTTCCCACAATTTATTTTACCTCGCTTGTTCCAGATATTGCCAATTTATGTATACAGTTTTTGAGCCATAGAAATTCTGAACATCTATATGAAGTTTTGTTTTGGTTGGCTCTGTTAATTTTGTGTATATATGTTTGGCAAAACTAGGAGAAATACAATAGGAAGCCATGGATTTTGGAAGATGAAACTGGGCAATATCAGTATCAAGGTCAAATGGAGGGATCACAGTCATCAACAGCTACATACTATTTGTTGATGATGCATGGCAAGGAATTTCATGCATATCCTGCTGGTTCTTGGTAATAGACTTACTCAATATTTTAGCCTTTCACTTTTAACCAAAGTTGTCAAAATCTCATGGATGCAAATTTGAAGATATTTTTGGATATGCTAAAAAAATACTGAAGTACAATGTTATGATAATATTTTATTAAACATTTTACTTGACCATTTCCATATGTCCAAACATGATTTAGTGGACAAAAATAAAGTGATTTTGTCGCTTTCTCCCTTGTTAGCAACAGAGGTAGGTTTCAAAAAGTTGTTCATGGGTGTGCTAGCATTGCTTTATATTATAATCCAAATCACTTTTGAATTTTAAAATTTGTTTCTTTAAGAATAATTGTAGGTAGATTTTTTACTTGCCTTCTTAGATCATGAAAAAGAATCAGGCAATAGAAGTGTTGAGAAAAATCCCTAAAACTAATCCTAAAGTCAGTCTAAAATTCAAAATAAGCTTTGGATTATAATCCAAAGGAGTGCCAAGCACACCATTTAGAAACTACAGTGATAGTCTTAGCAATGGTCCTAATACTAGTAGTTCTTTAATTGAGATTGAAAGTCAAATAAAATTGTCTAATTTGCTTATCTGTGTCTTTGTTATGTTCTTTTAGGTATAACTTCAGTAAAATTGCACAGTACAAACAACTTACCCTGGAAGAGGCTGAAGAGAAGATGAATAAGAGAAAAACCAGTGCAACTGGTTATGAACGTTGGATGATGAAAGCAGCGACAAATGGGCCGGCTGCCTTTGGTTCAGACATAAAGAAACTTGAGCCTACAAATGGCACCGAAAAAGAAAATGCCCGCCCCAAGAAAGGGAAAAATAATGAGGAGGGTAACAATTCTGATAAAGGCGAGGAGGATGAAGAAGAGGAAGCGGCACGCAAAAATAGGCTTGCGCTCAACAAAAAAAGTATGGATGACGATGAGGAAGGTGGAAAGGATCTGGACTTTGATTTGGATGATGAAATTGAAAAAGGTGTGCTTCCTAATCTTGCTTCAAAACAATGCTTTTGCAGTTGATCTACACAACTAATACTTGTATTTATACTCTTACCATTGCATAGTACCTTGATGTTTTTTCCTTTTCTTGGCCTGAAGTTTCTATTTCATATTCTAATTTTTTTTAGGGATATATATTTGTTATTGGCATATTCTGTGATGTGTTGTTGAGGTTATTAATACCTAATATACTTCAACATTTAAAATGCATTTGGTACTGTCAGTGTGATTTCATGTCACAAATTGGAATGCATTTGGTACTTCCAGTGAGATTTCATGACATATGTATTACAGTTGTGGATTCAGAGAACTTATTTAGTAACACTTTTAAAATACAATATGTTTCTTATAGGCCATTCTCATCAAATTTGTTTTAGACACCGTGAAGCATAAGCTCGTGGTAGTTCCTTTTGTCTGATAGCCTTCTTTACATTGGATGACCTGGAGTCCTTGACCAAATATGCCACATGTTGCTTGTGTTTATATATTCTTTTAGCAAAGTCTCAGCTACAATGCATCACACCCCAATTCACCATCACATTGGGCTTCATTTGCTCTTTTGCAGAATATTAATTCTGAAATTTATGCAACGCAAATAAAACAGTAACAATGCCTATATATTTTTTGGGCATGTTTTTGAAGTCTCGGATTGTCATCTTTGTTGGGAATTGCCTTATTAGGTGATGACTGGGAGCACGAAGAAACATTCACTGATGACGATGAGGCTGTGGATATAGACCCAGAGGAGCGGGCAGATTTAGCTCCTGAGATTCCTGCTCCTCCTGAAATTAAGCAGGTAGGCAGGATTATTCATTTCAAAATAATTATGAGTTCTGTTATCACAGTTTGTCTTTCTTGTAGAATACCTTGAACGAGCACACTTTGACATCTCATCTGTTACTGCAATGTGACAAGTATCTGATTTGTAAATATTCATATGGGTTCTGATACCATGCCTCCTAATAATGCATGTCTGATGTAACAGTTTTAATCCACATGTGACTTTTTGTGTTGAATTTAATATGACAAAGCAGTCAACAAAATAACTCGACCTGAACTAGAAGTGGGATACCTTGTTAGCATGGTCATAAATATTACTACCTCCATTCCAAAATATACAGATTTCTAGGATTCAAATTTTTTACCACAATATAAGCATTCCAGCACTGATTCCCATCATGTCAATAATTCCAAAGCCAATTGGATGATTGGAAAGGGAATCTGAGCAATTCAAAATTAGTAAATTGATAACTGAAGTGGCTAAAATTGGAATCTTTTGAGCTAACCTTAGTATTTGCTAGAGAACCTAGAAATCCTTATATTTTGGAACGTAGTAGTAGGAGTTAGTTGTGTTAAGTTTCTGTTCATTGTTATAAGGTTCTCATTCAATGCTAAGAGAAGTATCCGATAGCTATTCTAGTTCTTTGATTAGAGAGGCTTTGCATTGCTTGCAGCATTGTGGGAACTCACCTCTTGCAAACATGCCGCTAGAACAAGAAGAATACCTACCTATATATGAATGTAGTCTGAACCTATTTGAAAGCAAATATGCTTTTTCCCTTCCCTTTTTGGTCTATTGCTTGGTATTTGTTACTTTTTCTTGCTCATAGGTGCCACTGTTCCCTATCAGAATAACAAATATTCTGTGACAATTGATTCTTTCAGGATGACGAAGAGAATGAAGAAGAGGGTGGTCTGAGCAAGTCTGGCAAGGAGTTGAAAAAGCTGCTTGGGAAAGCTGCTGGACTGAATGAGTCGGATGCCGATGAGGATGACGAAGATGATGACGTAGTAATTTATTCTCTTAACTTTAATATTGTATTTCTCATCGTGTATTAGGAGGGTAAACTTTGGCCAGAAAGGATGTTAAAATTTTCCTGAGGAGTTTAAGTTTGTATTTCTTCATCTAGCAGGAGGATGAGTCATCTCCAGTGCTTGCTCCAAAACAGAAGGATCAACCCAAAGATGAACCTGTAGATAACAGCCCCGCTAAACCGACACCATCTGCACATGCTCGTGGCACACCTCCTGCATCCAAATCGAAGCAAAAGAGGAAATCGGGTGGTGATGATTCAAAAGCATCTGGTGGTGCAGCTTCCAAAAAAGCAAAGGTGGAATCTGTAAGTTCTTACACACTAGTATCAAGAATGCGTTCTTTTGATTTAGTCTCTAAATGATAAATCCTGTCTTTCATTTTTAGGATACAAAAACATCAACTGCCAAAGATGAGACACCATCTTCCTCAAAACCTGCATCAAAGGCCACTGCTGCATCAAAAACTGGCACAAATGTATCTCCTGTCACAGAGGATGAAATCAGGACTGTTCTTCTTGCTGTTGCTCCTGTCACTACACAAGATTTGGTATCTAGATTTAAGTCTAGACTACGAGGTCCAGAGGTAGGTTTTGTCAGTTTCCATGTTTATTTATTTTGGATACTAATTCAAACAATCTTTTAAATTCAAGTAATCAACCAAAAGGCACATAGTTATCAATCTTATTGAATCATGTAGAGACTAGAGAAGAAGAAAAAACATGTTGATTGCTTTGGCTGACAACCAAAACCCCTCTGGACTATGGAGTCCAGAGGTAGATTTGTTCAATTTCCTTGTACTTTGCTCCTCTGGACTATTGATTCCAGAGGTAGATTTGTTCAATTTCCTTGTTTACTTTGCTCTGGGTCATATTTTTGGTAGCCCAATCTATATTTGCTTGCTGCACCTAAAATTGCTTGTTCAATTCATCTTTTATACCAGAATGGCATGAGGCTATCTATCTTGAAAAATGTTCGAAACAAAGAAACCTGTTTGTATTGATTGGTTTTGCTGATAACTGGAATCCTCTCTGGTCTTAGTCCTGTTCTCTAGTTCCATTTTCCAAAGCCCCTTTTGCTCCCATGGAACTAATGGGGCATTGCTCTGTGGCTATGGTTGCAACGTCTAACATGAGCAGCACCAGCATTTGTTGCATAGTTGTTTCAGCTCATTGTCGTAAAATTTCTTTTGGCCATGGACCTAATGATCCTATTTACTCAACAGTATTGATCCTATTTACCTAATGCCTAACATATAATTTAGCTTTTTGATGAACTCTGACCATTATTTGTTTGCCACACTTTTGTTAGCATACCACATTTACGTAAGTCTAGTGATGGAAAAGTTGGCCATGAACCTATTTTCTAAGTACACATTAGGAATTCTTTTGATTTGTCATGAACTCATTAGTATGTGAAGGATTTATTTGTGGTTTTTTAACATCATGTGTGAATGTACCTTTGGTTCTTTAGCCTTAGGGCTTTGTGGAGGTCCTCTATCGGAAAGGAAGGTTATCACTTTGATGTAGCCGTATGTGCTGTGTTATCCCTCAATCTTAAAATGAAAAAGGCTATAAATATCATAATAGTGTTTCATCATATATTTCAGCAGGTTGCCCTATTTCTATCATATATTCCCTGCCACATTAGTTTGACTTTTTAGAATCAATGCTGTCAAACTGCGCTCATTACTCTGTTTGGATCTATCTTGGTAGATGAAAGCCATATTAATAGATTTGTTATTGAAAATAATACTATGCAGGTATATATTAACATAAAATTGTAAGAATTAATGATTAAAAATTGCATCTTGGAGGCCGCAGCCACACATGAAGCTATATCCATAGCTGTTATGGTTTGACTTTCAGCTAGTGCATGTTTTAATGTTGATTCTTTTTGCACCGCAGGACAAGAATGCTTTTGCTGAAATTCTGAAGAAAATATCGAAGATTCAGAAGACTAATGGCCACAATTATGTCGTCCTTAGAGATGACAAGAAGTGAAGAGCAAAACTTAAATGGTGCTTTCTTAAAATGCAACCTTTTGCTTTGCTGTGCCTTTTGGCATAAACATGTTTGTACGATAAGTGTATTGGAAGAATTGGCCTTGTAACCTAATGTATTTAGATTTTTTTTACTTAAGGTCATTGATCACTTATCATTGCTGCTGCCGCGCTTTTAGACATCCTACAGGAAACCAGCTGATTCTAAAACTAGAGGAAATTTGTGGTACAAAATACTCGCTACCGCATCGGGGTTGGTAAGTAAAACTGCAGATTTAGTTATTACCATAATTTCATCATAGACTAGGATTAGACCTATGTTTCCGCTCAACAACAATCCTTCCACTTTAGACCGCGGATGACTTTAGGCAACCTCCAGTCATCCATGTCCATCATTCCAAACAACGTGGTGGATTCAGTCTAGCGAATCTGCACGAGGGCCCTCCACTACCTCTCCTACTCTCTGATGATCTGATTGATTCTTCACTACCATCAAATCTGATGCTCCAATGACCCAAATCCTCATTAAGGAACCAATCAATTGACGGCTCAAGCAGGTGCCACCGATGACAAGGTAACAAGAGCTGAGAAAACTGGGAGCCCTCGCGCCATGGCTGTGCGCAGCTGCGTCGCTAAAAAAAGTCTCCCCGAGCGAAGTCTCCCACCGTCCCACGACACTACTATTTCTTCTTTCCACCAGCTACGCCTTTGTGTGTGTGGATTGGGCAAAAGCCAGTGCGGTATACCAAATTGGTCGCCCTGGTCCAAGGTGCAATTGATGATAATTTATGTGGTGTTAAATGAAAAGATGAGTTTAATCATGATCCATTGTAAAACTTTGGCAAATAAACAAGACCTTAATATTTTGTGGCACGCAATTTGTTACGTGGCCATTAGAGAAGTGTCAACTTTAGGACGTTGGCATGGATCATATTGGAGGTAGATTAGCTCCTTTAAATTTAAGTTTAAGCAACGTCTCTTTATACTTGTCCCTTTATACATTTAAGTTGGGGATTAGAAAAATCAGAATTACAGGGAGAGCAGCACTAGGAGGAAGAAGAGGCCACAGCCTTATGTTCATCCGTTCAAGCCTCCCCTTCTCTGACTGAAATTGTTGGTATTTCTACTGCTTGATTGCTTGCTACTTTGGCATGTGAGCTGGGCCAAGCCCATTCCTCCTGCAGCCCTTGCAACCCACCAGATACATGACAAGAAAAGATGGATTTTTATGTAAGGAAATATTTGTGGCAGGATGAACAGGGGAATAGAAAATACCACCTGGTTCAATGGCCCACACTTTGCTCTCCTAAAAAACGAGGGGATTTGGTATCCTTGATTTAGATATAATGAACATGGCTCTACTGGAAAAGTGGATTTGGAATCTAGAAAACACTAAGGGTTTTGTTGGTTGATTTATCGGTTCATTGTAGATAAGAATAGGGAATAGATAAAACCACCGTTGTCTTCCTTATCAAGAAAGAAAAATAAGAGATAAAATTTTCTTTTGTATGATTGGTGCAAAACAGAATTCAAAACTAACAGGAGATTAACCAGAGGAGGAGAGACAAAGGGGACGCTTGCTCTCTCTCTACCCTAAAACCCTAAACCTAAGTCGCCTGATCGACTCTAAGGCTGAAAAAAGTTCATGAGAAATCTCTATAATCTTTTCTTTTTGTCAACAGCAAGCTCAGATCGTGAAGAATAGATGAAAGAAACAAGAAGAAAGGAAACCGAAAGATTAAGAGAAAGGGAAGAACAACAACAAGCAAATAAAAGTAACCAGCTTCAATGGCTTCATCTTAGGTCAGTAAATTAATAAGTTCCGCACTAAGCAGAGATGATCATGTTTAAGCTAAATTAGATTAAGATTAGACTCCAACATTGTGGTATCAGAACCTAAATTTAGCCTTCATGGTCCCCATCATCATTCCTTTGAAGCCATCTGTGCCACTTAAACCCTAAATTTGTTTTGGCATGATTCAAATTATTTTCAATTTAAGTCAGATCAATAAAATTAGGGTTTATTAATCTACTGTCTTCCATGATTAAGTTTATATTTTTAAGATTTCATGAATAAGCCTCGGCTAGCATTAGGTTAAGAAGAAAATTGGGGAAGATCGGATAAACTAGATTGAAATTCCCGAATTTTTCCGAACTATTCAGCTCAGAAAAGGAGATTGGGATAAACTAGATTGAAAATCCCAATTTATTATTTTTTTGGAGTTTTATTAAGAGGAGAGAGAACGAGATAAATCATATTGAAACTCTGGTTTCATTGTTCCTAATTCAAGAAAAATACATTGAGAACAATGGGAGGACGGGATAAATAGATTTAGCTCTTCAGTTTAGTTACTTATGTTTCTTTGGAACCCTAAGCCACCGGGACACCCCACCCTGGTGCGGGTTTCTCCAGGAAGTGGCATCGCCACTGTCGCCATACATGCCTCACTTTTGCCCGCACGTGCCTCTACATCACTTGCCTTCTCCTCCTCGCAGACATGCTGGCTCAGCCATGCGCAGGCCATCTTGGAGTCCCCACTAGCACCGCTGCGTCGGGGACAGGAAGCGACGTTGTTCTTGATTGCTTCCTAATGACGGTTGTGGGCGATACTGACATTGGCAACCTTCATAAGAAGGCTATAAAGCGAGATCACTTCTTCACTCTCAAAGCACACACTCAAGGAGCAATTCTCTCATTCTTATAGTTGTATTCTCTCTAGCAGTAGTGGAGTTAGGCTTAGAGTAGTTTTTGGTTACATAATCTTCTTGGAGATTCGGGTATATCTTTAGTACTAAGACTATGAGTTTAATAAATAAATTATCTTATTTAAGTATTAGTGTTCATAGTTCATATACTAGTATATTAGCTATGTGTTATGTGAGTAGTTTATACTTCAATTATATGCTTCACTTGATTAGGCTAGTTGATCTATGCCACAGTATCTATCCAATGATCTTAATAGGTTGCACTAGTTCTAACTCATCCATCCAAAGGGTGAGAGTCTCGGAGGAATTAGTGTCATTATTTATTAATGTGAGCATGGTGCTTAGATTAACTAAATGTCATTGGATGCGGGTGTACCCCATAGAAAGTGAGGTATGCAGCAGATGGCAACAACCCTGTCCGTCATTTGTATTCCTCCACGTCTGGGGTATGACGTAAAAGTTTGTAAAATGTCATAACCATGCTAGCAGACCAGCAGGGAGTGGTTTCTCGATAGTGCATGGGTGCTTAGACCTAAGTCGTGTCCTTGTAAGCATGTATTTGTTAAGCATAAACTAACAAATATAAATTTAGAAGTCCATATGAACCTTAGCTCTCTTTTGTCCTTCAACACTATTTAGTGTATTATTATTAGAGATAAATCTCTTGTGTGTCACACTACCCAATTATCATTATTATTCTTTACCATGTTTAGACTATGGTATATTAATTATAACATGATTACGAATATATGGACCAACTCTTTACACCACCGCCTTCCCTGTGGAAAAACAAATAATTATACCCATGGAATACTCTTGGGTGAAATGCTACAACAGTGTCTGTGCACTTGTGGATTTATCTGTGACCATATCTGTTGACGTAGAATCGCGCCGCCACACCTAGAGAACGTTATGTGCAACCCGCGGCGGCACCCGGAGACGCGCCCCGTAGAGAGTGGGTAGATGCCGCTGAACGAACACCCGGGTGGGACCCCATCAGGGTGAACGCACATCGGTTTGTCCTAGGCTCAGCAGGCCAGCTAGGACGTCCTCTAACGCTGTAGAGAAGAGAGGCGGTGAGCAATTGGGGGATTTGAGGATAATAGACTTTGGGATAGGTAGCAAGAAGGAGGGAGATGTAGAATATAAAGGGTTTAGGTGATAAATTGATTTTCACGATTGTTTGATTGTTCTTTCAATCGGCCTTAGCCGCCTTATATTTATAGGAGGGGTGGACTTGCTTCCCATGGTCTTTCCCATGTCCAATTAGGCTTGGAAATCAACTATGACTCGAGAAATCCCGGTCTAAAATAAGAAAACATAAGAAATACCTAAATTAGACTTGGACTCTGTGCTGAAGGTCTGACCGCCCGAACACTTACGGTCTGACCGTAGTTCATTGTCCATTCTGACTGGCCACACAATGACGGTCAGACTGACCTTCGCGGGAGAGACTCGATAGTTTCCATATTTGGCAAGAACTTGCTATAAATCCAAACTAGTGCCAAATTTGAGTGTCAACACATGCCCCCGCCTATTTGGCGAACCTGTGAACCGAAAATCCCTAAGCAACGGGGTTATCTAAGGACGATATCCATCAATATCGGCCATAAACGCCTCTAAGGCTTATTTGTTCAATGGTGATGTAAGAATACTATGAGAGGGCACCTCTTAGTCAGATTAAGTTTTGCTTTGCTTTGGCCTCCACTCTGTCCTCACCATTTTCTGCATTGATTCTTTGTAACCAATTCTTTTCTTTCAGCCGACTATGAGAAGAGCACGATTGATTATTCAAAACTGGTTTTTGTGGCAATGCCCATAGTGGATAATAATACGGTATATAAGTAGGCATCATCCACATACCATTGAAGCTCCACGGTGCATACCAAGGGTAATACCATGAAGAAGAAGAGGTAGGTTGCCAGTGGTCCGTCCTCATTCGTCTTCCACCTTGCTTGGGAGGTGATCTTGATTTCCTTGGCCTTTGCTTGCCGCCTTTTGTAATCTTCGGCTTTTCATCCCTTAGGACCTTTGGCTTGTTGTCTTGCCCCCCGAACATTGAAGTCTTCGATATGATCTTGGTATTCTCTTTGCAATCGGGTTCTTCTTTTTTTGCACCTCAATGGTATTCGTGGGAACCTGTTGTTTATCTATTGGCATACCCACAAATTTCAATCATCCTTAACCAATGGTCGATTGAATTTATCTTTTGAATTTGTTGCAATCATTAGTGGCATGAGAATCTGAATTGTGCCACATACAATATGCATGCCGCTTTAACTCCTCAGGCAGCGGTATAACATGGCCTTGCGAAAATTCGATTTGCTTATGCTCTAACAAATAATGAAAGATCTTATCGCATTTGTCCACATCAAATGTGAATTTTGTTTCCTCATGCCGATTTTTATGAATAACCGGCTTAAGGGTAGAGCAAACAAATGGTTCAGACTTTGAGATCCTAGCTCATTAGAGGTCAGACCGGCCTTCGTGAAAAAGACTCGGTAGTTTCCAAATTTGACAAGAACTTGCTATAAATCCAAACTAGTGCCAAATTTGAGTGTCAACAGTATCAAATACCAACAATGGTAGAAAATGATCAGAGATAAATACTTATAAAAAAAACCTTTGGCTAGCAAACAACTCCGAAATGGTGACTCACATTTCTGGTAGGGGATTATGAAAGTTAAAACTTTGTTTTACAGGCTATGTAGTAAGAAACTTGGTAGTGGAGAAAACATCCTATTTTGGAAAGATAGCTGGTTGGGAGGCAGGCCATTGGTTGAACAATATCTAACACTGTATGATATTACAAACAACAAAGATATCACTTTGGCTGAAACGAAAAAAAAAAACTGGCTGGGGAGGGATGGTCTTTAGAAGAAGGCTAAAGATTGAGAAATTTGGAAGCAATAAAGCAACAATGGGACAAAGTAGAATTATCAGACAAAAAAGATAAACTGGTATGGAACTTAACAAAAAATGGTGGAGAACTTTCAGTGAAATCTTTCTACAAATCCTTAAAACACAAAGCCTAAACTTTCACTAAAAAAGATCTAGAAAATAAAAGCACCTCTGAAGATTAGGGTGTTTTTGTGGCTCCTTCAGAAAAATAGCATTCTAACAAAAGATAACTTAAAAAGGAGAGGATGGAAAAAGGAGAATTACAAATGTCAATTCTGTGACACAATGGAAACAATACAACATCTTTTTATTGAACGCCCCATAGCAAGATATACCTGGAATGTGATTATGTGTGCTTTTAATTTAAAACCAGTTGAAAGTGTGAATCAAATTCTGGGGGTTTGGCTGCAGAATTGAAACAAGGGCATGAAGCAACTGATGCTGATAGGAATAGCTGCAGTTTTCTGACAAATATGGAAAGCAAGAAACAAAGCTTGCTTCAAGAACATTTTACCATCTGGTCCCGCTAAGATTATACATAGTCCGTGCTACTGGATTGAATCATGGGCTGTTTTGCAGATTTTGGTGAAAAATCATGAAAGGTTGCGGTTGGGAGCCGGACTGCTAAGACAAGATACAAGTGAGGTTTTCAAGTGCAACTGTGCAAGTACGGCTGGAGGGCGCCTCTGCAATGTCTTGCTTTGGAGCCGTTTTGGCAGTGTTGCCAGATCCTGAACAGTACCTCGCAGGCTGGAGTGAAACAGGATGGGATGGCATCATGGGAAACTCAGCTCTGGGTACCATGGGAACCTTCTTTTGTTTTTCTTCTTTCTTTTTCACATTTTGGGCTCTTGCCCTTAGTCTAGTGTTGTAAAACTACATCATTTCTGTTAATGTAAATGGATGGTCGAGGCCCTTTGCTAAAAAAAAACATAAGTGTCAACTTTCAGGTTAAAGTTCAATCGGCGGCTGCGCATATTATACTATACTGCTATTTTTCTCTGTCAAAAAAAGAACAGTGCAAATCTTACATGCAAGTAACAAGTGGCAGTTGATTAAATAGAGGCAGTTATTAAAACACCCGTTGGATATCAAGAAGTGGCTTGATTGATAAACATGTATTAAGAAGAAATAGTGAGTGCATCGAGACTGCAATATACAACCTCATCATTTGCTCTATAAAGATTAATCCATCGCCAAAATTTTAATTTTAAAACTTATTTCGAAATTGATTTTAAAGTATTTCAACGTAATTTCTTTTTATATTGACTTTTGAGTGGTTAAAAACATATATATAAAAGTTTTACTTTTTTTCACTAAGAAGCCATTATGGCTTAATCAATTCTTGGTCAACTGATGGGGCCTATAGTCTTTCAAGGCTCGAAGCTGGCTTCCTCGTCTACTGTGCTATGCGAAGTTCTCGACAAGAGCTACTTCACTGAAGTTATCATTAACTAGGTGATACCTCACGTATTGCTACGGAATGTATAGATGAATTTATGTTGAATATTATAGAAATAATGGATAAACATATGTTAAAATATTATAGAAATGATGTGAGGATGATGATTTATGTATCATGCTTGTATGAGATAAGATTTAATATGGTCTAGAATAGTAATGGCTAGTGAGTGATAATGTGGTTTACTTGCATGTTGAGATTTAGGAGCTAATAATTACTAGTGGCCTAGGATAAAATTGGTTCGGATAGTTTCCAATATTGGGACATATTTTTGGAAACGGATAGTCCTGTATGGATAATTTTCGGATAGTACTGGATATGGAAACAAGCTTTTTTGAACACAAACGAATACGGTGATAGCAGTATGTTGCAAAAATCGAAAACGGTCAGAAACTATCCAGACTTTTTTATATGTAGCAATCAATTTTAATAAAAAACACATATTTATACATAACTTTAACATATAAAGTCGAATGAAGATAAACTTTATATCAAAATTGTAGAGCTCGATGAGTCTACAACCTATTTGTTGACAACTTTATCATTGAAATCATTTTAGGGGTCTAAATATTCGTTACAAAATCTAATTTCTATTTTTACAAAATCTCATACCTCTTATTCAAACGACCTCCAATCAAGATGTGCTCTATATCAAAGTCGTAGAGCTCTATGGGATCTACTACTTTGTAGTTTATGACCTTTTTATTTGAAGTGCAAAACAAACATTACAAGTTTTGGAGGTGAAATAAAATGAATAGAATCTTCAATCTAGACAACAAGAGCTTGATAAGTAAAATGGTAAGTATGCTATACATGGAGGAGAAGTCTTGGGTTCGATCAAGTGACTAGGAAGTGGAAAATCATTTTCATATGCGGGTCTCTTAAGGGAACACCCATGAAAATCGATTTTCACAAATGGTTGTGAAAATCACCTACAAAAAACTAATGATATAAAATTTAGAAATGTTAACCTATCAGAAAAATAACAAGTATCATCGTTGATTTAGGAAGCTCAATTTGAGGGGTTTTTATATTTTGACAAATATTTGTTATCGTATCTATTCTATTTCATATTTGCTCCATATCTGTATTCGATAATATTCTATTCCATTTCCGTGTCCATGGTAGAGCTAGTTTTTGTCTATTTCTGATCCATTTTCACCGTCACTAGTGGGTACCAACTTCTATAGAAGATATATCTGATGAATTCCTCAACATATACGGAAGAAATATGGATCACATGGTATGGGTTTGATCGTCAATTCTCAAACATTGAATTTTGTTTTTCAATACAATTTCCTACATTGTACTAAGGTTGTCTTCGTGGGCAAGGCACCTAAGTTCTACCAGATCCATGCTTCGGGTAATTCCCCCTCCACCAAGCTATTATTATTTTTGAAAGGTTTTAAATTTAAAGTACGAACTGTTATATTATTTGTTCTATAATATTGTTCAATACGCGTGCAAGGAGGGGGGTGGTTCAATAGGCGTTCCTAAAAATTATCACAACTTTGAAGCAGATTAATAAGCAATTGGAACTTTAGGTTCAAATCGGAGTTTCTGATATGAAATTGGAGTTTTGGGTATGAACTCGAGTGTCCAATATCTAAGAGAGTGAAACACTAATTATGAACTTTTAGCTCAAACAAACAATATGTATGTGAATCAAAAGGTGACAAACATGATATATAAGCAAGATATATGGTCACCATGTAGATCAACGAAGAATGCAAATAGATCGAGCAAGAATAAACTCAACCACAATATGAATAAGGCAAGAACGATGGGCGAGACATGATTTGTGCACCGAAGTTGAGATCCACTGATCCTACGTTTCCGTTGAGGGGCCACAAAGGATGGGTCTCCTTCAACCCTTTTACTCATGAGGTTGCACAAATGCACTGCTTGATTTAACTCTTGATTTCTTTTCTTACAGAGCCGAAACCGAAGCCTTCAAAAACTTTCCATGGTATGCCACAACTTTGGGTGTTCGCCGATGAACACCTAACCGTCTAGGAGACCTAGATCTCCAAAAGTAACAAATGCACACAAAGCTTGCTTGGAAATGAACCCTAGTGGTAAAGAATCAAGATTTTGTCTCTACACTAAGCCCTGTTTGAGGGAGCATCTAGTAGCTGCAGCTTCTCGCAGAATATCCGGCTTCCTAAAATAGTCCAAATTGTCACCCAGATTATGAGAATCCGTAGTTGTCGAATCCGGAAAACGAACTCAGCCATAATCTAGAAAACGCAGCTTCTCCAGATTCTCAGAAGCTGATTACTGATGCATGTAGACCCCCGTTGTTAATTTGATAATTAACGACAAGCACACTAATTGTGGACTAACTATTTTATTTGAGTGACATAAATTGAGTTAGGACCACATGATGTGCATGCCAACGTTATTACCACAGATTAAAATTGATGGCACAAAGAAACGAGGTAAAGGTGAATAATTTAGTTTTTCTTATTTATCGATCGAGGTTTTGGGCAATTGATTTTGCTAGGTCTTCTTTCTAGCTTTGCTATACTAGCAAGAGGGGTAATACCTTTGGCAAAGATATGATCAAAATGCCACATTAGGTTATTTGCATAAGGTTGCTTGGTTGTATTCTTTTTTTCTATCTTCTCTCGTCCACGTCGATCGACCGTGGGCTCTAAGCCGGTCTCGATGAACGTGTGCGCGATGTGACAGTGGGATCGGTCGACTAGGCGCCGGTCAGGCGGTTGGATGGCCACGACATGGCGAGCCGCCAGAGCCTATGCCAGTGTGACTAGGCCAAGGTCAGTATAACCGAAGCCACAGACGGTCTAACTGGTAGGCCTTTTGTCATGCATTAAATGCACAACAACAACTAGTTTTATAGCTGTTGCCTTGGAGGCCGATGTGACCGGCCACCCTTTGGCGGACTGATCAGCAGACATCTGAGAGTTGGGGTTTTGGCCCCAACGGCTAGTTTTGGTGGGTGGGGTATAACTACTCCCCCACCAGCACCAAGGGGGCTCTCTTGGCACTCTATTCATTTGCATACACCCCTTGCATCCACTTTTATACCTTTTGAGCATTGGTTCATTCATTGTTGGTATTGGAGGGTAGGTTGATCCAAAACAAGTGCATTGCATCATTGATTGAGCTAGTGTGACACTTTATCATCTTTGAGCCGAGTTGCTATTTGTTACTCTTGGAGGTTACAGCCTCCTAGATGGCTTGGAGGAGTTGTTCGGCAACCTCTCCAAGAAGGTTGTGGAGGAGGCCCGGTGTTGGTTGTGAGTGGTTTGGAGTTCACCACATTCGGAGCAAAGGAAGAACTATCCTAGTTATCGATCCCTTGATGTGGATAAAGACATGATATCCATCCTTTAAATCGTCATCTTGAATCTTTAGGAGTTTTGATCTTATTTGAGGATTAAACACCATTTCCAATTCTTGGGATCTATTTCTTTCATTTAAATTGATGAAATTGTTAGTCCAAATGATCCAGTTGTCAATCTTCATTTGTTGACCAACTGATCGCATATAAAAGGATATAAATAAATTTATGAATGTTAACAAACACCACAAATGTCATATGCTCACATGTATGCACAAATGTAAGATCCAAATTAAATATGATTGATTATCTTGGATAAAAAACATGCACAACAAGATATAGGATATACTCCCTCTAAATATATGCATACAAAATATGTTGAGTGAATCAAGTTAATGCATAATTAGAGATGAAACATTGGGAGCTTATCCTATACAAGAATAGAAGACACTAATCAAAAGAATATACATAATAACAAATGAATACCTTCACTATCTCCATGTTCTCAATGTGAAGAGACTAAACAAGATAGAACTCAAATAAAACATTAGTCTCACATGCATATGCATATGTCAATCACACAGAAATAATATATGGACACATTATTATGTATGTGGAGAGAAAGAGTGATACGTATAGCTTGATCTCCATGTATTTAATCCTTGTTGAGATTAAGGTTCAACATGAACGAATACATTTCTATCACAACTCATATGACGTCAAGGAACAATCTATTTGCCAACTCATTGAAAAAAGTAAGACCCACAACCCCTGTCTGTCATAAATCACCAAAATAATAATTACACAAATTGTCGGTTATAGATACTTTGATCTTTTCCTTTTTGGTGATGTATGACAACCTACTATAAAACATTTAGAGTTCACATATATGGAATGAGAAATGCATCAATACAAAGAGACAACCAAACATAGAGTGAGCTCCCCATAATGATGTGCGCACATATAAATATGGAGAGAGGTTTATGCACATGTATGATAAAGGTCAATGGAGAAGCTCACCATATATTCGGAACCATAAGAGAGATAATTTAGAACATGGGGAGTTTAACACATACCTCTTATCATTTTCATTTTCATATCCAATTGAGACTATGTAAAAGAAATGCTTACAAAAGATATTAGTCTCATACATTTTGATTTGTCATTAATCACCAAAACCAACTTAATGTCACTTGAATTTACAATTGTTACTTGGTAAACTGTCTCCCCTAGTACGTAAATCCTGGGTCCACCGCTATTCAAGGTCTCCTCCCTCTCCATGTTGCCATTGAGGACACTTCCATGAACAAGTATCTGGAAGACAATCTATTAAATGATCAGAAGCACAACCAAGTGGACTTTGATTTATCTAGAAGCTCATCCATCCACTTTATCCATCTGTTATGGTTTGTTTGAAACTAATTAATAATTTGCTCCCTGCAGCTCAACGAAAAATCCATGAAGTGCTTCCTCTAAGAGAAACTTCAGTAGTAACCTGAATGGGTTTGATATATATTGTCATCATCATGGTTTCCATACAAACAAAAGGGCCAGAAGGAGAAGTAAATGTCCAGACTCATTTAGAGGTACACACCTTCTCAGGTCACCGCTTGGATATCCATTTCGTTTGATTTCCTCTTTCCTTCTAAAAAACAAGGCCATAGGCCTATAGACCTTGACCTCCAAAGCCAAATTTTGATTATGTTTTGCAATGGATTATAGCAAGTGCAAAAATGCAAATTCACTCTTATGCCAAAGTATTTTAAATGCCAATATAAGGGCATTACTTGTTTGAAGCCTATACATAATTTTATCGACCGATTGCCAAAAATTATAAACAATAAATTTTGATTTTTCATGATGCCTCCTACAATGGATGGACAATGACATTGATTGATTTTTTTTTAGGATGGATGACATTTTTGGTAAGAGAAAGAAAAGGAGTTGCATGGACTTGTTGGACTTACCGTTGGCCACAGGGTTCATGCCACTGCTAGCGTTGCGGCCAAAAGCTACAACCAGAGAGCATCATTAATAAACAGAGCGATGCTCCTGTGCTCTTTACTCTGATAATATTATACTATCAGTAGAAATAACTTATAATTTATTAATGTAGTGATTAGGGGTACCTTTGTTATTTATATTTTTTTGCTAGATTGATATGTGACATCGCTCATATTCTATTAATAATGCTAAAGAAGAAGAAAAAATATTTAATCATTGCTAAAATGATGATTATACCCCTTCACATCTATTTTTTTACAATAATGCCTCTCCACGTTTCTACTACCGCTAACTAGGATGATAGTACAAATAAATCCGAACCCTTCGATCAAATGAGATCAGTGGTTCAAATTACTTTCTACTACCAGTAGAGAGCACCACAGTGAGACTTTAATAAACAAATACTATTTTCAATGTTATACAACATAATGCAAAAGCCTATTACCATTGGTGTTGAAGGACACAAAGCTAACAGGACCAAAATTCTATATCTTTGCTTCTCGGCGATTTTCTTCTCCATATTTAAAAACACCACTACAAGGTTATCCTTAAACAATTCATGCATTACCACATCAACACATCACAACAAGTGTGTTGGTGGTGTCTCGATGTTGTAACCGGGATGAGAAGACTAAGTGCACAAATGAATTAGACTCTATGACTATGGGGGGTGTCACCTCGGGGTACCCCATGAATTGGAGTAAAAATCCAACTGAAGTCAAACCGAGAGTCCTCGGGACGTGTCGGAGGCCCGACTCCCCTTTGTGGGGTCAGACATCCCGACCTTTCCCCGAGTCTGACCCCAACTCTCCTCTCTCGACCCCGATTCCACAACCCGACCTTGATCATCTTAGGGAAAAGACTTGGCGCGCAAGGAGAAAGAGGGAGGGGACAACCTGACAGAGACTGGCATCACCCAACAGCATAGTACAGACATCTCCACCGGGGGAGGGATCCCAAGGCAAGAGAGAGAGCATAAGATGCCCACGATGTATAGGACCTAGCAGACCGACTTGTACCTTTTCAGATATTGTTTGTACTCACCTTTTAGCATATTAGTCATAGCTTTCTTGGCCCCCAAGCACTCTTGTAACTGCTCCCCTTGAGCTATAAAAGGGAGGGCAGGGCGAGGGGGCCGGGAGAGATCCGATTTTCCAACTCTCTCATTCTCAGTTCTTGGTAAGCTTGCTCAAAGCCCCAAGAACTCACCTTGTAACTCTTGTTCACCACGCACCCCAAAAAGAACACTGGACGCAGGTCCATTATCCTTGGGACGGCTGGACGAGTATAGATCATGTGTGTCTTTGCTCCTTGGATCGTCTTAGGACTCGAGTCGACCATCAGATCCATCGGAGGATAGCCTCTCTACCGTTCTCTTTTACCTCCTTGGGCACCACCCTTTGAGGATGGCCAACCCACCTGTCGACTGTTGGCATGCCAGGTAGGGGCGCTGTTCTTCGCTCTGGGCGATCTGATGGCGGTTTCTTCCTTCATCGACTTTGCGGCTCCAATCCTCAGAAAGATACATATTCTACCCTCATTTTTTATCTTAAAAAGAAGCTTCGATACATGTCTTTTTATCGTTTGTTGCTTCTCGCCCCATCGCCGGGTAGCCTTCACGCACTCAACAGCTTTCACGCAAGTACTCATGACCAGCTCTGAGATTCGCGGCCCTGATCCTTGTCAGTCCGGGTTCCCAGGAAGGAAGTTCTTGTTGAAATTCACCCTTGCTGCCTGGGGGCTCGGCGTTTTCCCTCGGCCATCAAGTAACATTCCAGTGTCCCGATAACTTCTGCGCAAGTACTCATGACCAGCTCTGAGATTCACGGCCCTTACCCCTCTTGGTCCGGGTTCCCAGGAAGGAAGTCTATTAGGAAAGTTTGAGATTACTTGATGGTTCGGAAGTTCCCCCGAGTACTAGATCAGTACGCCCTAGCCTGTTGTAGTGGCTCGATCCCATGCCCTCCGGTTAGAGTTGGCCTTATCCATCCTGGAGTTGGACTTGGGTTGGGTTCTGATACACGATGGCTCGGCAAATTATCAAATTACTCAGGGGCTCAGTCTTCCGAGACCTTCTACTTTGCCCATTTCGCAAAGTGAATGGCAATTGCGCTAAGGATTGGTCTGAAACCTATCTGGGTCCGGTCAGAGAATCCTCCCGAACGCTATGGGCTAAGGTTGCTATCTAAAGTACGGTTGTCGGAACGATGTGAATGGGCGAAGTCAATTTCTTTCACAGCTGATCGACTGTTCTGTTCTCCAAACTAAAAGTGTGGAATTTGTTACAACAAAAGGAAATCGTCAAGTTCTGGCGCTTACATAATTTAGTCGTTTCTTAATGATAGGTTTATTTACAGAAGGTACATCAAATGTCCATCCCATTCACTATTTTTCGGCGGTTGGCGCGAACTCGGCGTAAACGCCATCCGCATCTTCGGGCTTCACACTGGCAGGCCAGCCCTCGGTAACCTCCATGACATCCACCTGGGGTTGAAGTCTGCTAATGACGCTGAGGGTGTGAGATACGGCGAGCTTTGCCACATTCCTCACAAGCGCCACAAGGTGACGGGGCCCATCCTGAAGGCGTTCCATGAAGGCCGCGTCGGACTCCTCAGCCGGTGGAAGCTCATTGTCGGCCTTGTCCAGCAATGTCCGGGCTCCTTCCCGGACTTGGTTCAGCGGAGCCTCGGCCGTCTCCAAGAGACCCTTGATGCGACCGATCTATTGGTGGGAGGTTGATAGGCGCTCTGTGTGAGATAAGTAAGGGGAGTTTGGTCCACATGGATAAGAAGACTGGAGGAGTGAAGGGAGCCACTCATAAGGATGCTTACCTTCTACCGAGGCCTTGGTGTCCTCGACCTCCTTCAGCTTTTTTGCTGTTCCGACCATCAACGCCTCGGTGGCCTAAAGCTCCTTTTCCACAGCGACCCTCGCCACCTCGGAGTCGGCCTGCCTTTTCTCCACCTCAACCTGAGATGCCTCTGCCTTCGCTAACCACCCCTTCGCCTCGGCCTTCGCAGCCTTGGCAGCCACCCGAGCGGTGTCCGAGAGCCTTAGAAGCTCTCAAACTTCGTCCCGCTCGGACCGAAGCGCCTCGACCAATGCACGGGCCTCATTGGCACTTGCATGACAAAGCGGGTCAGCAGATGATTCCTGAGGAGAAAAAGGAGGTGGAGAAGTGGTGAACTCATGACGGGACACCTTAGCCAGTTTCTTCTCCAGCTCCTGCATGACTTCGAAAGACTGGGGTGGGCGCACGACATCCTATGTTAACATGGCATCAGAAGAGAACCTGGTCTGGGTGGCAGGGTATAAGTCTTACCAGGAATAGCTCCCAGATGCAGCGTTGATAGCGCTCGAGCTACAACAAGCCCGTCGGTTCGGTGCCGGACCCCTCTCTGACTTCCAGCGTGCTACCGATGGCTCGAAGGCTTATGGCGCCGGTGAGGGTGGACTCCTCGGCCCTCGGGTCGGGCTAGTTCTCGGTGTCCTCGATCGGTCGAGGTGGCGGTGCCCAGGGCAAGAAGGTCCTCAACTCCCACCATGGCCGGCTCGGTCCCGGTGTCGTCGCTGTTGCCCCCGTCGATGCGCGGGAGCAAGTCCTAGTTAATCCCCACGGAGACCTCCTCCTCCTTCGTTGCCTGGGCGGGCCCGACCTACACGGCCTCCTCGGGAGTTGATTCAGCCATGCCGACCGCAGCCGCCTCGACCTCCGGGCGGTCTTCGCCTCGACTGCTCGCCCACTTGGTCGGCTGACGGAGGCACAACTTCTGAACCGCGATAGTCAAAGCCGCGTCGGACTCTGCCGCCTTGAGTTGGGCAGCCTCCTCGGCTGCACTCGCGGGTTTGGCCCCATAGTGCCCGGTGCTCCTTGCGGTCTAGATCAAGACGGAGAATCAATATACAATGAAAAGAGAAGGGAATTCAGAGCGGATTACTCAGATTCCACTCACCTGGAGGAAGCTATGTACGCCATCCTGAGGGCATTTGGCCACATTCTTTGGGGGAGAGGGGGGCCTCTGCCTCCGTACCAACTCCGAGTCGGATGACTCCTCCTCTTTGGAGGAGACCACGAGCTTCCGCTTCACGCCGTGGATTTGAAGGCGCCCCGACGCCGCTTCACTTGACCCCAGTTTTTGCCGGTGGGGTTCCGGCTCCTTTCCTTTCTTCTTCTTCCCCTCCGAAACCAAGTAATTGCCCGATGAAAAGGTTCGGGAGATTTCCTCTTTGACTTCGCCGATCTCCGCGGGCCTCTGGTTCGAGGCATCAACAACTCGAGCATGGGCTTCCGAGCTAGCCCCAGTCAGGATCGGGACTACCGAAAGCCCGGGGCAGTAGTCCCGACTGCATCGCCGACTTCCACTGCCTTCCACTGCCTTAGGGCAATTGATTCACCGACTCGAGCGTGGGCTTTTGAGCTAGCCCCCAATTTGGACTGGGACTACCGTAAGCCTCCGGACAGTAGTCCCGACCGCATCGCCGACTTCCACTGCCTCAGGGCAATGGATTCACCGACTCGAGCGTAGGCTTCTGAGCTAGGCCCTATCTGGACCAAGATTACCATAAGCCTCCGGGCAGTAGTCCTGACCACTTCGCAAACTTCCACTGCCTCAGGGCAATGGATTCATCGACTCGAGCATGGGCTTCCGAGCTAGCCCCCAGTCCGGACCAGGACTACTGTAGGCCTTAGGGTAGTAGTCCCAACCACACTGCCGACCTCCATTGCCTCAGGGTAGTGGCTTGATCGACTCGGGGCTGGCTTCCAGGCTGATCCCTGGTCGGGGTCGGGACTACCAGCTAACTCCGGGCGATGGTCCCGGCCAGCACGCCGAATACCGCTTGCCTCCGGGCTATGGTTCCTTCAAATCCGTCCGTGGCCTTCGGGCTACGATGAAGGCAACACGGGGGACCGCTACATGCTCAGATGTTCGTTAGACCCCGGGCAATATTCAGATCGGAGGTGGACGAAAGACACTCTTGTTGATTTGACCCTAGGCTCGGATGTGCCATCCGACCCTAGGCACGGGGGCTACACCTGTCAGGTGCACCTGGGCGGTGCACCTATAGAATCGAGAACTCCCAAAACTTCGATGACTTGTAGGGGACTAGCACCTTGGAAAGAAACTTGACCCTAAGGTCGAATGTTCCATTCACCCTTAGGTTCGGGGGCTACACCTGCCAGGTGCACCTGCCAGGTGCACCTGCCAAAACCTTTGCTCGATGCTTTGAGGATCCTTTGAAGATGGTGATGAGGAAGAAATTCTGATCCTAAGGATGGATGTTCCATTCCTTCTTAGGCTCGGGGGCTGCTGTGGGGGCTGTCACCCCGGGGTACCCCATGAATTGGAGTAAAAATCCAACTGAAGTCAAACCTAGAGTCCTCGGGACATTGTTGGAGGCCCGACCCGCCTTTGCGCTGTCAGACATCCTGACCTTTCCCCGAGTCCGACCCCGACTCTCCTCTCTTAACCCTGATTCCATAACCCAACCGCAATCATCTTCGGGAAAAGACTTGGCGCACAAGGAGGAAGAGGGAGGGGACAACCCGACAGAGGCTGATGTCACCCGACAGCATAGTACAGACATCTCCAGCGGAGGAGGGATCCCAAGGCAAGAGAGAGAGCAAAAGATGCCCATGGTATATAGGACCTAGCAGACCGACTTGTACCTTTTCAGATATTGTTTGTACTCACCTTTTAGCAGATTAGTCATAGCTTTGTTGGCCCCCAAGCACTCTTGTAATTGCCCCCTTGAGCTATAAAAGGGAGGGCAGGGCGAGGGGCGGGGAAAGATCCGATTTTCCAACTCTCTCATTCCCAGTTCTTGGTAAGCTTGCTCAAAGCCCCAAGAACTCACCCTTGTAACTCTTGTTCACCACGCACCCCAACAAAGAACATTGGACGTAGGCCTATTATCCTTCGGGAGGGCTCAACCAGTATAGATCGTGTGTGTCTTTGCTCCTTGGCTTGTCTTAGGACTCGAGTCGACCATTAGATCCATCGGAGGACAGCCTCTCTACCATTCTCTTTCACCTCCTTGGGCACCCCCCTTTGAGGACTGCCGACCCACCCGTCGACAATGACCTTGTACATTGATATCTCAAAGAGGATAGAAATCTTAGACATTAATTTTGGCTTATACTTATCACGTCCAAAAATTTAGTCAAATTTTTAGACTATTTTTTTATAAATCTCTATACAAGAATCAAGCCAGGGTACACAAAATGACAAGCCAATATACAGATCGAAATGTAAACAAAACGTAAATACTTATAGAAGAGGCACTTAATCCTCACAACCAAAGATGGCAGCAGCGAAAAATGGTTCAATCCTATCGGGGCTTCAGCTCCACTCCACAGGCAAAACTCAACTGGGATATAAGCCTTGGTCCTCTAAATTCATCCTCGGCTAAGAAACACTACAGTTTTAAAAAGAGGGAATATAACAAGGCTGAGTACAACCACCATACTCGTGGGAGGCCAAGGAGAGTTTGTGGCTATTTGCATAAAGGCGACTGCAAATTTTTAAAGTTGAAAACTGTAAAATAATTGATTAATTAAGGTGAGATTAAATCTCCATAGAACAACGCTACACCACGTTGAACAGACCCACCCAAACTATCTGAACTAAACCAGTTTAAGTTAAGTTAATTAATAGTGGGACTAATCACGATGAAGCTGGTCGATCACCCATAACCACGGGCATGGCTATTCGAATAGTTTTACTCTAGCCAGAGAGGCACAACAGTACCCACAAGACATAGCCCCACGATACGTTTCTGTGCACCGACATGCCACCACGACATTCCAGAAAAGGAACTGTGATAGGACCCTTCACGTAACCCTCCCCTAACCATCCACACCACGCGGAAGGTTTCGCCCCCACCCCTAAACCAAGGTGAATCCAGTAGCCGATCAGGCCATAAACCCAGGCCGACCCAACTTCATCACACCTGTTGACGGTCCTTAACTGCCAAAATCCGACCGTCAACTCCTGCATAAACTGAACAAATGATGCACATCAATGTAGTGGTAGGGTTATTTACTAACTCTTTACACGAGTGTTGGTGATTATTTGTATGCAGGTGAATAACACGTCAAAATGAAGTGAAAGTATGCTCCTGTGGCGAAGAGATGCAACTCCGACCAATAAATGCTCGCCACGTCAGCTTTTCACGGATCGGAGGGCCCACAAGTCAGGTGAAACCAACTTAAAGTGGGGCCAAACATCTGGGAACCGTCATAAGGGCCCACATGTAAGTGACTAGTGAAAGGCGGTGGAAAGAGGGGCTGGTTCGGCTGAACCATGGTTGCCTCATCTCCCCTCCACCAACCACGTGGCACACTTACAACCCTCCACAATGGCAGTTAGGCAGGTATGGCTGTTACAAACCGCCATTACAACCGTCATTGGAGGTAACTTCACTTCAATCAACACACCTCAAGAAGATCAAAGCTCCACTCCAAAGGCGTAGTACAGGTCTCTAGTGCGTAGAAAATAGGTTAGAGAGTGACGATTAGTTCGGATTAGTGCCGGGTATCTCGGCACCGACCTTCGACTTTGTACCTCGGCGGATGCTTCTTCTTAAAAAGTTAGTGTTCGCAATTTACTATGGTTGCATTACTTTAATGCATTTACTTATGAGATCATCGTCCATTCATGGATGCTCTAGTCTAAGACCCCTAATGAAGACAGGTGTTCTTGGCGAAGACTAGAGAAGTAATCGATAGCGTAGACGTGATGTCTAGGCTAGAGTTTACCTTTGTTTGCCGTGTACTCTACGGGTTGTAGAGGTAGGCGACAGGTAGTGATAGCCCTGTCTGTCCTTTGTAGTACTCCACGTTCGAGTACATCGTAGAGTATGTAGGCCGGAGTCACTTGGCAGACCGAGGTAAGCCGACGCAAGCAGGAAGTAATTAAAGTAAAGCAATTACCAACTATCTAGAGCCACGACCATTGAAATCCTCTCTATACCTCCGCCCGGCTATTCTTGGTGTCCTTGGATGAACCTGACTCTTAGATAATCCACACCGTTCCTTGTGAATTGGATACTGTTGATGAGAAAAGCTTCCCACGCACTGGCCTGAGAGATTTGCTTTACTCTAGTGTAGGTCCAAGTTGTTTGCCTTTGGTGAAGTTTGGGCGTGTTAGTTGGTTTGATCCTGTAACCAATAAGAAAATAAGAAATATGCGTTTGGGTTAAGATTAGATCCTACTCGATCGATTAAAGAAATCAATAAACATATAATCACTATCCCAACACACGTTTAGACTAAGTGATTGGGATAGATCGGTAGTATACCGAGACAGTATAAACGACTTAGATCCAAAAGTACATTAGTATAAAAATTATATTCATTCATAACGATGTCGCAGATCTAATGTAAATCGGCTAGTACTCCAATGTGTTTTATAAAAAGATATTAATCTGAGTTTAAATGCGATAAATCTAGATCAATCGGCTGTTGATATGACTCAATAGATTGATACTGGTTTAGGGCATTTAAATAGATTGAGATCTTAATATAAAAGGCGACTCTAATACATCTAATAGTAATTAATACTAAAAAGACGATTAAAACAGATAAAGCAGGCTAAAACCCCGACATTGTCTCTAATTGAAAACATTATGCCGAACAGATCTACATACCTCTAAAAGCGACTTAACAGGCCGATTTGATGCAGCATTAAGTACAAGAAGAAATACTAGATCTGTACGGGCCAATGAGAACCCCTCAAGATGGTAAACACGCCATATAATCTAAATCAACATCTAAATCTAGCTCTATCGGCTGCCATCTTCAGAGAGAGCTCAGCCGATTGTGAGATAGATGTAGACATTGTTCTAGATTATATGTCGCGTATGATAACTTAATCAGTTTATAGCATCGAAATTAGAGTATCATGACGATGGAAGCACTAACCCCAACGGTACAAGCCACTTGTAACAAGGAATTACCTCGTTCGGAGATCGACGTCGATGCAGCTCGAGCAAAAGCAAGAACTTGTCGAGAAAAGTAAAATGAAAAGGTTTGGCGATGCGCCGAGATTGTATTGATGTATGGATATATTTTACAAGCCCTCGGGTCTTATTTATACCCAGATACACAATGTGTCCATGACGGACAAGATTCCTATTACAGATGAAATCTCTAAACAAACCGACATTATCACGAAAGGAAACTATACAAAATATCCTAACTTAATAGATACAATTGCCGTTGTAGGACGTTATCGATAGATAGCAATATCTTTAACGCACTTTGAAAACCGAATCCAATACTTTATCCTTAAGCTTTCCTTTCAGGATTGGCTTCACTTCTATCCCCAATTGGAATCGGCTATCGGCTATCCTGGTCCGACTCGGACTCAGCCGATTGGCTTCGTAGCCGATTTGGACTTAGCTGATCCGGCCTCTGTTTCTCTGCAGATCATGCATTTCCTCCGATTCCACTTCAATCTTGACCTTGAACTTTGGCATTTGGTTACCAAATTTGGTCGTCAACACATACCCTTGGAATACTCCTTGGTGAAGTGCTACAATGGTATTCCATGCGCTTGCAGATTTCATATGTGGTCATAAGAAATACCAACAAGCATTTCTGGCACTGTTGTCGGGGAACGGTTGTTTTATCCTAGAGCCTTGGTCATCATCGTATCTTTTATTTCTTCCTTTTAGATTATGGAGAAATCTATCCAAAGCCTATGCGCTCCGAAGGGCAAGTTCTATGAGCCACCATCATCTTCTTAGCCAATTCTTTTGTCTCGCTATCAAACTCCGCCCTGGCTTTATAGCCATGGTTCGGGAGCAATCATTCTCTGGGCACGATAATGAAAACCCATACCATCATCTGCAAGTGTTTGAGCAATTTTGTTCATGCTTGATGATTCCAGGCATGACACAAAGAACTTTGAAGTGGAAGTTGTTTCCCTTTTCGCTTACCGAACGGGCAAAGCAATGGTACACTCCACCGTAGAGAAAGCAAAAGGCAAGTGGGAGGAACTTAGAGATATATTTTGCCTCGCTTTCTTCCTGCTAGCCCGTATCACATCTTTGCGAGTAGAAGTTCTTAGCTTTCGGCAGAGTGAGAAGGAGACCATAGGTGTAGCCCGGGCTAGGTTCTTAACTCTAATCCAATCCGGCCCTGACTTGTCCTTACCCGGCCATGTGTTGTTACGATATTTTTGGTCAGGTCTTGCTAAGGAGTATGCCCTATACCTTGACATCTCAGTCGGCGGTTCTTTCTCACATAAAACTCTGACGGAAGGAAGGGAAATCCTAAGTCATATATTAGAGAACACCTTCTTCGTCGAAGAATATCATGAACCATCGTCGAAAGAAGTTAAGGCAAATGACGAAGACCATTTTCAAGCAAAATCCAATCCTTTAACTTCTACATCTTAAGATATGGCTGAAGAATCCTCGCCCGAACCAGAAACACTGAAGGAAGAAGAAATTCAACCTTCGGAGTTTCCTTTTTGTTCGAGGATGATCTTTTTGAAGATTATGGAAACACCTCAAATTTCTTTTGCAAAGAGACCACCAGTTCCAGTTACTCCTCCCGTGCCTCTCTAGGATAAATTCCTTAGGGAGACCGTGAAGGGGTTAACGTCCATTATGAGCCATAGGTGGTTGAAAGAGTGTGAGCTGTCATCGCAAGAAATTCGGATTAGTTCACCTTCGTCAACAATTCATTGCAACATAAGGGGAAGTCTGGTTGGGGTCCTCTATAATCCCATCATCGGGGCCAATATCATTTCTGATTCCTTCGCGTTCGCACTTTTGGGTGATGAACCTTTGACTCCGACCAATAAAACTTTCAAAACTCCTTCTAGAGGTATTCTAGAAAGTTATGGGATTTTGCAAAATGTGACCATAAAGCACGACAACCTTGAGGCAATCCTAGATTTTCATGTGTTCGAAGCTCTAGACTTAGGCATTCTGATCCGACATCCGTTTCAAAAGCTTTTCTTAGATGCACTGACACTAGGAGTCCTTAACATTAAACTCGGGAGAGAGGAGTTTTCCATTCCTATTTCTAGAGCTATGAACACCATAGCCGAACCCTCTCCCGAGTATGAGCCTATTGTGGAAGTTTTGGAGGTTTCTCCTTTTGAGCCCCCAAAATCAATTCTTGAGAAAGAAGCTCACTTCTATACTCGAAAAAACAGACAACTCTGGAGAGACAATCGAACTCCCCAAGACTAAACCACCATCACGACCTCCGATAGAGCTAAAACCCCTACCTTCTGGCCTTCGATATGCTTTTGTACACGGAGACAGAATCTCTAGTCATTATAAGTTACAAGCTTTCCAAGGAAGAACATATGAAACTTATCTCCATCTTGGAAAAGCATCGATATGTTGTAGGCTACTCATTCCAAGACCTTAGAGGGATAAGTCCCACTCTCTGCACCCATCGCATCCCTACTGATCCAATTCTCACACCATCAATGGAACCTCAACGGAGGTTGAATAATGCGATGAGAGAAGTGGTGAAAACAGAGGTCTTGAAACTCCTTCATGTCGGGATAATTTATCCTGTTCCCTATAGTGAGTGGGTTAGCCCAGTTCAAGTAGTGCCAAAGAAGGGGGGTATGATAGTCTTGCAAATTCTCCAAATGAATTAATTCCGCAAAGAACTATCATGGGATGGAGAATGTGCATAGACTACCGGAATCTCAACAAGGCAACTAAGAAGGATCACTTTTTGCTTCCTTTCATCAATGAGATGTTAGAGCGGCTTGCCAATCATTTCTTCTTCTGTTTCCTTGATGGCTATTCTGGCTATCATCAAATCCCCATCCATCTCGATGACCAAAGTAAGACCACCTTCACATGCCCCTATGGAATATATGCCTATCAGAGGATGTCTTTCCGGTTGTGTAATGCACACGCATTGTTCCAAAGGTGCATGATGTCTATTTTCTCAGACTTGATTGATCAAATCATGGAAGTTTTCATGGACGGTTTCTCCGTCTATGGAAAAACATTTGATCATTGTCTCGAGAATTTAGACAAGGTCTTACAAAGGTGCAAAGAGAAGGACCTGATACTTAATTGGGAGAAGTGTCATTTCATGGTACGTGAAGGAATCGCCCTTGGACACCTTGTGTCCGAAAGAGGGATAGAGATGGACAAGCCAAAATCGATGTTATCGAAAAACTTCCACCTCCTGTCAATGTAGGGAATCCAAAGCTTCCTAGGTCATACAGGGTTCTCAAATTGCCAGACCCGTCACAGACCTCTTAGCTAAGGATGTCCCATTTGACTTTGATGATGAGTGTCTGCGCTCCTTTAATATTCTTAAAGAAGCACTCATCTCTGCTCCTATAGTTCAACCTCCTTACTACTCGCTACTCTTTGAAATAATGTGCGATGCTAGCGACTTTGCAATAGGAGCAGTCTTTGGTCAAACCAAGGATAAAAAGAACAATGTTATATCCTACGCTAGCAAAACTTTAACAGGAGCTCAACTTAATTATGCTACCGCTGAAAAAGAACTTCTTGCTATTGTTTTTGCTATAAATAAGTATAAATCTTACTTAGTAGGAGCTATGGTAATAATTTACATTGATCATGCTGCCTTAAAATACTTGCTAACTAAGAAAGATGTTAAACCTAGGCTAATAAGATGGATTCTCTTACTCCAAGAATTTGACATCAAAATGAAGGATAAAAAGAGAGTAGAGAATTCAGTAGCTGATCACTTGTCTCGTATGCACTATACTAACATGCAGGAGCTGCCAATGAATGACTTCCTACGAGACGATATACTACTAAAAGTGAGAGACTCTAGCCCTTGGTATGCGGACATAGTGAACTTTATAGTCACTGGATATGTCTCACCAGGGGGAAGAAAAAGAAGCTCATCTATGAGAGTCGTCATCACCTTTGGGAGGAGCCTGACCTGTATATGGTCTGTGCTAATGAATTGTTAAGGAGATGCATCCCGACAGTCGAAGCCACCCAAATCATCAAGAAATGTCATGCGGTCCCATACGGAGGGCACTATGGTGCATTCCGAACACAGGCCAAAATTTGGCAGAGTGGATTTTTCTGGCCAACAATGTATGAAGACACCAAAGAATTCATTCGGAGGTGCTGGAGATGTGAGAAACATGGGGGATAAGTGCTCGCGATGCAATTCCCCTTACATACAATCTTCAGGTGGAACTTTTTGATGTATGAGGCATTGATTTCATGGGACCTTTTCCAAGATCCTATGATTGCGAGTATATTCTGGTGGCCGTCGAGTATGTATCCAAGTGCGTAGAAGCTATGCCATGCAGAGCTGCTGATGCCAAGCATGCCCAAAAGATGTTTCATGAAATCATATTTTCTTGGTTCGGAACACCGAGGATGGTGATAAGTGACGAAGGGTCTCATTTCATCGATAAGACCTTCCAAAACTTCTTGAAGGAGCTTGGAGCCCAACACAATATAGCCACTCCATACCACCCCCAAACAAGCGGTCAGGCTGAAACATCGAACAAACAAATCAAAAACATTCTACAGAAGGCCGTTCATGGAAATGGGAAAATCATGGAAGTGGAAACTACCCGATGCACTCTGGGCATATCGGACTACATACAAGACACCACTCGGCATGTCACCCTATCAACTCGTATATCAAAAAATATGTTATTTACCTATCAAGTAGGAACATAGGGCATACTGGGCTATCTGGAAATGGAACATGGACTTTAATCAAGCTGGAGCCCAGAGGAAGATGCAACTCTCTGAGCTAGAGGGATGGAGAGATAAAGCTTATCACAATGCCATGATCTATAAGGAAAGAACAAAAAGATGGCATGATAAGCGGATCAAGCTAAATGAATTCAGACATGGGGACAAGGTTTTGTTATTCAACTGGAGAATTAAGTTATCTTGTCATGGAAAACTCCAGAGCAAATGGGAAGGATCATTCATCGTCATTAACACATCATCGCACGGAGCAATCACACTCCAAAATAACGAAGGTAACATCTTTTAAGGTAAATGGTCAT
Source organism: Oryza australiensis (assembly GCA_019925245.2). Lineage (NCBI taxonomy): Eukaryota > Viridiplantae > Streptophyta > Magnoliopsida > Poales > Poaceae > Oryza > Oryza australiensis. The sequence goes on from JAIFGZ020000492.1 coordinate 291,182, forward strand.
CATTTAAAAGTTTTCTTGATCCTGTTGAAAATCTAGAGAAGGAGGTAGATGCTATTGAATTGTTTGATTTAGATGCTTTGCCTGAGTTATCATCGATTTTCTTTAGCTAGGCTGGTATTTTCTTTAGCTAGGCTAGTACTTTGTTGTTCCCTTTAGTTTATTCCTTCCCTCATAAAAATTTGGAGTAAAGTGGGGCCCACAAGGGTTTGGCCAAACCCTAGTTCGGCCGAACCACCTCCGGTGCCGCTCCACTCCATTTTCCCTCAAAAATCCACCTATTTCCCCTCTCAAATTTGGTCGGATCCAAGGTTTTTCGGGGTAGTTAGAAAAGGTTTTCCTTTCAAAATCCCCATCTATTCAATTCTCCTCCATTCATCCAAGTTCCACCCAATTTCCATCTAGCCAAACCCTAGACACCTCCAATGGCTGGCAAGGGGCTAATTCCATTCACTTCCTCCACCTCAACTTTTGATCTTGACGGGGAGCCCACTCTGGCAAACTACCTCATTGATCTTAGGCACTATATGCTTGAAGAAGTGCGTACTGTCAAGGTAGAGCCCCTCGCAATCATGCCACCTGACTGCCGCGATGGGAGGCCGATTGGCCTCGGCAGGGGTTTGGCCGGACCCCCAGTTTGGCCGAACCAGGGCCGGCTAGCCTCGGCCTCCCGTTCGAGCACGCGAACTCCTTCGCCAATGCGGTCTCAGAGAGGGCATTCCCGTGTGGCCAGCCCCTACTAGATACCTGTTCCGGCAGCACCGGGACCCAAATGGCCGATGAAAACTCGTCTCTTCCATGGAGACGATACTCTCGGTCCGTCCAATCAACCAGCGGATCACTGCACCGGTGCGGTGGTGTGCAAATTGGGAGAAGGCAGCCACCCAGGCTCGTCGTCCTTCTCTTTGGATAGCCCACCTTTCCAACAACATTTCCAAGTCCATGGGGTGCGCACCCCGATGGGCTATGGGAAGGTGTTGAAGCCGGCTTTCATTCCATAGAAGAAGCAGCCGACGAAGTCCATTGACTCCTCGCTGACTACCGACAGGGTGAGGCGACACATTTTGCCACCTCCAATCTGTCGGGCGTTAGGATGGTTTGAGAGCAGTGGGGAGAAATCCCCCACGGAGCCCTCATATGCGCATTTAGCCTCAACTATAAAAGATTTACAAGCTGAGAATAGGAGGCTGCGCGACCTAGTTGCGGAGGGTGGCATTGAAATCGCCGATCTAAATGACGATTTTAATACCCTTTGCCGCAGCCTCTGCTCTAAAGTTAAGCGATTTTTAAGGCCGTAGGGAAGGTTGACCTCTATCATGCTCCGTCACCTTAAAGACCTTCCCTAGTTATCTTAGTTTTCAGGCGCTTTAGTTTATTTAATTTTTAGTTCAATTTCCCTTCTTTGTAAGCACCATGATTAAATGGAATAAAATAAATTAAAGTTCTCCGGTTTGTCACACCGGTAGAATTATTTTTTGTATCCACTTGTGTTTTGTTCGAATAAAGTCGTAGGCACGAGAATAAGTGTGGGGGTGTCCCTCGGTGTGACAAGCAAAATCTCTCAGACCACTGCCACATTGTTGCACATTTGGGCACAAGATAATACAAGAAAACACAGTGAGATTGGAACCTACTATGGTTCGGGCAAACTATGGCTTGACCAAACCAAGATAGGCCCCACTCATCATCGTCCTCTCTTGTTACGCTGGTTTGCAATTCCTAACTCTCTAGTGCCCAGTTTCTTAATTTTTTATAGCACTATGAGCATGAACTTAAAAGATAATAATCTATCCTTGAAAACATGATATATTTTGGTTGGCTCACATACACTTTATTCCTATGATATTCATGAAGGGTTACGTGGAAGCTACGATAGCTAATAACGAAAAAATTTCTACCGCACAAACCGGGAACACTTGCAAGTAAGGGTCGATAGATCGTTACCGATTGGAGTAGAGCGCAACGGATTAGCCAATCAGGAGCTATCCGATCCGAAACAGTGCTGGCCGATGACAGCTGATTTGCCGACAGCCGATTCCGGCAAGCCGATAGCCGATTCCTGGGAACAGCTGATTCACCAATCAGCTGATTCACCGAGTAGCCGATTCGCCGAGTTGTCCGACCGCGCTCGCACGCCTCGCTCCGATGCGCCCGACCGCAGCCGATTCCACCATAGTCGATTCGTAGCCGACGAACAGCACTGCAACGTAGCAGTGCCTCTACCCGTATCCACACGTCCAGGGACAGAACGCCGAACATCCGTGTGCTAGCACAAGATGCAAGGCTAGGGTTTGGCTCGAGAGTGGAGAGGGTTACCGTGGAGAATGATCTCGCTGATTTCTGAAGCCGTGTGTGATCAGATTGATTCGGTTCCAATTGAGATGAGCAGCTCTCCACCCCTCACCCCTTTATATGGAGTTGTCGGTTGAGTCTAGAGGCCCATCGGGACTCTATTTTGAATCGATCCCATCTGAATCTTATAGAGTTGGTCGGCCGGACTTCGTAAGTCCATAGGACTCTATCCGATCGGATCCCTATCCGATCGAGCCGTATCCGAGTCCAACTCGAATGCCTGTTCTTGTCCCCTTAAGCATGTGACCCTGTAGGTTCAGGAATACTCGGTTTTGGCTAGAGTCCAACTTAGCCGGTTGTCAATAGCGGCGCCTAGCAGCACATATTGACACCATAGTATACAAGAATAAAATATCAGCTCTAAACTTGTAATGTGTACACAAATCTCTTTGCCTCATGATACCAATTAAGCTATAGGCAAGATGTGTGCCATCCCTTCAATAGCTTAACCATTCACTCGAACCGTATTGGATTATCTGTCTGTTGATTGACTACTTAATCAACTCGGCATGGCCATGCACTTCCATAATCCATACCTCGAGGGGCCCAGAGATATCTCTCCAAAGGAGGGGCAAATTTCATCTTGATCATTCACATCCCACTACATGTTTCATAGCAAACCCGAAGACTACTTTTATAACTACCCAGTTACGGAGTAGCGTTTGGTAGTCCCAAAGTAGGCTCCTACACATGTTGGAATCCATGATGATCTTAGGTCAAAGGACTTTGTACCAACACTACCTGAGACCAACTAATGGCACATTAATTCCTGTAGTGTCTCATGGTGTCTCACTTTATTCATAAATACATAAACATTGACCATGATATCCAACATCTCCATGTTGCCTCTAGGGCATATCACTAACAATCTCCCACTTGCACTAGAGTCAATCATGTAGGTATCTAATACCCATTGCTCTTGTGTGCGCCTCATGTTTCGGCTGAGGGAGAGGTTTTGTCAACGGATCGGCTATGTTGAGATCCGTGTGCACTTTGCATATCTTGACATCACCTCTATCCACAATCTCGCGGATGAGATGATATCTACCACACATGTTGGAATCCATGATGATCTCAGGTCAAAGGACTTTGTACCAACACTACATGAGACAACCTAATACACATTAATTCCTGTAGTGTCTCATGGTGTCTCACTTTATTCATAAATACATAAACATTGACCATGATATCCAACATCTTCATGTTGCCTCTAGGGCATATCACTAACAATCTCCCACTTGCACTAGAGTCAATCATGTAGGTATCTAATACCCATTGCTCTTGTGTGCGCCTCATGTTTCGGCTGAGGGAGAGGTTTTGTCAACGGATCGGCTATGTTGAGATCCGTGTGCACTCTGCATATCTTGACATCATCTCTATCCACAATCTCGCGGATGAGATGATATCGCCGAAGTATGTGTTTGGACTTTTGATGTGACCTCGGCTCCTTGGCTTACGCAATGGCTCCACTATTATAACAATAGAGAGACATTGGAACAGTTGCACTGGTCATCACACCCAGCTCAGAAACAAATTTCTTGATCCAAACAGCTTTCTTTGCAGCTTCCGAAGCAGCAATGTAAGAATCAGCAACAGCATCCTGCTTGGAACTCTTCCAGCTAACTGCGCCTCCGTTCAGGCAGAACACGAACCCAGATTGTGATCTATAATCATCCTTGTCCGTTTGGAAGCTAGCATCGGTGTAACCACTTACAACGAGCTCTTCTTCACCTCCATAGACCAAGAACATATCCTTAGTTCTTCTCAAGTACTTAAGGGTACTCCTTACTGCAGTCCAGTGACCTCCACCTAGATCTGACTGGTATCGGCTCGTAGCACTCAAAGCGTACGAGACATCTGGACGTGTACAAAGCATGGCATATACAATGGATCCATTTGCCGAAGCATATGGAATCATACCCATCTTATTACGCTCATTATGTGTCTGAGGACACTGATTCTTGCTAAGATTAATGCCATGTGACATGGGCAAGAAACCTTTCTTGGAATCATGCATGTTGAACCTTTTGAACACTTTGTCAATATATGTACTTTGGCTTAATCCAATTAGCCTCTTGGATCTATCTCTATAGATCCGAATGCCCAATATGTATGCTGCCTTCCCTAAGTCCTTCATGGAAAAACTATTTTTCAATGAAGACTTAACGGATTCTAGCATAGGGATATCATTTCCAATCAATAATATGTCATCCACATATAAGATTAGAAATACAATTGCGCTCCCACTGACCTTTTTGTAAACACATGCCTCCTCTTCATTTTTGATGAAACCATACCCTTTGATTACTTCATCAAAACGAATATTCCAACTCCGAGATGCTTGCTTCAATCCATAAATGGATTTATGTAGCTTGCATATTATTCCAGGCGACTGTGGATCGACAAAACCCTCAGGTTGTATCATGTATACATCCTCGCTTAGGTTTCCATTTAGGAAAGCCGTTTTGACATCCATCTGCCATATCTCATAATCGAAATATGCAGCAATCGCTAGAATAATCTGAATAGACTTAAGCATTGAGACGGGCGAGAAGGTTTCATCATAATCAACTCCTTGAATCTGTTTAAAAGCTTTCGCCACTAATCACGCCTTATAGATGTGAACATTTCCATCCATGTCGGCCTTTTTCTTAAAAACCCATTTGCACTCAATGGTGTTGACACCATCCGGTGGATCAACCAAGTTCCAAACTTGATTATCATACATGGATTCTATTTCGGATTTCATGGCTCCAAGCCACTTGTTGGAATTGGGTCCCACCATCGCTTCCTCATAGGTCTTAGGCTCATCGTTGTCTAACAACAATATATCACATTGTTTCGCACCTGTGTACTTGTCAGGCGCACGACGTGATCCTTCAGACCTCCGTGGGGTTGGTGTATCTACAACAGGTGGCACAACATCTTGTTCCTCTTGTTGTGGCTCCGTGGTAGCTAAAACATTTTCTGGTGTCTCTTGAACTTCTTCAAGATGCACCCTGCTCCCACTAACCCTTCTTGAAAGAAACTCTTTCTCCAAGAAGACACCGTGTCGGGCGACAAACACTTAGGATATCCCTTAGTTTCCTTAGGATATCCCACAAAGAAGCACTTGTCAGATTTGGGTGTGAGCTTGTCGGACTGTAAACGTTTTACATAAGCCTCACATCCCCAAATTTTGAGGAAAGACAAACTAGGGGGTCGCCCTGTCCATATCTCATATGGTGTCTTTTCAACTGACTTAGATGGAACTCTATTTAGTGTGAACACAGCTGTTTCAAGAGCATATCCCCAGAAGGATAACGGAAGATCACTTTGGCTCATCATGGACCGCACCATGTCCAACAAGGTGCGGTTTCTCCATTCGGACACCTCATTCCATTGTGGAGTTCCTGGCGGAGTCAATTGTGGAACAATTCCACAATCTTTCAGATGATTACCGAACTCTTGGCTCAAGTATTCCCCTCCACGATCTGATCATAGAAACTTGATTATTTTACCTAAATGATTCTATACTTCATTCTGGAATTCTTTGAACTTTTCAAAAGATTCAGACTTATGCCTCATTAAGTAGATATAACCATATCTACTAAAGTCATCGGTAAAAGTAATGAAGTACAGATAACCACCTCTGGCCGTTGAGCTCATTGGTCCACATACATCAGTATGTACGAGTGCCAACAAGTCATTTGCTCTCTCACTGTGTCCCGTGAAAGGTGCCTTTGTCATCTTACCAAGTAAACAAGACTCACATGTCTCAAATGATTCAAAATCAAAAGAGTGAAGCAATCCATCCTTATGGAGCTTCTCCATGCGTTTCTTATTTATATGGCCTAAGCGACAATGCCAGATAAACGTGGGGTTTGTATCATTTGGGAGTTGCCTCTCTGTATTAATGTTATAGATGGGAGACGCTTCAAGATTCAAAACGTATAATCCATTCACCAATGGAGCATGAAAATAGAACATATCTCTGAGATATATTGAACAACCATTGTCCATTGATCTAAAATCATATCCTTCCGCTTGCAAACATGAAGCGAAAATAACGTTTTGACATAGAGTTGGAACACAGTAACAATTATTTAATTCCAAAACTAATCCTGAAGGTAAATGAAGTGACGTGGTGCCGACAGCGATTGTAGCAACACTTGCTCCATTGCCGACGCGCAGGTTCACCTCGCCCCTTCTCAAGCTTCTACTTCTTCTCATTCCTTGCAACGATTTGCAAATATGAGCTACTGATCCAGTATCAAATACCCAAGAGTCAGTAGGTGAAGTAGCAAGATTAATGTCATAACATTAATACCTGAAGCAGAAGTCACACTTTGCTTCTTTTTGAGAACCTCCATGTACTTCTTGCAGTTCCTTTTCCAGTGACCTGTCTCCTTGCAATAGAAGCAAACAACATCTGATGCCGCCGACCCCTTCTTGCCCTTCTTTGCGTTGGAGGCACTCACTATCTCATCGGGAGTTAATTTCCTCTTGGTGCAAAGTTTCTTGACAGGTGGTTTGCGCTTAGCCTTCTGCATCATCATCACATGATGACCGTTTTTCTGGATACTCTCCTCAGCCGTCTTTAGCATCCCATGCAATTCAGCCAAGGTCTTATCCATACTGTTCATGTGATAATTTAATATGAATGGCTCGAAGCTCGGAGGGAGCGACTGGAGAATCACATCAGTAGCCAACTCTTGGCTAAAGGGAAAACCTAGTTTTTCCAGACTCTCAATGTAGGCAATCATTTTTATCACATGCGGACTGACGGGACTCCCCTCAACAAGCCTGCACGCAAACAGAGACTTTGAGGTGTTGAACCTCTCGGCCCTTGCTTGGTTCTCAAACATGCCACGCAGTCCCTGAATAATAGTATGAGCATCCCTGCTCTCATATTGCTTCTGAAGCTCAGAGGACATTGTAGCTAGCATGAGACAACTTATGTCTAGGGCATCATTAGTGTGCTTCTCATAAGCCCTCCGTGCAGTAGCAGTATTAGGCAACTCATTCGGATAGGGTACTTCAAGAAAGTACTCCTTGCGCTCTTGGTTGAGAACAATTCTCAAGTTGCGATGTACTCCCCGGAGTGGTGTAACGCGAAGATACACAAAATCCCCTGCTTCAAAAGCGAGGTCTCTTCGACGATTATCTGCGTAGCTCTTCTGTCGGGACTGCACAATCTTCAACCTTTCCCGAATCGTTCGGACCTTTGCCTCTGCTTCACTTATTACTTCTGTGCCAAACAACTGGCGTTCACCAGTCTGATCCCAGAAAAGGGGGGTGCGGCATTTCTGTCCATACAATGCTTCATACGGTGCCATTTGAATGCTGGCTTGATAGCTGTTGTTATAAGAGAATTCTGCATAGGGCAAGCTTTTGTCCCACGCTATTCCAAAATCTAGCGCGCATGCTCTCAACATGTCTTCCAAGATTTGATTCACTCTCTCAGTTTGACCGTCTGTTTGCGGATGATAGGCCGTACTAAAATTCAAACGGGTACCGAGCTCTTCTTGCAACTTCTTCCAGAACTTGGAAGTAAACTGACTTCCCCTATCGGACACGATCTTTTTAGGCACGCCATATAAACACATGATCCTTGCGAGATAAAGTTCTGCCAGCTTCTTCCCCGTGTAGGTAGTATGCACTAGTATGAAGTGGGCCACCTTGATGAGTCGGTCCACCACGACCCAAATTGAGTCATATCCTGACGCTGTGCGGGGTAAACCCGTGATGAAATCCATTCCAATTTCTTCCCACTTCCATTCTGGAATCTGGAGTGGTTGCAACAGCCCGACGGGCCGTTGATGTTCTGCCTTAACCCGCTGACAAACATCACAAAGTGCAACAAACTCAGCTATCTCCCTCCTCATACTGACCCACCAAAATTTTTCTTTAAGATCTTGATACATCTTTGTACTGCTCGGGTGAATTGAGTATTGAGTTTGGTGAACTTCCGTAAGGATCATTTTTTTCAAATCCTTGTCTTCTGGCACACACAATCTCTTTCCCATCCATTGTGCCGTGTTCGTCTTCCGTAAAACCACGAGCTTTTCCGACTCTCATGTTCTTCTTGAGTTTGGCCATCTCGGATCGATGGACCGAATAGCCCGAATTTGATCAATGAGAGTGGGTTGGGCTTCCAGAGCAGCCACAAAACCAAAATCCACCACTCGTAGATTTAGATGCTCGAATTCCTGCTGCAACTGGTCGCACATCCCTTCGACACTGAGGGTGGTGTAGTAACTTTTTCGGCTTAGTGCATCCGCAACCACATTAGCTTTGCCGGGATGGTAATGTATCCCTAAATCATAATCTTTGATCAGTTCCAACCATCTTCGCTGTCAAAGGTTTAAATCCGGTTGGGTGAAAATATACTTAAGACTTTTATGATCCGTATACACTTCGCAACGGTTACCAATTAGGTAGTGTCGCCAGATCTTCAGGGCATGAACCACTGCGGATAATTCCAGATCATGAGTGGGATAGTTGTTTTCGTGTGGGCGCAATTGACGAGATGCATATGCGACCACTTTGCCTTCTTACATCAACACACATCCCAACCCTTGGCGAGATGCATCGCAATAAACATGGAAGTCCTTTGCTGGATCTGGCAGTATCAACACTGGTGCAGACACCAACTTCCTCTTAAGCTCTTCAGAACTCTTGTTGCATTTTTTTGACCACTTAAATTTCTCATCTTTCTTCAACAGTTGAGTCATCGGCTTGGCGATTTTGGAAAAGTTCTCAATGAAGCGGCGGTAGTAACCTGCAAGTCCAAGGAAACTTCGGATCTGCGTAACCGTTTTAGGCGGGGTCCACTTGGTAACTGATTCCACATTTGTTGGATCCACGGCTACTCCTTGGGCATTCACAAGGTGGCCGAGGAACTGTACCTCCTTTAACCAGAAAGCACACTTGCTAAACTTGGCGTAGAGTTGACGATCTCTCAACTTCTCGAGTACTATCCGAAGATGTTGCTCATGATCTTCCTCCGACTTAGAGTAGACCAAAATGTCGTCAATGAACACTACCACAAATTTATCCAAGAACTCCATAAACACCTTGTTCATCAGATTCATAAAGAAGGCCGGTGCGTTAGTTAGCCCAAAAGACATGACCGTACACTCATACAGGCCGTATCTGGTGGTGAAAGCGGTCTTGGGAATGTCCTCTTCCCGAATTCTCAACTGGTGATAGCCTGATCGCATGTCTACCTTGGAAAACACCTTGGCCCCTTTGAGTTGATCGAATAAATCATCAATCCGTGGTAGGGGATACTTGTTCTTGATAGTAACCTCATTGAGTGCGCGATAATTGTGGAGATTGTGGCAATCGGGTATCTACATGGCAAGCTTATCCGACTGGAGGTAGGGATAGATTGCGCCTGCCATATTTGTAAGCTGAACTTGACTTGGGTGTTACGATTGCCGATGGAGATAAGGCAATCGGCCTATAGTCACGGTTTGGTAAGATTGAGGAAACCAACTTAGAATAAGATAGGGTTTCCGATCTGTAAGCCCTCCTCCCAAGACTATATAAGAGGGGTAAGGGGCATCCCTTGAGGGATATCAGGGATCTTAGACTAGATCAGATTCTAGATCAACTTTTAGCCTTCAGCTTTAGATCGTGAGATCAATAAAGACACTCGGCGGATCGAATCCACCGAAACAGGAGTAGGGTATTACCTCTCGAGAGGGCCTAAACCTGTCTAAACCTTGTTTTCCATCTAACCCATTGTGCTTGGCGATCTTGACTGCACCCCCAATTTTCTATTGCCGAAACTGAGTTTCGACAGTTGGCGCGCCAGGTAGGGGCCGCGCGTCAAGACCTTTTCAACAATCTCGCCGACAAGCGTGATGGGATCTCCTTCAGGATTCGGCGACTTCGCCGCCAACTTCTTCGACAACTCCTCCTTCGACTCGGACTTAAACCAGTCGGAAGGAAAGACCCACTCGGTGCCGTTCGGGCTCCCCAATAGCGCCGAGATCTACAACGACGTCTTGAAGACCAAGATACAATCTACTTTCTCCGACGACGGACTTCACTCGGCACCATTCGGATTACCGAATACCGCCGAAATTTGCGCCAATCTTCTCGCCTCCCCGACGGAAGCGATCTACTCGGACGAAGACCTCTCGGTGCCGTTTGGGTTACCAAATGCCGCCGAGATATACGGCAAACTTCTCTCCCCCGAGTCGGCGGCGACCCACTCGGAGGAGTCCACACCCCCAAGTTCTGACTCGGACTGGAATGATCCAGATCCGGGTTACCCAGGATCAAGGGAGGTTGCCGTCATCCTCCCGTCATTCGGCTCCTGCTCATCTTCGGAGCTCAACGGATACCTTAGCTCCGCCGGCTTCGACAACCTCTACGGCATCCCTTCTGACGAAGCCGACAACTCCGACTGCCGCATGGACTACGAGCCGAAGTGCTTCGACGTCCTCATGGCCGAGCCGGACGAGTCCGACTCAGCCATGGCCAGAAGGCTTGCTGAAGAAGAGCGAGTCAGGGTGGAGCTCGAGCACAAGACGGCCGAAGAGGAGAAACAACGCAAGGACGAGGCTGACAAGAGGAAGCAGGACCTACGTGCAGCCGGACGATCTGCCCAGGAGGCCATACTCCAAACACGGTTCCGCAATACCAACATCTTCCAGACGCCACAGCAGAACGCTGTCGCCGCACTCACGCTCTTGGACACCGTCATAGAGACGGCTCCTGCCAACGTGACTCCTATACTCGACAAGATCAAAACCATCGTCGCTGCCACGGCGAACGGCCATCCCACCACTTCGGCACGAAGACCGACTGAATCTGTGGCCGAAACGCCAGACAAGAGCCGGCTTTCACCTCTAAGGTCAGGAGACTACAAGAGGCCCGAGCCCGATCGGTCGACGACCAGGCCAAGAGGCCCACCTCGCGAGTCCACGCTGAAGTACCAGGAGCAGACGGCCGACTCCCGCGACAAACGACACGGACGTCCACCCGTCCACCACCGAGTCCGCCGCAACAGTTCCAGCTACCCAACCAGCCAACCGAAGACCTCGCCGAGTGATCGCGGGAGGTCCTCGATCGCCGCTACCGGGAGCGCGGCCGACGCACTCGGGAAGATCGGAGGGGATCACCCGATAGCGGCGACGACGGAGTACCAGCCTTCACTCGGGAGCTCCGCCGAGTGCACTGGCCGAGTGGCTTTAAGCCTACAGGGATTGAAAGGTACGATGGCAAGACCGACCCTGAATCTTGGCTAACCGTATACACCCTTGCCATCCGAGCTGCAGGTGGCGACAACAAAGCCATGGCCAACTACCTGCCCGTGGCCCTCGCAAACTCAGCCAGAAATTGGCTCATGAGCCTGCCAAGAGGCTCAATCGGCTCGTGGAGCGAGCTGAGGGATCACTTCATCGCCAACTTCCAAGGTACCTTCGAGAGGCCCGGCACACACTTTGACCTTTACAACGTCATCCAGAAGCCGGACGAGCCCCTGAAGGATTACATCCGTCGTTTCTCCGAGAAACGCAACAAGATCCCGAATATCACCGATGACATCATCATCGCCGCCTTCCAGAAGGGAGTCCGTGATGAGCTGCTCATCGGGAAGTTCGGGCGCAAACCGCCGAAGACGGTGAAGCAAATGTTTGAGACGGCGAACTCGTACGCCAAATCCAATGACGCCATTAAGGCCGCCCGTCAAGACCGGCCCGATAGAAGGGAGGACAAGCAAGCGGGAGGAAGCCGTAATCCTAAGAAGGACGGCGGCAACAACGGCAACCAGGGCCAGAAAGATCGCAAGCGCCGATCTGACGACCTAGTCGCCGCAACCTCCAACACTCAACGCCGTCCCCGAGTCGCCGCCTACGACGCCATCATGAACGCCCAGTGCACCCACCATCCGAATCATAAGCACGCGGCGAAGGACTGCGTCATCTACAAGCAGTTCACCGAACAATACGTGGCGCAGCTCAACAAGAAGCCGGCTGACGAGGCTGGCCCATCGGGCGCCAAGAAGAACAACGTGGCCGAAAATGCCGAACCTTTCCAAGACCCAGTGGGGAAGCTCAACCACATCTTTGGAGGTCCGCTAGCCTATGAGTCCAAGAGGAAACAGAAGCTACCGACGGGAGGTCAACGCGGCTCAACCCGAAGTCCCTCAATATCTGCGATGGTCGGAAGTGGCCATCACTTTTGACCGCTCGGATCATCCCGACCGAGTGGTTCACCCGGGGCGCTATCCGCTCGTCCTGGACCCCGTGGTCCGCAACATCAGGCTTAAGCGCGTCCTCATCGATGGGGGCAGCGCCCTCAACATCCTATTTGCCAAGACCATGGATGAGATGCAGATCCCGAGGGCCGAACTAAAGGCAAGCTCAGCCCCCTTCCACGGAGTCATCCCGGGGCTATCGTCTACACCACTCGGGCACATCTCCCTCCCGTCACCTTCGGAGCCCGAGAAAACTTCCGAACGGAGAACGTCACCTTTGAGGTGGCCGACTTGAAACAAATATCATGCCATCATCGGAAGGCCTGCGCTTGCCAAGTTCATGGCAATCCCTCACTACACCTACCTTTGCATGAAGATGCCGGGTCCCAACGGCGTCATCACTCTTCGCAGCGACGTGAAGCAAGCCTTCACCTGCGATAAGGAGAGCTACGACATGGCCCAATCTCGCGAGAGATTACGTGGCCAACAAGAAGTCCGATTGGCTGCATCGACTTCGGCAGAGGGCGAAGTCCCCGCGAAGAAGATAGCCAAATCAGGATCCGGCGACGCCAAGACCAAGAAGATCTCCCTTGATCCGTCTGATCCCTCGAAAACTACTGTAATCGACGCCGACCTAGATCCCAAATAGGAAAGCGCGCTCGTCACCTTCCTCCAAAATAATAAAGATGTTTTTGCTTGGAAACCATCTGATATGCCTGGAATTCCTAGGGAGGTGATCGAGCACTCTTTGAACGTCAAAGATGACGCCAAACCGATAAAACAACGATTACGCAGATTCGCCCAGGATCGAAAAGACGCTATCAAAGAAGAACTCGCAAAGCTCTTAGCTGCCGGCTTCATTAAAGAAGTCCTTCATCCCGACTGGTTAGCCAACCCAGTCCTGGTCCGCAAGAAGACGGGGCAATGGCGCATGTGCGTTGACTATACTGACCTCAACAAAGCCTGCCCCAAAGATCCGTTCGGGCTGCCTCGCATCGACCAAGTCGTTGACTCAACAGCCGGCTGTCAACTCCTGAGTTTCCTGGACTGTTACTCGGGCTACCACCAAATCAGCTTAAAAGAATCCGACTGCCTGAAGACATCGTTCATCACGCCGTTTGGGGCCTACTGCTACATCACCATGCCTTTCGGCCTGAAGAACGTCGGAGCCACATACCAACGCATGATCCAAAGATGTTTCCAGACGCAGATCGGCAAGAACGTCGAAGCTTACGTCGACGATGTTGTCATCAAGACCAAGCAGAAAGAAGACCTGATCGCCGACTTAGAAGAAACCTTTGCGAACATCCGGGCCTTCAGAATGAAGTTAAACCCGGAGAAGTGCACTTTCGGCGTTCCATCAGGCAAACTGCTCGGCTTCATGGTGTCACATCGCGGCATCGAAGCAAATCCAGAGAAGATCAACGCCATCTTAAGCATGAAGCCCCCGAGTAACCAAAAGGACGTCCAGAAGCTCACTGGCTGCATGGCGACACTAAGCCGTTTCATATCCCGACTCGGTGAACGAGGCATGCCTTTCTTCAGACTGTTAAAGAAGACGGACGACTTCCAGTGGACCGCGGAAGCCAACAAAGCCTTTAAAGACTTCAAAGAGTTCCTTACCACGCCACCCGTCCTGGCCTCCCCTCAACCCCAGGAACCTCTGCTGCTGTACGTCTCGGCCACCCACCAAGTGGTCAGCACGGTCCTCGTGGTCGAACGCGAAGAAGAAGGACGGACTCAGAAGATTCAAAGGCCAATCTACTTTGTTAGCGAAGTATTGGCAGGAGCCAAAACTCGCTACCCTCAGGTACAAAAGCTGCTCTATGGTGTTCTAATAACCACGAGGAAATTGGCGCACTATTTTCAGGGTCACTCGGTCACCGTCGTCACCTCTTTCCCACTCGGCGATGTCATCCACAACCGCGAGGCAACCGGACGCATCGCCAAGTGGGCCCTAGAGCCGATGCCGCTGGACTTGACTTTCAAGGCTAGGACGTCCATAAAGTCACAAGCCTTGGCAGACTTCCTGGCCGAGTGGACTGAACAGCAAGAAAACGTGCCTCGAGAAGACCTCCAACACTGGACCATGCACTTCGACGGATCCAAGAGGATCACCGGCTTGGGAGCAGGAGTTGTGCTGATCTCCCCGACTGGGGAAAGGCTGAGATACGTCCTCCACCTCCACTTCTCCACCTCACACAACGTTGCCGAGTACGAAGCCCTTCTACATGGACTGCGCCTCACAGTTTCACTCGGGATACGTCGGCTTATTGTGAAAGGCGACTCCCAGCTGGTCGTCAATCAAGTAATGAAAGACTGGTCCTGCCTAAACGACACTATGGAGGCCTACCGGCAAGAGGTCCGCAAGCTTGAGGACAAGTTTGACGGACTCGAACTCTCACATGTCCTGAGACATAACAACGAAGCCGCCGATGAGCTGGCACAGTTCGGATCCAAGCGCGAAGCTGCCCCAACAGACGTCTTTGTCGAACATCTCTACGAACCAACCATCACGGCAAAGACAACTCCCAACGAGCAAACCATGAACGAAGTCGCCATGATCGATACCGACCGGAGGACGCCGCTCATCAAATTCTTAACCCAACAAGAGCCGCCGGATGACCGGGATGAAGCGAACGCGTCCGGCGTCGTTGCCAAGCATACGTCATGGTTGACTCCGATCTATACAAGAGAAGTCCCTCCGGAGTCCTGATGAGATGCATCACACCCGAAGAAGGGAAACAGCTACTCCAAGACATCCACTCGGGCATATGCGGAAGCCACGCGGCAGCACGCACTCTAGTCGGCAAAGCTTATAGGCAAGGTTTCTTCTGGCTTACCGCGGTCTCCGACGCAGATAAAGTCGTACGAACCTGCGAAGGCTGCCCGTTTTTCGCCCGACAAAGCCATGTCCCGGCCCAGGAGCTTCAAACAATCCCACTTTCCTGGCCGTTCGCGGTATGGGGGCTGGACATGGTTGGCCCTTTCAAAAAAGCTCCAGGAGGATTCACACACCTTTTCGTCGCAATTGACAAGTTCCCCAAGTGGATTGAGGCCAAACCGGTCGCCACAATTACTGCAGACAAAGCACGAGACTTTTTCCTCAACATCGTGCACCGCTTCGGCATCCCAAACAGAATCATAACTGATAATGGGACTCAATTCACGGGAGGCATCTTCAAGGAATTCTGCGAAGACTTCGGAATCAAGATCTCGCTACGCATCGTAGCTCACCCCAAAAGCAATGGACAAGTCGAGCGAGCCAACGGCATGGTCCTCCAAGGCATCAAGGCCCACGTTTTCGACCGCCTAAACCCTTATGCTGGCAAGTGGGTCCAAGAACTGCCCTCGGTTTTATGGTCGCTGCGAACCACACCCAGTCGGGCTACCGGCCAAACTCCTTTCTTTTTGGTCTATGGCGCAGAAGCCATGTTGCCAAACGAGACGGAATATGAGTCCCTCCGGGTTCGTAGCTTCAATGATGAACGCTACGACCCCGACCGAGTGGATGACCTCACCCGATTGGAAGAGGCCCGTGAGGCAGCCCTCATCCAGTCGGCCAAATACCTTCAAGGGCTCGAAGATACCACGCCGCAACGTGCGAGCACGAGCTTTAATTGTTGGCGACCTGGTCCTACGCAAGATCCAGACCACCAAAGATCGACACAAGTTATCCCCTTTATGGGAAGGACCATACATAATCGCTGAAGTGACTCGACCCGGCGCATACCGGCTAAAGCGCGAAGACGGGTCTATGGTGGAAAACTCTGGAACATCGAGCATCTTCGACGATTTTATGCTTAATTCGGCTAAGGCCTCATGTTTTCCTTTGCCAACCTCAAGCAAGATGACTTCTTGAGTTAGCAGGGTCAATGTACACATGTCAATAAAGCTCAAGTTTTCCTCATCAACTTTTGTGCATAATTTGGTTTATCATTGTTCAATGTCCTTCGATTCGAGCTCGGTGTCTAAGGACGAGGGTTTTCCGATGACCTAATCGAGCCTAGGCTTGATGACAGCCAGACGAAAACTACTTAAGAAATTTCACGCAAAAGCTCGAATCAAGGCATTAACATAACTAAACTAAAAATATCATAAGTTCTACATTAGAATGTTACGGATATGCGACATTTACAAGATAGAGTCAGAAAGACAAATTAAATTTTGAAGTTGTTCACTACATCAAGGGATATTTTCTTCGCCGCTTCCTGCGCCTCACTTAGCATGTCCAAGGCCTGCTCGTCCGTCGTTCCATCAGCAAAGCCTTCTCCGATCGAGTGGATATCCACTCGGGGGTAAAGGGACTTTGTCTGTGCAAGAGCCAGACCAGCCCCCATGCTGGCTGCTTCGGTGATATTGGCCAGGTATCGGTCGGGAGCCAGCCGCAGCTTGTCGAATATTTCGATCGGCTCGAGCGAACTGGTCCCAACTCCTTGGTCGAACAAGGACAGCAAGATCGGCATGGCGGCATTGGCGACCTCTTCCCGCATCTCGTCGCTTCGCTTGATCTGCCCAAGCAAGACGTCGTATTGGGCTCGGGTTTTTACCTTGTAAGCTGCCAAAAGTCCCGGATCATTCAAAGCACTCGGAAATAAAGCAGCACAAGAAATTTGACTTCAAAAGAAGATTACCTTCAAACTCGGCCTCCATCTAGGCCTTGTCAAGGCTGACCGCTTCTAGCTGGACTTGAAGCGAATGGACCTCCGAAGAATTTTCTACAACAAAAGAAGATCGTCAACAACCGAGATCAACATGAGAATCATGAAGAAACTTGGAGGGATGGGCTTACTCCCGATTGATCCTCGGAGGTCGAGATTCGCCTCCCGGTTCTGCGATCTCCCTCCTTAAAGCCGCCTCCCTTGACGCGGCCTCTCCCGAGTGGCCTTCAGCTGTCGCTGAACGTCCTCTAAGGAGTTCAGGTGGGGAACCAACTTCTCCAGCACCTCAGATTTTGCCATAGAGCGGCAATATTCCTTCTGCGTGCAATGGCAGAAGAGTGACCGATTGAAAGACAATGATGATATAATATAAGAGAAAGACGAAGGCTTACGTTGAGCAGCCGGGTCGCCTCATTCAGGCTCTCGACAAGGGCATCCCTTTCATCTTTTTCTGCTTGCCGGTCTAGGATGATGCCCTGCCTCTCGCCTTCCGAGTCCCGCCACTCGATTCTAATTGGGGGAACCCAAGTTTCAGAGGACTGCAACCTGGGGATCTCTTCTACCGTGGCTGGCAAACGAGGAGGGCAAATGAGGAATTGAAAGATTCAGACTAAAAGAGCGAAAAAGTACTTCGAAGCAAATCTCACCGGTTTCGGCGGCCGCTTGCTTAGGTGGAGCGGCTCGGCTGGCCTCCTTTTTCTGGCTCTGGGCCGAGTGACCCCCAGTCGGGGGCGCTTGAGCCGCGGCCTCAGGTTTCCGCCGATCGGTTTTCAGTCGGGATATCCCGACTGGCGGCCGGGGGCTCCTTCCTCGGGGCATCCTTCTTCGGGGGGTGAAGGTTGTTTCCCCGGAGCGCTTGCACTCGGTTGTGGGCTCCGGGGCTTTGGCTCTGATGGCCTTGGCACCTCGGGAGGAGCGGTTGGGGCCGATTTTTCATTCCCCCCGGCAGGATCTATATCCTGGGGCCTCCTGCGAAAGTGAATACAACAAGGGTAAAGATAAAGAGAAGTTTTCAACAAAAGAGTTCAGACTTCGGTTTCAGAGCATACCTGGATGACCGACGAATCTTCGATGCCGTCCGTGGCGATCGTCTCAAAGGTGGGGTCTCGGTGGGAGGAGCCGGGACGTCGTCATCCGAGTCCTCTATAATCAGCCTCCTCTTGCTCGCATGCTTGTTCGAGTCTTCACTCGGCGCCGCTCGCTTCCCGACCGGGTCGCCTTGGATCTTGATCCCGCCAGCCGGCTTCTTGGCGGGGCGATGCGGCGCGTCGTCATGGGACACCTTATATGGCTTGGAGGTGATAGAGGCGTTTTCCTACAGAAGAAAGAAAGTGCAATGTTAAGAGACAAGATGTCAAGATTGAAAGATACTATGAAGCAACCAGTCGGCTTACCGGAGGAGGAGGTCGGTGGATGCTGAAGGGAAGAACTGGCAGAATGAGGGCCCGCTCAACTGCAATCCCAGACGAGAAGAGTTTGTACATTCGGATCTTCAGGATCTCGTACTTGAGTGGATCTGGATCTTCCCGATTGGGGTCCGTTCCGCCTTCATACTCGAAGGTCGACTTCGACCGTTCCTTGATTGGCGCCAGTCGGCACCTGATGAAGTGCCGAGTGATCTGTTCCCCGCGAAGACCTCTTTGTTTCATCGCCAGGATCTTCGCGAGCAGCACGTTGGCCTTGTCCCAATCTTGGGCTACTGGGACAGTGCTCCAAGATGGCCTGCGGACAGGGGGAAGACCGACGAAGGCTGGCAGGCTGGGTTCGAGATTGTTAATGTAGAACCAGCCCGCGTGCCATCCCTTGTTGGAAGATTTTAGAGGGAGAGAGAAGTAATCTTTGCGGAGAGATCCGCGAAGCTGGAAACCTGCCCCGCCAACGACGCAAGGGTGGTCCTTGTTCGGATGAGGTTTGAGATAGAACATGCGCCGGAAGAGATGGAAGTGGGGGAGGATGCCAAGGAAGGCTTCACATACATGAATGAAGAGAGCGATGTGAAGCATTGAGTTGGGGTTCAGATGGTAGAGATGAAGCCCATAGCAATCCAGAAGCCCCCGGAAGAACTCGGAGGTGGGAAGGCTGAACCCGCAATAGAAAAAGGAAGTGAAAACGACGAGCTCACCGGTGTTTGGGGTCGGGAAGTCCTCCCCCGCCGCCGGGCGCCATCCCACGAGTTCCTTTGGCGGAAGCACGCCGTGCTTCACCATCTCCTTGAGGGTGGATTCCCTCACATCCGAAGCGGCCCATTGGTCGAACGGAATCCTCTTTTCCTCCGCCATGAGAGTGAGTTGATGGGAAGTGGATCTGGCTAGAAAAGGTCGGATTTTTGACAAAGGAACGTGGGAGATTTGGCTGCGGAGGCTGGTTGTTGCGGAGAGCGAGTTCCTAGATGGATGGATTTGGGAGCGCGCGAGTCTAGGGTTCTCCGCAGTGAACTGGTGAACAGTGCTGCGAAAAGGGGAATCTTTTGGAAGACGAAGAGGCGGGGACGACCTCGCATCTTTATAGAAAGATTTGAGGGTTGCGTTAGGTTTTCTGGTAATTGGGCCGAGCCCATAAGAAAATCTACGGCCTAGCTAAGGTGTGGTCCGATGCGTGTCCTTAGGGACTTAAGCGGATGTGCTTAAGCAGATTTGCTCTGGCAATATGCGCGTGTCCGAGTGCCCTATACCTTTAAAAATCCTTCCATACCGCGGTTTGCTTGACTTCATGAGAAGCTAGCACGATGCAATTTGGAAGGTGACCAACAGCTAAGTTTCTATAGCTGCCTTGATGACAAGGGCTGTTTGGTTTTTTGGCATTTGATTAAGTAATCTTATCAAAGCTATCTATTTTTCCACCTTGGTGAAGATCTTTATAGATTGAGACCAGTATTATGGCATAAGCTATTTAATAATTTGGTCATATTTTTCATATGATTGAAAGAACTTGTTTTCCCATGAGGGATGATTGAAATATTTGTTCCGGGATTACTCGGACAGATCCACTCGGATAAGCATGAGCTTACCGAGTGCTTTTCACCCATGTGGGTTGATTGAATTATTTTTTCTGAGATGACTCGGGCAAATTCACTCGGATGAGTATGAACTTGCTGAGTAATGAGATTTCAATGATTGCTTTAGCATGAGCTAGGCATCTACATGAGAATGATCTTTTATAGTTCTTGACTATATGCTTAGTCTGTTTTTTGACTAACCACATAGTCGGGGGATACACCTAGTTAGGTGCATCAGGAGATGCACCTAGATATTTATTTTTGAGAATTTTTTAAATATTTTTTCCAGCCCTTCACAGTCTTTGGAGCCACTCGGGAAGATTCAGGCAGAGATGATGGAATCGCTCGGTGCCAAAAGCACTCGGTCAAAGAGATTTTTTGGCTGAGTGCTGCTTTGGTTTGAGGCTGAGTTGTCTCGTCGACTGAAAAGGACTCGGGGGCTACTGTGGAGATTGTGGCAATCGGGTATCTACATGGCAAACTTATCCGACTGGAGGTAGGGATAGATTGCGCCTGCCATATTCGTAAGCTGAACTTGACTTGGGTGTTACGATTGCCGATGGAGATAAGACAATCGGCCTATAGTCACGGTTTGGTAAGATTGAGGAAACCAACTTAGAATAAGATAGGGTTTCCGATCTGTAAGCCCTCCTCCCAAGACTATATAAGGGGGGGTAAGGGGCGTCCCTTGAGGGATATCATGGATCTTAGACTAGATCAGATTCTAGATCAACTTTTAGCCTTCAGCTTTAGATCGTGAGATCAATAAAGACACTCGGTGGATCGAATCCACCGAAACAGGAGTAGGGTATTACCTCTCGAGAGGGCCTGAACCTGTCTAAACCTTGTTTTCCATCTAACCCATTGTACTTGGCGATCTTGACTGCACCCCCAATTTTCTATTGCCGAAACCGAGTTTCGACAATAATCGACACACATTCTCTTGGTCTTGTCTTTCTTTTCCACGAAGATCACCGGAGCACCCCAAGGCGACATGCTCGGGCGGATATACCCTTTTTGCAACTGTTCATCCACTTGCTTCTTTACTTCGGCCAACTCGTTGGCTCCCATCCTATACGGTCTCTTGTGTATTGGGGCGGTCCCGGGTACTAAATCAATCCGGAATTCGATTTCCCTTTCTGGCGGCATCTGAGTTAAGTCTTCGGGGAACACTTCAGGGTATTCTCTGACGATGGGGATATCCTCTAACTTCACAGGGGTCTTTGCCGCCATTTCGGACGATTTCCCGGTGGAAACATGATTCAAACTTGCTACGGGCTTGACTTACATGGGAGGACGAAAAACAATTCTTTCTCCTTTCGTATTGATTAAAGTAATGGTGCGACTAGTGCAGTCAATTACTCCCTTATGTCTGGACAACCAATCCATCCCAAGAATGACATCTATGCCTTTGGACTGTAGAAGGATGAGGTGGGCTAGAAACATAGATCCTTGAATTTCTATGGTCACTGAGGGACAATACTGAGTAGTCTCCAAGTGGTTTCCAGGGGTTTGAACCCGCATAGGTATCTTAAGTCCCACTACTGACAACCCATGTGCCCCAACAAACTGCTTTGAGATAAATGAATGTGTAGCGCTAGAATCAAATAATACTGTGGCAGGAGTAAAGTTTACAGGAAACATACCCAGTATAACTTCAGGAGCGGTCTGTGCTTCCTCGGCGGACGCATGGTTGACCCGGGCCTGGATGAACCTTGGCCCAGCGCGTCTTGGCTTTGGACACTTGTCTGCAAAATGCCCGGGGTCACCACAGTTGAAGAAGACTCCTGGCTTGCCCCCAGGGTCCTTCCTGGGTGGTGGTGGCTGTGACTGTTGCTGGGATGGTGCCGTTGGAGGGCGCGAGGCTGGAGTGCGCTGTTGTTGACCACTGCCACTACTGCCAGTTTGGAAATTCCCTGGGTGATAAGGTCGATGCTGACGAACAATCATGGTGGTAGATCCACTCGACTCCCGGGCATGAAACGCGGCCTCGCCGATTCCCCCGCGTTGAGGAGGTCGGGACTGAAATACTTTTCTCTTCTTGATCATCTTGTTGCGCTGATCTTCCTGTCGAATGGCCTTGTCAACCAGCTTCTCAAAGTTAGCATACTCCCCGGAGATAAGCTTGTCCGTGAGTTCATCATCCAAACCAGCCAAAAACTTTTCCTGCCTTTCTGCATCGGTGCGCACATCTTCTGGGGCATAACGGGCAAGACGATTGAACTCATGCAGTACTCGAATCGATCCGTTACCCCGCTCCGGAGAACGGAACTCACGCTTTTCGTGCAACTATTCCCGCAGGATGTGTGCGGTCCTGAAACTACGACGAAACTCTTCCCATGTAAGCTCACTTGCTCCCTGGCGAGTAACCAAGTAGTTGTCCCACCAAGCGAAGGGACCCCGCAGCGGTGAGTGGCAAACGAGACTTTCTCTGGTCCGTGCACTGCAGAAGATCTAACTTCTTCTCTATGGCATGAAGCCAATCATTAGCCTCCATGGGATTTGTGGTACTGGAGAAGGTCGGCGGTCGGACACGAAGGAACTCTGGCAACTTGGACTGGGGTGGTGGGGCGGCAAACTGATTGTGCTGCTGCTGCTGCTGCATTTGTTGCAGCATCTGCTGTTGCATCTGATGGTGTTGTTGTTGCATCTGCTGCATCGTTGCAGCCATCATCTGTGTCTGTGAAGCAAGCACTTGAGCAATGGTGGGGTTCTCGGGTGGCGGTGGAGGAGCATTGCCATTGGCGTCGTGAGCCTCGTTGTTGTTGGCACCTGACTGCCCATTGTTGCTGTTCGCGCCGCTGGTCCTGGTGTTCACCATCTGAAGGAGACGACCGATCGAAGAGAGAAAAGAAGAAAAACAGACAGACTTAGAAGTAATCTTTATTATTAGAATTCAAATGCATTGTTCTGATCTGGACTAAAAACAAGGAAAGCATCAAACATCCTTAATTGGTCAGTCATATCACACTTGATATCGACTGCCAGCTATCCCACACACAGCAGCCTAACACACAACAACTACCAAGAAGAAAAACTAAGTTAAGCGATAAAACTAAGGAGGGCAACTAAAACGATCCACGAGGCGAGGAGTCGAAACTGCTTCCTTCAGAAGATCCCCATCCTTCCGAACGGCTCCTAGAGTCTTCTGGCGTCACCTCAGACTTGGACTCTTCTGAATCGGTTGCCGTAGCCCAACCGATCCTGCCTCTTCCCTCCGAGGAATCTCGAGTCTCTTCGGAGTCCATGTCTTCAGCTGAATTCTATGAGCTTGAGTTACTGGAGATGGAGATCCAACCGCACGCCACCTCCGCCTTGATACGCCGAAGCCGGAGCAAAGGTGAGAGCGGAACTCGCAGCGGAGGAACTGGAACAGCGCTGAACCTGGAGTGGGTGGAGCTGGAGAAGGCGGTGGAATCCGAGGTGCCGCTGGATACGGACAGCGCGGTGGTGGTCTTCCGAGGCGTAGTGCGGAGCCTCGACACCAACCGGTGCCGGAGTCCCTTCAATTCAGCTACCTCCTTCTTAAGACGAACCACTTCGTCCTGCAGTCGCACGATCCTTAGCATCTTCTTGTCGTTCAGCTCTTTGGTTGCCTTGTGTAGTTCAGAGTGCATCTTGTCCAGGCCTTTGATCATGGTGCACATGTGGCCGAAGGTAGAGTCATTCTCCTCTGCTGTAGACTTGAATGCACTGACCTCGGAGGAACTGCCTCGACGGGGACGGTAGCGGTAGGAGGAGGTGCGAAGGTCAGCATCATGCAGCTCCCTCATCCTGGCCAACATCAGGTAGGCGGCTTCTTGACAAGCGTGACCTCCGGAAGCTGTGACCTCCATGTTGGGAAGACACGTTCCCACAAACCCGTGAACCTCCAGTCGAACACGGTAGGGAAACTCGCCACTAAGAGGTGCAACTGTTGTATACTCTGGTGCTTCAGGGTAGCCGACTGCAAGGGCCATACGCGCCAGCTCTGCAACAAAGCCCGTCATCCCTTTTTCGCAGTGCGTCGCTGGGGAACCTGCCATCTATAGAAACAAAGGAGTGGGAAAATCAAAACATGCTCGAAAGCCCACGACCAACACCCCATTTTCGCAACTCCTAAACCCTAGACTGACTCCACTTTTTGAAACACCCCTTTTTTTTTAAAACATATGCAAATGAAAAGAATTAGAGGGCTCTTAAGGTTTCCAGTTGGCTTGTCCTACAGTCACAGGAAGGCTCTGATACCAACTTGTCACGCCCAGAAATTCACACCAGAATTTCTGCAGCTAATTTGTGCATTATACCCTCGTCAAGGCATCAGCCGAGGTACACAAATCGACGTTATTGATAATACAGAATCCTCGTCTTAGAAACAATATAAAAGAGTTACACAAATGCAGCGGAAAGGAAAATAAAACTGACTGAAAGTAAACTTGACACGAGCGAAGTGGAACGCCAACACCACGCTAACCCTTGACGAGAACAAGCCTACACCTCCTCGGAGACCTCGATCTCAACCTGCACGAAGGGGGAAAAGAAGCAAGGCGAGTACAACCACCGTACTCAACAAGTCACACCGGAAAAGGGGACATGATGCAAGATAAATAACAAGGAAAAGGATAAGAGGCTCAATTTGCATAAACAGCATTTGCGAATATAATAACAATATTTGAAGACAAGAAAAAGTAGTAATAATTAAGCAGTATTAAATAAACACTGTTCAACGCTCAAACCACGTTGCAACAGGCCCATCCATCCACCTGCACTAGTCATATTTCAACATTTTAATCAAATGAATAAGTGAGACTAATCAAGGTGAATCTGGTCGATCGCCCGTAACCGTGGGCACGGCTATTCGAATAGTTTTTACTCTGATCAGAGGTGTACAACTGTACCCACAAGACACAATCCCACAACACGTTGCCGTGCGCCGGTGCACCACCATGGTACCCCGGAAAGGAACTGTGACAGGACCCTTCACATAACCCCCTCTAACCAATCGTACCACACCAAGGTTTCGCCCCCATTTCCATCGGGCAATGGGCAGCCCCCTCTAGTGCCGTGGTGAATCCGAAAGCTGATCAACCCTTAAAACCGGGGCCGACCCAACTCCATCACGCCCACCCTCTCTGGGATACGTTGACTAGAGACAGCTACGCTACAGACCCAGCCATTACCCATACTGGCTTGTGGTATGCACGACATTTCTTCCAGGGTTTCCCGAGAACCGGTCCTTAATTGTCATGAGCACGCTAACCAAGGTCCAACCATGTGCTCACGACCCACCCTTTTCATAATTCAATATTATTAGAAATAGAGTCACAACTTAACATCATCTGCAAGTTAACTCCTAACAATGTACTTGATTAGTGTGATTCCCTCAAGTGAGCTAGTTGCGCTAAGCATAACTATGCAAACCTTAAGCTATCATCTAGTCACATTGAACCCCAAGTTATCAATGGTATAAGGTAAACAATCCTATGGTTGAGTACAATAGGTATAATCATCCCATGAAATGACATTATAAAACATATGCAGTATTTGAAAGAAAAGAGGTATTTACATAAAATAGGTACAATATGGTCAATGTAAGGTATGACTTGCCTTGCTCTGGAGACTGAGGAACCTCGGCGACTACTTCGAAGAGAACGGGCTCGCCAGAAAACTCGGGATCTACACGACAAACAAAGCACTCAACAAACACCCTAAAAAGTCTACTGAAATAGCACTTAAAAGTATTTTTAATGGATTCTTGACATTTTTCTGGATTTAATGAAATTTGAATGGGCTAAAACGGAGCTCGGATTCAAAAGATATGAATTTTAGAAGTTTAATTGTGATTTAAACGAAACAGAAAAGATTAAAACATTTATTGCGCAATTAAGCCCCCGGGTGACGCAAGCATGGCGCAAGCGGTAGGGCTGATGTCAGCTGGCGCAAGCGGCTGACGCAAGCGGCGCGGGCGCGGTCCACGGTGGACTGAGTCCACGGCGGTGGCGGCGAGTGCGAGACACGCGGCACGCATCCGCGAGGAGCAGCGGCGATCGGACGGCGACGGCTCGAGCGGGATCGACCGGTCCAGATCCGCCCGATCCGAAGGATCGGACGGTGCGGATCGCGGGTAGGGTTAGGGTTCGAGCGGCGGACGAGGGCGGACACGCGGCAGCCATCCGGCGTGCAACGATCGGATCGAACAGCGATGGATTGGGCGGGATCGGACGGTGCGGATCCTCCCGATCCGACCGATCGGACAACCCTGGAAGAGCGGTGCTAGGGTTAGGGTTTTGGGCGGCGGCGGCTCGAGCTCGCCCGCCGGACATGGCCGCGCGGCGGCCGGCCGATCTCCGGCGGCACCGGCGATGGCGGCGGAGGGTGCTGCGGGCGCGGGAGACAACGGCGGAGAGTGAAAGCGAACGCGCGGGGGAACGACTCGAGAGGCAACACGGAAAACCAGAGAGAAAAGGAAGCGGCGGCGCACTCACTGGCGTTGGAGAAGACGACGATGGCGGCGGCGGTTTTTAGGGCTAACACTAGAGGGAAACAAAGGGGAAACGCGCGGCGGCGAAGAGGGAATTATATAGGGGCACAACGAGACCAGAAAGGGCACGGGATAGGCGCGGATTCATCGCCGTTGGTTACGGATTCGGAGAGAGAGAGGGAAACAATGGCGACGAATTCCTCGCGGATAAGGTTTCCATCGGACGCGAGGACGCGGAGATGGATGCGGCGTTGCGGGATCGGGCCCGGCATGGGTCCGACGTGGCTCGGGTTCAAGCGGAAAGGAGCGGAGCGGCGGCGCGCATGGCGGGGCGGCGGCTGGGCCGGCCGGGCGCGGAGACGGGGACTGATGGGCGGGGCCCACATCGGTGACTCGCGGGCGAGGGACGTTTCGCGGACTTGCGCGGCGCGGGGGCGTCGCGGGCTTCGCCCACGAGGCGAAGGGGCGCGCGGAGCGGCTCGGGCGGGGAGGGAACCGGGCCGACGGCCCAAGAGGGAAAGAGCGGGAACACTGTGCCGCCGTACGGAAAAGAAAAGAAAAGGAAGGAAAAAACATTTTGGGGGCTTAATTAATTCCTGATTTCTAATTTAATTGATTAAAAATACTTAGAGTGCTCTAAAAATTCCAGTAAAAATCCTGTTAGTGCAATTTGACATGCGAGAATTCAAGAAAAATCCTACCATGTCGTTTCCATTTATTAGTTGCATTTTAAAATTACTGGTTGGCTCCAGGTTAAATTCAGAAATTCTGATTATTTCAGGGTAAATTATTTAAATAATTTAGGGCAAAACTTAGGGTGTGACAGGAGAGCTGCGGTACATCAATTGGAACTGAATCAATCTGATTTGGCGCAACAGAAGTTGACGAGATCAATCTCCACGGAAACCCTCCCCACCTCCGTGCCAAAACCCTAGCCTTGCATCTTGTGCTAGCAGACGGGTGTTAGGCGTTCTATCCCCGGACGTGTGGATACTGGTAGAGGCGCTGCTACATTGCGGTGCTGTTCGTCGGCTACGAATGGGCTACGATCGGACAAATCGGCTGCGGCGCATCGGAGCGAGGCGGCTGCGGTGGATCGGCAGCGCGAGCGCGGCTCGACGAATCGGCAAATCGGCTGCGGCAGATCGGCTGTGAAATTGGCACGTCGGCTACGGCGGATTGGCTGTCAACCCGGGGAATCGGCTGTCAGCAAATTGGCTGTGATCGGCTAGTACTGTTTTGGATTGGATAGCTCCTGATTAGCTATTTCCGTTGCATACTCCAATCGGTAACGATCTATCGACCCTTACTTGCAAGTATTCCTGGTTTGCGTGGTAGACTTTTTGTTATTAGCTATCGTAGCTTCCGCGTAACCCTTCAAAGGCCACAAGGGGGCTCAACCTAGACACGCCGCTCTGCTGCCTAACTCATGAAATAAGTGTTGGCTGTGTCCGTCTCTAGGGTTAGGAGGATCCAGGAATTAGGATGCTAACTTGAATTGGGTTGGGCTATTATTACGGTATGGGCTTTTGTAACTCCAGAAATTCCAAGAAATTGTTCAGATAGTTTTTGATTGATTCCGAGTTCCGACAGAGACTGTCCTTATCATATTCATTTCCGTTTGTAAGAAAAACAAATTCTGAATTCGTTTCCATTTTTGAAAAAGTCCCACTGACATTTTCCGTTTTCGAAAATAGGCCTGGATCTAGAAAGTTTTCATACCGTTTTCATCCCTAGCTGCAAGCCGTCGGCCTGGACACCTTTACCTTTTTATCAGACAAATTAATAGATACTTATTTTGCCCAGTATTCGATGAACCAATGTCCAAGTAAAAGAATTACTTAATGACATGTTTCATTGTGTAAAAGTACTACTATCATTTTATTCAGAAAAAATATGAGTTACCCACCAGAACTATCGCGATAGTATTATCCCCTGAACCAAAAAACTAGACATTTTAAACCTCAAACTATTGATACCGAGCGAATTCCCCTCTAGTTCAATCCGGAGCGATTTTGGTCCTATGTGGCACACACGTGGCAGCCTAGTCAGCCAAAATAAAATAAAAATTTGGTGGAGCCCACATGTCAGTATTTCCTCTTCTTCTCACCTTCTCTCCACACCTAACAAAATGGCATGCCCTCTGCTCCTATCAGCGCCGGTGGTGGCCTCTCCACCACCTCCCACCTCCCCGCCTCTGTGCCAGCAGGCATGCATCTCCTCGCTATGATGGGTAGGCCTAGGAGATACCAGTGGGCTGAGCTTGGATCTGGAGAGGGCAAGACACGGCGGGTGGGCAACATTTGGGCGCTGCAACGGCCATCGGAGCAACACCCCACACCTCTAGGGCCCCACTGCCAAAGACTAGTGACTAGTGCTGCCTCCCTGCCATTACCCATTGGGTGAATCCATGCGTTGCTGCCCCAAGCTTCGACAAGCCGCCGCCTCTATGGACGTCCTCGAGAAAAGCATAAGCTGCCCTCCTCGAGGAGAATCCTCCAAAGTCCTCCTCGAGGAGCGCCCTACTTGCCGTCGCCCATCGCCTCCAACCATGCTCGCTGATGCCCACCATGTACTTCCTGTTGTGCCACAGCTTATCGTCTCCAGCAGCCTACTCGCCTATGCTTGTCACCCACAACGTCCACCTTGCCAAGCTGCAGCCCGCTGACTCCACTGTCCTCTCGACTGTGCTCACTGCCCATGGCATCCTCCACGCCATGCCGCAACCCACCATCTCCAGCATCCTCCTCGTCTGTGCTTGTCACCCATGGTGTCCTCCCCGCCCACGGCTGTAGTGCCCTCCTGACCACTGATGGGCCTACAATGCCGCCTCGTCGGTGCCCACCACCACCGTGCTCGCCTCGCCGGCTAGCGCCACGAGCTGACAAAGAGAGAAGAGAGAGGGGTGAGGTATATGACAAGTGAGGCACATGGTTTTTAATCCTTTTTCTTATTGGGTTGCCACGTACATGTACAGAAAAAGTTATATCTGATTCCCCCTACTTTGTTGGTTTTTTTCAAAATTTTTTTTGTGAAATTCGGCTAGGAAAATTGAGTTATCGCGCTCTGAAGTTCTAGCATGAATTTTAAAGCACGCTCCCATAATTCTACAGGTCACTCCTTATATCAGATTGAGCTACTTCTTCATACAGTTTTGCTATTTTTCTGTGGTTGAGAAGAAAATAAAAAAATAAAAAAAAAGAAGTGAAAAAATGAGGTGTCAAAATAGAAAAAGAATCAGTGAAGGAAGAAGTGTTTTGAGTATGTGTGCAAATTTTGCTGATCTTTGAGCTTCTTGAGAGAGACATGGTGAGAGACCTAAGTCCTTTATTTCTTAGTCTCGGTGGTTAGGCTAGTTCTAGGAACATGTCTTGACCAGTGACTGCTATACATACTTAGGACATTTATTCAGCTTCACTATTTTGTTATTATACTGCTATTTGTTGGTATTTGATCGATCATAGATAAATCTGCAAGCGCACGGGTACCGCTGTAGCACTTCACTTCAAAGTATTCTAGGGGTATCGAATTGCAGGGAACGTGTGTGTGTTATCTACGAACTAGATTCTATCCAAGGAAAACAACTAATGATAGGATAGGCTTAGAGAAGATTCCTATGGACTTAATTAGCTAACTTAAGTTAAAGGTAAAACTCATATCGGATGCTTCAGGTACCCCTCTGGTCTGCCAGGCTAAGTTCGGCCTTGAGCTGTATGATGTAACCAAACATGGAGGGATACAAAGGACGAACAAGGCTGTCACCACTTGCAACCTACAAATGGAACGGCCTTGACTTAAGTCGCCTTTACTCCTTCCGATGAATTACCTTGGGGTTTTCTTTTGCTCATAAAAACCATAACTTCACCTTTACTGCTCAATTGATTATCTCATATCATTCATTTTGTTTAATCCTCACCAAGGCATTGATGTTTCCTTTTCTTATCCTACCTTTCTAATAAGGCTTATGTGGAGCTCAGGGTAGGGAATAAGAAAAAAATGCATACTTAATCAAATATTTTGTAAAGTCATAAAGTAGATCCATGAAGAATACTAGACATACAAATATGATCAAGTTGTGCACACAAGTGTGGAAAGGAGATGTATGGAAAGGTGGGAAGAAAGGGATGATGACTCATTTTTGTATGATCCTCCTCCCTATATTTTATTTGGAGAACATGGTTATTTTCTATATTTTTTCATCATGCTTGAGAATATTTTGTCTTCTCTTTTGAGAGAATTTTGATTTTCTAACATCATCAAGAAATTTTTTTAGCTCATGTCTCATTTGGCATTGATAGTAGGAGAGGAGAATCATATGGAGACTTTATTTGGTGGATGAATGATTGTGGATGCTGACTTCCAGTGTAGAAGTTTAGCATATGGTGGATGGACAATTTTTGCTAAGCCTCTACTATAAAGGGAGAGCAATATATTTGGTGGATGTGCATAGAACCTTGATCGTGAAAGCATGAAAAGATTCAAACAAGGGTCCTAACCGTTTGACCAAACTCAAAATGATGACAAGCAGCATATGTATAAGGTTTATCAGTAAAATCGATATATGACTTTGATAGGAATAAAACATCAATGAGGAGTAGGTAAAGTTATATTGTTGTCTTATAATAAAATATCCAAGGATTCAGCAGAGGAAAGAAAGGGTTATATTATCAGGCAATCTCTCATTTATCAATCACTTAGATGGCACGTATTCCTAATGATACATGTTCACAAGCATAAGGTAGCAAGTGAGGAATAAAGAGTATGCAAGATATTCACAAGCAAGTCATATACTCTAATTGAAAGCAAGTCATATACTCTAATTTTTGAATAAGATGTTTTCATGATGAGATTTATCAAACTCAAAATTTAGGGAGATGAGAGGATAAACGTGCAAACCATCGTGCAGTGAGTGTGTAGATGACCAATCATCGTGCCACAGATGCTATGGGTGATCTTGGTATGTGAGTGTATAGTATAAACGCAAGATCACCAAACAAGACACAAAAACACAAATAGCGAAAGCAAAATAACTCAACTAGTAAAAACCCGACGAGTCTTTATTTTATTTTATTTGAGGATATAGATTGGATGTGAATAGAATAGAACTTACCTTAATGGAGATGTGTGCGCAGAGGATGGAAGGTGGCAGTACCACCCATGGATTAGCTGAACAGGGTGTTGAGCCAAAGCCTGGTGAGCTCAACTCAGGAGTCAGGATAATTGGGCTTGGGCTCGATAGGATCCATCCCTGAAATCCTCGGGGAAATTTCGGGCAAGACGTGGAAATTAACAAAATTTACCACGTCTAAGTTATGATTTGGAATTCCAACCGGTTCAAGAAAAACCTTTAAATGATGATAATTTACCTCGAAGATGTTACCTTCATCGTCCTGAAGCGTGACCTCTCCATGTGATGAGGTGTCAACAACGGTGTATGGTCCCATCCATTTGCTCCATAGTTTTCCATGCCCAAAGAGTTTCACCCTAGAGTTGAATAACAACACCTTGTCCCCTGCCTCGAACTTCTTCACCTTGATCCTCTTATCATGCTATCTTTTTGTTCTTTCCTTGTACATCCTAGCATTGAGATATGCTATCGAGATAAGCCTTATCCCTCCATTCCTCTAGTTCTGACAGTTGTATTTGCCGGTGTCATTCGGCTTGTCCTAAATCTATGTTCCAAGTTCGGATGCCAGTGCGCCCTATGTTCCAGCTCAATAGATAGATGGCAAATCTTCCCATACATGAGCTTGTAAGGTGACACGCCGATGGACATCTTATATGCGGTCCTATATGCCCAAAGTGCATTGGGTAGCTCATGCTTGCATGCTTTCCCCATCTCATTTACGGTCTTCTGCAGGATGCTCTTGATTTGTCTCTTAGATGTCTCTCCTGACCACTTGTTTGGGGGTGGTATGGGGTTGCAATATTTTTCTGTGCCCCCAGCTCTTACAAAAAGTTTTGGAAGGTCTTATCGAACAAATAAGACCCTTCGTTAGTTATTATCATCTGTGGTATTCCAAACTGTGGGAAGATGACCTTGTGGAACATCTTGCGGGCATAATTGGTGTCAGCGGCTCGAGATGGCATTGCTTCCACCCACTTGGACACATAGTCGTCGGCCACCAGAATATACTAGCAATGAAACTTTGGAAAAGGTCCCATGTAGTCAATACCCCATACATCAAAGAGTTCCACTTGAAGGTTCTATGTTATTGGCATCGCATCGCGAGCAGTGATACCTCCATGCTTCTGGCATCTTGCACATTTCCAAATGAATTCTTTTGTATCTTCATACATTGTAGACCAATAGAGTTCACTCTATCGGATCTTTGCCTGAGTGCGGAACGCACCATAATGGCCTCCATATGGTGCCGCGTGGCATTTCTCAATGATCTGTGAGCCTTTAGCTGTTGGTACACACCTTCTAAGCAGGTCGTATGGTTGACGGTCATTATTACCTTAAATCCGACCGTCAACTCCTGCATTAGTGGAACAAACTTGGCATATCAACGTAGCGGTAGGGGTTATACACTAACATTTTCCACGAGTGTTGGTAAATTAATATATGCAGGTGACTCTTGTATCAAATTCAAGTGAAAAGTGTGCTTTCATGGTGATAAACATAACTCCAACCAATCGGTGATCGCCACGTCAGCTTCCCGCGGATCGAAGGGCCCACAAGTCAGGTGAAACCGACTTAAATTAACACCAAACATCCGGGAATCGACCTAAGGGCCCACACATCAGTCACTGGCAAAAGACAATGAAGAGAGGAGCCAGCCAGGGTTCGGCCGAACCAGGCCGGGTGCCCCTCATCTCCACCCTTCACGTGGTAACAGATCATTGGCTCTCAATGGCGGTTAGGTGGGTATGGCGGTTACTAACCGCCATCCAACCGCCATACATGGCTATAAAAGGGGAGCCATCACTTTAACTCAACACAACCTCCAAGAAGATCACAGCTTCAACTCCAAAGGTTTTAGTACAAGAGTTCTAGTACTTAGAAGATAGGTTAGAGAGTGAGGGGAAGCTCTGAAAGGAGTGCCCCATATGTCGGAGTTTTCTCCGAGGGGTAGTTCGGAGGAGTGCCGAGAGTCCTGGTGCCGACCTTCGGCCTTGTACCTCGACGAATGTTTTCTTCAATAAAGTAAGTGTTCGTGTTTACTTTGGTTGTTAAGCATTTACATTGAGTACTTTACTTTAATTTTGCTTGCGGGACCCCCACCCTAATTTGGGTTCTCTAGTCTAAGACCCCTGATAAAGACGTGTGTTCTTGGCCGAGACTAGAGTAGTATTCAATAGTTTAGATGTGGTGTCTAGGATAGAGATTACCTTTGTTTGCCTCATACTCCACTGGTGAGAGGTAGGCGGCAGGTGGTGACATCCCTGTCCATCCTTTATATTCATCCATGTTCAGGTATGGCCTAGAGCTATAGGCCGGAGTCACTCGGCAGACCAAGTGTAAGCCGGCGCTCGAAGCAAGCAAGAGAAAAGCTAAAGTAATTTACCTGCTTCTTAGAGCCGCAACCATGGTAATCCTCTCTATACTATTGCCTACCTAATCTTGGATGTCCTTGGAAGATCCTTTCTCTTAGATAGTCCCTACCGTTCCTTAGATTCGATATCCCTTGGAATACTCCTTTGCGTGAAGTGCTACAACGGTATTCTGTGCACTTGAGGATTATACTGTGGTCGTAAGAAATACCAACAAGAATTTCTGGCACCGTTGCCGGGGAACGGTTGCTGATTTATCCTAGAGCTTAGGTCATCCTCTTATATCTTTATTTTCTTTTTATCCCTTAGATTATGGAGCAATCTACCAAAGTTTATCCACTCCGAAGGGCGAGTTCTTTGAGCCACCATCATCTTTTGAGCTAATTCTTTCAACTGGCTTTGAACTCTCCCCAGGCTTTATTTCCATGGTTCGCGAGCAATCCTTCTCTAGGCAAGACCATGAGAATCCAATCAACATCTGCGAGAGTTCGAGCAATTGTATTCATGCATGGAAATTCCAGGCATGACACAAAGAACATTGAAGTGGAAGTTGTTTCCTGTTTCGCTTACCGAGAGGGCAAAGCAATGGTACACTCTTACCGTAGAGAAAACAAACGGTGGGTGGGAAAAACTCAGAGACAAGTTTTGTCTCACTTTCTTCCCGCTAACCCATACCATCTTTCAGCAGACTGAGAAAGAAACTATTGGTGCAGCTTGGGCCACGTTCTCAATGCTCGTTCATTCCGGCCCTGACCTATCTTTACCCGACCACGTGCTCTTGCAGCATTTTTGGGAGGGATTCATTCTCAATTCGTATATCTAGAGCTATGAACTCCATAGCTGAGCCCTCACTTGAGTATGAGCCTATCGAGGAAGTTTTGGAGGTTTCTCCTTTTGAATCCCCAGAGTCCGTCCTTGAGAAAGAAGCTCACCTTTTTACTCATGAAACATACTACTCTGGAGACACAATTGAGCTGCCCACGTCAGAACCACCATCACGACCTCCGATAGAGCTCAAACTTCTACCTTCTGACCTTCGATATGCTTTTCTTCATAGAGATGAGGAAACACATGTCACCATCAGTGACAAGATTTTCGAAATTAAAATTTCTAAACTCATCTGTATTTTAGAAAAGCATCGATCCGTTCTAGGCTTCTTGCTCCAAGACCTCAAGGGAATCAGTCCCATTCTCTACACACATCGCATCCCTACTGATCCAGGTCTTACACCTTCTAGGGATCCTCAAAGGAAGTTAAATAATGTGATGAGAGAGGTGGTGAAAAAAGAGGTCTTAAAGCTCCTTCATGTCAAGATAATTTATCCTGTTCCCTATAGTGAGTGGGTTTGACCAGTCCAGGTAGTGTCGAAGAAGGGATGAATGATGGTCGTTGCCAATTCTCAAAATGAATTAATTCTGCAACGCACTGTCATGGGATGGAGGATGTGCATCGATTATCAGAAGCTTAACAAGGCAACAAAGAAAAATCACTTTCTGCTTTCTTTCATAGATGAGATGTTGCAACGGTTATAGGATCGTTCTTCCTTTTGTTTCCTTGATGGGTATTCCGGATATCATCAAATTCCTATCCATCCCGATGATCAAAGTAAGACCACATTTACATGCCCCTATGGAACATATGCCTATCGCAGGATGTCATTCGGTTTGTGTAATGCACCCGCATCGTTCCAAAGGTGTATGATGTCTATTTTCTCAAACATGATCGAGCAAATCATGGATGACTTCTCTCTCTATGGAAAAACTTTTGATCATTGTCTTGAGAATCTAGACAAGTCTTACAAATATGCCAAGAAAAGGACCTGGTGCTTAATTGGGAAAAGTGTCATTTCATGGTCCGTGAAGGCATCGTTTTTGGGCACCTTGTGTCTGAGAGAGGGATAGAGGTGGACAAAGCTAAAATTGATGTCATTGAAAAGCTTCCACCTCCTATCAATGTCAAGGGAATCCGTAGCTTCCTGGGTCATGCGGGGTTCTATCGTAGATTCATTAAGGACTTCTCTCAGACCGCTAGACCCCTCACAAACCTGTTAGCCAAAGATGCTCCCTTCAACTTCGATGATGAGTGTTTGCGCTCCTTTAATATCCTTAAGGAAGCACTCATCTCTACTCCTATAATTCAACCGCCAGATTAGTCGCTGCCATTTGAAATAATGTGCGATGCTAGCGACTTTGCTGTAGGAGCAATCCTTAGTCAGACCAAGGATAAAAAGCACAATACAATAGCCTATGCTATCAAAACCTTAACTGGAGCTCAGCTAAATTATGCTACCATTGAAAAAGTGCTCCTAGCTGTGGTTGTTGCTATTGATAAGTTTAGGTCCTACTTAGTTGGAGCTAAGGTAATAATATACACTGATCATGCTGCATTAAAATACTTGCTCACTAAGAAAGACACTAAACCAAGGCTAATCAAATGGATTCTCTTTCTCCAAGAATTTAATATTGAAATTAAAGATAAAAAGGGAGTAGAGAATTCAGTAGTAGACCATCTGTCTCGTATGAATTATACTGACGTGCAGGAACTGCCCATCAATGATTTCCTACGAAATTACATGCTAGTAAAAGTGCAGACTCTAGTCCTTGGTATGCGGACATAGTGAACTTTATAGTCATTGGATATGTCCCGCCAGGGGAGAACAAAAGGAAACTCATCTTTGAGAGTTGACGTCACTTGTGGAAGGAACCATACCTTTACAGAGTGTGCTCTGATGGATTGTTAAGAAGATGCATCCCGATTGCTGAAGCAACCCAAATCATAGAGAAATGTCATGCGGCCCCGTACGGAGGGCACTATGGTGCATTTCGGACGCAGGCCAAAATTTGGCAAAGTGGGTTTTTCTGGCCAACCATGTATGAAGACACCAAGGAGTTCATTTGGAGGTGTCACAAATCCCAGAAACATGGCGGGATCACTGCTCGAGAAGCAATGCCCCTTACATACAATCTTTCAGTGGAGCTTTTTGATGTATGGGGTATTGACTTCATGGGACCTTTCCCAAGGTCCTATGATTGTGAGTATATCCTGGTGGCCGTCGACTATGTGTCCAAGTCGATAGAAGCAATGCCTTGCCGAGCTACTGATGCCAATCATGCAAGAAAGATGTTTGATGAGATCATCTTCCCTCGGTACGAAATGCCGAGGATGGTGATAAGTGACGGAGGATCTCATTTCATTGATAAGAACTTTCAGAACTTCTTGAAGGAGCTTGGAGCCCAGCACAACATAACAACTCCATATCACCCTCAGACCAGCGGTCAACCAGAAACATCTAACATGCAGATCAAAAACATTTTACAGAAGATTGTTCATGAAATGGGGAAATCATGGAAGTTGAAGCTACCCGATGCACTCTAGGCATATCGAACTGCGTAGAAGACACCCCTCGGCATGTCACCCTATCAACTCGTTTATGGAAAAACATGCCATCTACCGGCCGAGTTGGAACATAGGGCATACTGGGCGATCCGAAAATGGAACATGGACTTTTATCAAGCCGGAGCCCATAGAAAGATGTTACTTTTAGAGTTAGAAGAATGGAGAGACAAGGCTTATCATAGTGCCATGATCTACAAGGAAAGAACAAAGCGGTGGCACGATAAGAGAATTAAGCAGAAGGAGTTCAATCCTGGGACAAGGTATTACTCTTTAATTCTAGGGTCAAGCTATTTGGGCACGGAAAACTTCGAAGCAAGTGGGAAGGACCGTTCACCGTCATCAACTCATCGTCGCACGGGGCAATCACACTCCAAAATGCCAAACCAGGTCGGGAGCCCCTCAACTCCACCTTTCACGTGGCACCAGATCATTGGCTCTCAATGGCGGTTAGGTGGGTATGGCAGTTACCAACCACCATCCAACCGCCATACCAAGCTATACAAGGGGAGCTGTTGGTATTTCTTACGACCATATAATAATCCACAAGAGCATGAAATACCGTGTAGCACTTCACCCAAGGGAGTATTCCAAGGGATATCGAATCCAAGAAATGGTAGGGACTATCTAAGAGAAAGGATCATCCAAGGACATTCAAGATTAGGTAGGCGATAGTATAGAGAGGATTACTATGATTGCGGCCCTAAGAAGCAGGTAAATTACTCTAGCTTTTCTCTTGTTTGCTTCGGGTGCCGTCTTACACTCGGTCTGCCGAGTGACTCCAGCCTACAGCTCTACGTCGTACCCGAACGTGGATGAATACTAAGGACAGACAGGGTTGTCATCACCTGCCGCCTACCTCTCACCCATGGAGTACGAGGCAAACAAACGTAATCTCTAGCCTCGACTTCACGTCTAAACTATCAAATACTACTCTAGCCTTTAGCAAGAACACCAGTCTTTATCAGGGGTCTTAGTACTAGAGCACCCAACTTAGTATGGTGATCCTGCAAGCAAAATTAAAGTAAAGTATTCAATGTAAATGCTTAACAACCAAAGTAAACACAAACACTTACATTATTGAACAAAGCATTCAAAGTAAACATGAGCACTTACTCTGGGGATTCAACAGGGGCAACCTACAAAACTTCCTCTATAAGCTCATACTCAGGAGAGGATTCAGCTATGGAGTTCATAGCTCTAGAGATAGGAATTGAGAACGAATCCCTCCCGAGTTTGATACTGAGGTCTCCTAGTGTCGGTGCATCTAAGAAAAGCTTTTCAAGCGGATGCCCGATCAGAATGTCGAAGTCCAAAACTTCGAACACACGAAAGTCTAGGATTGTGTCAAGGTTCTCATGACTCACAATCACGTTCTACAAAATC
Organism: Oryza australiensis; assembly: GCA_019925245.2. Taxonomy (NCBI): domain Eukaryota; kingdom Viridiplantae; phylum Streptophyta; class Magnoliopsida; order Poales; family Poaceae; genus Oryza; species Oryza australiensis. The sequence goes on from JAIFGZ020000492.1 coordinate 330,118, forward strand.
CCATTACTTTCTAAGATATCTCCATGAGGAGTCTTGAAAGTTTTGTGAGTCAGGGTCAACGGTTCGTCACCGAGAAGTGCGAACGCTAGGGAATCAGAAATGATATTTGCCTCGACGATGGGATTGTAAAGGGCCTGAACCGTCGTTCCCCTTATGTTGTAATGAATGGTTGACAAATGTGAACTAATCCGAATTGCTTCGGACGATAATTCACACTCTTTCAACCACTCATGACTCATAATAGACATTAACCCCTTCATGGTCTCTCTAAGGAATTTATCCTCGAGAGGAACAGGAGAAGAAACTGGAACTGGTAGTCTCTTTTTACAGAAGAATTTTGAGGTATTTCCATAATCTTCGGAAAGATCGTCCTCAAAATTGGAGGGAAACTCTGAAGATTGAATTTCTTCATCCTTCGGTGTTCTCTTTTCGGGTGAGGTTTCTATAATCAGATCTTGAGATATGCAAGGTAAACCATTGGATTCGGCTGGAGGGTCATCCTCATGCTTTCCTTGACCGCCGGTAGTGATTCACAATAATCTTCGATGAAGGAGGTGTTCTCTAAGATACGACTTAGGATTTTCCTTCCTTCTGTCAAAGTGTTATGTGAAAAAGAACCACCGGATGTGATATCAAGGTATAGGGCAGACTCTTTGCCGAGACCTGACCAAAAATGCCGCAACAGCACACGGTCGGGTAAAGACAGGTCGGGGCCAGATTGGATAAAAGTTAATAACCTGGCCCAAGCTGCACCTATAGTCTCCTTCTCAGTCTGCTGAAAGCTGAGAACTTCTATGCACAGAGATGTGATACGGGTTAGCGGGAAGAAAGCGAGACAAAATTTGTCTCTGAGTTCTTCCCACTCACCGGTTGCTCTCTCTACGGTAAGAGTGTACCATTGCTTTGCCCTTCCGGTAAGCGAAAAGGGAAACAACTTCCACTTCAAAGTTCTTTGTGTCATGCCTGAAATCATCAGGCATGAACACAATTGCTCAAACTCTCGCAGATGATAGTGTGGGTTTTCATGATCGTCCCCAGAGAAGGATTGCTCCCGAACCATGGCTATAAAGCTAGGGCAGAGTTTGAAGCCAGATGAAAGAATTGGCTCAGAAGACGATGGTGGCTCAAAGAACTCACCCTTTGGAGCAGATAGGCTTTGGATAGATTGCTCCATAATCTAAGGGAAAAGGAAAATAAAAAGATACGAGGATGACCTAGGCTCTAGGATAAATCAACAACCGTTCCCCAGCAATAATTCCTGAGATGCTTGTTGGTATTTCTTACGACCACAGAATAATGTGCAAGCACACGGAATACCGTTGTAGCACTTCACCCAAGGGAGTATTCCAAGGGATGTCGAATCCCAGGAACGGTAGGGACTATCTAAGAGAAAGGATCATCCAAGAACATCCAAGATTAGGTAGGCGATAGTATAGAGAGGATTACTATGGTTACAGCTCTAAGAAGCAGGTAAATGACTCTAGCTTTTCTCTTGATTGCTTCGGGCGCTGGTTTATACTCGGTCTGCCGAGTGACTCCGGCCTACAGCTCTACGTCGTACCTGAACATGGAGGAATACTAAGGACGGACAGGGCTATCACCACCTACCGCCTACCTCTCACCCGTGGAGTACGAGGCAAACAAAGGTAATCTCTAGCCTAGACACCACGTCTGAACTATAGAATACTATTCTAGCCTTGCGCAAGAACACCCATCTTTATCCGTGGTTTTAGTACTAGAGCACCCAACTTAGGGCAGTGATCCCGCAAGCAAAATTAAAGTAAAGTAAAATACTCAATGTAAATGCTTAACAACCAAAGTAAACACGAACACTTACTTTATTGAAGAAAGCATTCGTTGAGGTACAAGGCCAAAGGTCGGTGTTGGGACTCCCAGCACTTCTCCGAACTACCACTCGGAGAAAACTCCAACATTTGGGGCACTCCTTTTGGAGCTTCCCCTCACTCTCTAACCTATTCACTAAGCCTTTGGAGTGAAGCTTTAATCTTCTTGGAGGTGTGTTGAAATGAAGTGGAGTGCCTCCTTTTATAGCCCTCAATGGCGGTTGTATGGTGGTTACCAACCGTCATACCTATCAAACCGACATCAGGGAGTGCTCTGGGAATGCCACGTGGAAAGCGGTTGCAAACAGCCTCAAGGATGGTTCGGCCGAATTGGGGTTTGGCCGAACCCTCCCAACCGCCTTTCGCCACCGCCTTTTGCCAGACACTAACATGTGGGTCCCTAAGACGATTCCCAGGTGTTTGGTCCCACTTTAAGGTGGTTTCACCCGACTTGTGGGCCCTCGGGTCCATGGGAAGCTGACGTGGCGATCGCCGATTGGTTGGAGTTATGTTTCTTCACCACAAAAGCACACTTTTGCTTCATTTCAATATATTATTTACTTGTATAGAAATATACACCAACACTCGTGGAAAGAGTTAGTAAATAACCCTACCGCTACGTTGATGTGCATAGTTTGTTCCATTTATGCAAGAGATGACAGTCAGATTTTAGGTGATAGTGACCGTCAACAAACTCCCCTACACTTAGTCTTTGCTCGTCCTCGAGTAAAGGTTGAGATTACTAAGGTGGATGATACATTATTGGTATGATGCTAACATACAAGTTATTCCTAGACCAACTCATAACTGTGAATCTGTATGTGTCTACCATGAAATTCTAAGTATTGAAGAATGGAACAGTCTAGATATAAGCTACTATGGTTCTTCTGCATTAAATAACTTGTGGTTTTGACAAGGTTTTCAAAAATTAAAAACATAACTTTATTCCTCTAATGAATCTCTCGAGTCGCTCAAAAGTGTTTGGTTCCTCACCAAGGTAATGCTCGCCCAAAATTCTCCTACTTATAATAAAGCTTATGTGGAGCTCAAAGTAGGGAAAATCATGCGACATACTTGCATCAAATATTTTGTGAAGTCAAATAAAAGATCCAAGAGGAAAACTAATCATGTACTCATGACCAAGCTTGTGCATATTATTTGTATTGGAGTATGTGGATGGAAAAGTGGAAAAAGAAAATATTTATTTTGGTGGCTCCTATGCTCGAATGATCCTCCTACTTTATTTTAGAGAACAGGGCTATGAAATTTTTTTTCTCTTTCTCTTTTTTTATCATTCTGCTCAAAAAGATTTTTCTTCTTTTTGATGAGCATCATGAATCTTTTTATTCTATATTTCTATAGCTCATGTCTCATTTGGCATGGGTAGGAGGATCACTAATTGATTGGAGCTTTTATTTTGTAGATGACTATAGTGGTTGCAAATCCCTGGAGTAGAAATCTGCATGTATGAGGACATGGAAATTGTGGCAATATTTTTGGCTAAACCTCTTATGTAGAGGTTGAGCAAATTTTTATGTGGTGGATATGCACAAGACTTTGATCAATGAGAACATGAAAAGATTCTACCAAGGGTCTAAATATTTCCAAACTGAAAATGATAGCAAGTAGCATATGTATAAGGTTTAATCATGAATATCGACATATGGCTTTGGTGGGAATAAAACATCATCGAGGAATTCAAAGTTATGGTTTTTTGAGTTTTTATAAAATTAAAACCCAAGCATTTTTATCCTGCATGAAACAAAGTTGCTCATTACCAGACTATCTCTCATGGATCATAGCTCGAATAACATGCTATCCCTAAATAATTGATTTCACAGCATATGAGTGTAAGTCATGAAATAAAGTGTATGTAAGCCAACCAACATGTGTCATGTCTCCAAGGTTGATTTTTCTTTTAGGCTCATGCTCATAGTGCTAGATAAATTTATTAGTATGCGAGGTGCAAAAATAAGAGTTGCAAACCTGCGCAATGGGAGAGCATGATGACGAGCGAGACCAAATTTGGTTTGAACCATATGAGGTCGTGCTGTGTTTATTGCGTCATCGTTGTACTAAATTGTGCAACAATGTGTAGGTGGTCCGAGGGATTGCGCGTATCGAAATGAGGGACACCCCCACACTTATTTTTGTACCTGCAACTTTATTGAACACGACACAAGTGGAGACAAACAATAATTCTACTAGTGTAAATAACCAGAAAACTTTTATTTAATTAAAATGAAACATACCTGGAATCCTCATGGGGACTTTGTGCATGAAGGCTATGTCACCCATGGACCAAATAAAAAAGAACAAGAGAAAAGGGATTCTTACCTTTCTTACCTGTTTTACTTTATATATATATATATTTTTCTTTTTTTTGGAAATTTTATTTTCACCAATTTTTTATACTCTACTAAGGCTAAATTAGAATTGACTCAACATAAACACCAAAGGGTTTTGCGCGCGCTCTGTATGTTATGCATCTTTGTCATATATCCAATGATTTGGGTTATCTTCAGTTTGAATCAACTTAAACACATTTATACAACCAAGATCTGTACGAGCATTAACTCTAAGGTTCATTAAGCAAACTTGACACCATGTCAAGTTTGATTAAAGAAGGCTTTTTAACCTAAGCACCATGGTTAATTTAAAGAGCATATGAATGGACTATATATATATATTCATTCAAACCAAAGCATGCGAAAATAGATAAAGGAAGCATATGATTAAGTTATATTCATGTGAAGATAAGAATGAGTAAATGAATGGTGAACTTCGGGTACCTCCCTGCAGGGCTTTGTTTAATGTCAAAAGCACGACATTCCAAACTCCTTTTTTTCAAATTTTTTTAGCAAGGCAAGATAGAACTAACATCATCTCTGAACCATGGTGGAATTCTGCATGAATGGAATTTGTTAAGAGATACGTACCAAACTCCCCCACACTTGGATTTTTGTGTCGCGGCACACCAAAAATCAAGTGTGTGGTGTCAAGCCTCCTTCGAAAACTTGTTCGATCACAAGAAACACCAAGGTGTTATAGTTGTTGCAGCTCTCATGTTCTTGGGCATAGTATGACCATCGTTGTCGACGGATGGGTCGGCAGTCCTCCAAGTGTGGGTCCCCAAGGAGGTAGAAGAGAGAAAGTGGTGGGGAAGCTGCCCTCCGATGGATTCAATGGTTGACTCGAATCTAACGATGAGCCAAGAACAAAGACACAGAGAGTATACTGGTTCAGCCCTCCCGAAGGATAATAGGCCTACGTCCAGTGTGATGTGTTCTTCCTTGGGGTGGATGATGAACAAGGGTTACAAAGGAGTGTGCTAAAGTTCTCCTCTTGAGATCGGATTCATCTCCCTTGGACCCATCGCCCTGCCCTCCCTTTTATAGCTCAAGGGGTAGGTACAGTTATGCTTGGGGGCCAAGAACGCTAAAACTAAGAGAGACAAAAGGTGGGGTACAAAGAATATCTGATAAAGTACATGCTAATCTGCTAGGTCCTGTACACTATGGGCATCTTGTACTCCAGTTAGCCTTGGGACCCTGCTACTGTGCCGCCAGGTGGTGTTAGATGCTACCGGGCTGTCCCCTCCTTCTTCCTTCGTGCCTGCCAAGTTTCTTCCCGAGTATGTTCGAGGTCGGGCGATGAGCCGGGGTCGAGAGAAGTGGCCGAGGTCAGACTCGGGGGAAGGCTGGAATGCTCGACTCTCAGGGGGTCGAGCTCTCGTTCACATCCCGAGGACACTTGTTTGACTTCTGTTGGGGCTCAATCCGGGTTTTTGAGACACCTCGGGGTGACACCTGCCACAGCAGCCCCCGAGCCTAAGGAGGAATGAAGCGTCCATCCTTAGGGTTAGAGTTCTTTTGGAGTGTTGTCGTCAATGGATCCTCAGAGCTTTGAGCCAAGGTTTTGGTGGGTGCACCGCTTAGGTGCACCTGCCAGGTGTAGCCCCTGAGCGTAAGGGCGAATTGAACATTCGGTCTTGGGGTCAAGCTTTCTTTCGAGGCGTTGATCCCTAGCAGTTTTTGTAAATCAAGATTTTGCAGGTGCACCGCCTAGGTGCACCTGGCAGGTGTAGCTCTCGAGCCTATGGTCGGATGGCACATCCAAGCCTAGGGTTGAATCATCAAGAGCGCTTTGTCAATCTCCCAATGATCCGAGCGATGCTTGAGGTCCACCAAACGGGGTTAGCCGTGATGAATAGGTCTGTCGCCCGGAGTCGTTTGGTAGTCCCTGCTTCGACCGAGGGGCAGGCAACATGGCCTTCAGCCCCCGAGTCGGATAGTCCACTGCCCAAGGGTAGTGAGGATGGGTGAGGTGTTCGGGGCTACTGGCCCTGGGGCTCGAGGTAGCCCGATCTCGCTTGTGGACTAGCTCGGAAGCCCACATTTGAGTCATCAAACCGCCCTGGGCAGCGAAGAACATGGCTATGGTCGAGACTACTGCCTGAGGACGCATGGTAGTCCCGACCTCGACCGGGGGCAGGCTCGAAAGCCTGCTTCGAGTCGAGAAGAATCTGACCCAAAGGCCAGTGGGGTTTTGTTAATGTCGATGTAGAGTCCTCTGGCATTCTCTGCTACTTCTTGTTTTTGGCATGAGGATTGGGAGTGTCACTGCATCACATCGAATATTTTGGCATCCTACCATTTCTCAAGTGTCAGGTGGCGCTGTCAGTTAAGATCGGAAAGGTGGCGTGACCTTACAGTGGGTTCTTCAGAGTGGACGACGGAGTAGAGTGCAGCGGAATAGCCAATCTAGGCAATCCGATCCGGAACAATGTAGCCGATTCCCGGAGACAGCCGATTCGCCAATCAGCCTGTTCGCCGATGTAGCCGATTTGCCGAGTCGTCTGATCGCGGTCTCGCGCCTCGCTCCGATGCGCTCGGTCGCAGCCGATCAACAGCGCGCAATGTAGCAGCGCCTCTACCGGTATCCACACGTCCGGGGACAGAACGCCGAACACCCGTGTGTTAGCACGCGATGCAAGGCTAGGGTTTGGCTCGAAAGTGGGGAGGGTTTCCATGGAGTTTGATCTCGGCGACTTCTGTTGCGCGTGATGCAATTGACATGTCGCAGCTCTCCACCCCTCCCTCTTTATATAGAGTTGGCCGACTGGGACTAGTGGCCGATTAGGACTCTATTTTGAATCGGATCTCATCCGTATCTCATAGAGTTGGCCGCCCACACGTCGTAAGCCCATAGGACTCTATCCGATCGGATCCCTATCCGATCGAGCCGTATCCGAGTCCAACTCGAATATCTAGTCTATCCCCTTAAGCGTGCGACCCTTTAGGTTCAGGTATACTCGGTTTCGGCTATAGTCTAACTTAGCCGATCGTCGGCTCGAGTCCAACTCAGCCGACCTGTCAATAGCGGCGCCTAGCAGCACATATTGACACCATAGTATACAAGAATATAATATCGGCTCTGAACCTGTAATGTGTACACAAATCCCTTTGCCTCACGATACCAGTTAAGCTATAGGCAAGATGTGTGTCATCCCTTCAATAGCTTAACCATTCACTCAAACCGTATTGGATTATTTGTCTGTTGATTGACTCCTCAATCAACTTAGCATGGCCATGCATTTCCATAATCCATTACCTCGAGGGGCCCAGAGCTATCTCTCCAAAGGAGGGGCAAATTCCATCTTGATCACTCACATCCCACTCCATGTTTCATAGCAAACCCGAAAACTACCTTTATAACTACCCAGTTACGGAATAGCGTTTGGTAGTCCCTGAAGGGTTACGCGGAGGCTACGCTAGCCAAAAACAAAAACTTTTACCGCGCAAACCAGGAACACTTGCAAGTAAGGGCCGATAGATCGTTACCGATTGGAGTAGAGTGCAGCGGAATAACCAATCAGGGCAATCCGATCCGGAACAATGTAGCCGATTCCCGGAGACAGCCGATTCGCCAATCAGCCGATTCGAGTCGTCCAGCCGCGTTCTCACGCCTCGCTCCGATGCGCCCGACCGCAGCCGATTCCACCATAGCCGATCGCGTCGATTGCAGCCGTCCGAAGCCGATCAACGGCGCGCAACGTAGCAGCGCCTTTACCGGTATCCACACGTCCGGGGACGAACGCCGTACACCCGTGTGCTAGCACGCGATGCAAGGCTAGGGTTTGGCTCGAAAGTGGGGAGGGTTTCCGTGGAGATTGATCTCGGCGACTTCTGTTGCACGCGATGCAATTGATGTCTCACAGCTCTCCACCCCTCCCTCCTTTATATAGAGTTGGCCGACTGGGACTAGTGGCCGATTAGGACTCTATTTTGAATCGGATCTCATCCGTATCTCATAGAGTTGGCCGCCCACACGTCGTAAGCCCATAGGACTCTATCCGATCGGATCCCTATCCGATCGAGCCGTATCCGAGTCCAACTCGAATGCCTGTTCTTATCCCCTTAAGCGTGCGACCCTGTAGGTTCAGGTATACTCGGTTTCGGCTATAGTCTAACTTAGCCGATCGTCGGCTCGAGTCCAACTCAGCCGGCACATCAGCGGCGCCTAGCAAGCACATATTGACACCATAGTATACAAGAATATAATATCGACTCGAACCTGTAATGTGTACACAAATCCCTTTGCCTCACGATACCGTTAAGCTATAGGCAAGATGTGTGCCATCCCTTCAATAGCTTAACCATTCACTCGAACCATATTGGATTATCCGTCCGTTGATTGACTCCTCAATCAACTTAGCATGGCCATGCATTTCCATAATCCATTACCTCGAGGGGCCCAGAGATATCTCTCCAAAGGAGGGGCAAATTCCATCTTGATCACTCACATCCCACTCCATGTTTCATAGCAAACCCGAAAACTACCTTTATAACTATCCATTACGGAATAGCGTTTGGTAGTCCCAAAGTAGGCTACTACACATGTTGGAATCCATGGTGATCTCGGTCTAAGGACTTTGTACCAACACTACCCGAGACCAACTAATGGCACATTAATTCCCGTAGTGTCTCATGGTGGGTTCTATCCAACAATGTGTTCTCCAACACATGTGTCCATGTTTATTGATTTGGTATCTCCATACCCATGATCTATGAGACATGATCATCAATCAATAAACATGCCGATCTTAGAATCATATTTGTTCCAACAATATGACATATGATCGGGATCATTTAGAAATAGATTCATACATAAAGAGTCTCATAAATAAGTCACGTACTTATTGATCAATACAAGATGTCTATTTCATGGAACTGAATAACACTTTATTCATAAATACATAAACATTGACGTGATATCCAACATCCCCATGTTGCCTCTAGGGCATATCACTAACAGTCCCAAAGTAGGCTACTACACATGTTGGAATCCATGGTGATCTTAGGTCTAAGGACTTTGTACCAACACTACCTGAGACCAACTAATGGCACATTAATTCTCGTAGTGTCTCATGGTGGGTCTATCCAACAATGTGTTCTCCAACACATATGTCCATGTTTATTGATTTGGTATCTCCATACCCATGATCTATGAGACATGATCATCAATCAATAAACATGCCGATCTTAGAATCATATTTGTTCCAACAATACGACATATGATCAGGGATCGTTTAGAAATAGATTCATACATATCGAGTCTCATAAATAAGTCACGTACTTATTGATCAATACAAGATATCTATTTCATAGAACTGAATAACACTTTATTCATTTATACATAAACATTGACGTGATATCCAACATCTCCATGTTGCCTCTAGGGCATATCACTAACAATCTCCCACTTGCACTAGAGTCAATCATGTATGTATCTAATACCCATTGCTCTTGTGTGCGCCTCATGCTTCGGCCGAGGGAGAGGTTTTGTCACGGATCGGCTATGTTGAGATCCGTGTGCACTTTGCATATGTTGACATCACCTCCGTCCACTATCTCGCGGATGAGATGATATCGCCGAAGTATGTGTTTGGACTTCGATGTGACCTCGGCTCCTTGGCTTGCGCAATGGCTCCACTATTATCACAATAGAGAGACATTGGACCAGTCGTACTAGTCATCACACCAAGCTCGAAACGAATTTCTTGATCCAAACAGCCTCCTTTGCAGCTTCCGAAGCAGCAATGTACTCGGCCTCCGTTGTAGAATCAGCAACGTATCCCGCTTGGAACTCTTCCGCTGATTGCGCCTCCGTTCAGCGAGTAACACGAACCCGATTGCGATCTATAATCATCCTTGTCTGTTTGGAAGCTAGCATCGGTGTAACCACTTACAACGAGCTCTTCTTCACCTCCATAGACTAGGAACATATCCTTAGTTCTTCTCAAGTACTTAAGGATATTCTTTACGCATCCAGTGACCTTCACCGGATCTCGACTGGTATCTGCTCGTAGCACTCAAAGCGTACGAGACATCCGGACGTGTACAAAGCATGGCATACATGATGGATCCAATTGCCGAAGCATATGGAACCATACCCATCTTATTCCGCTCATCATGTGTCCGAGGACACCGATTCTTGCTAAGATTAATGCCATGTGACATGGGCAAGAAACCTTTCTTGGAATCATGCATGTTGAACCTTTTCAACACCTTGTCAATGTATGTACTTTGGCTTAATCCAATTAGCCTCTTGGATCTATCTCTATAGATCCGAATGCCCAATATATATGCTGCCTCCCCTAAGTCTTTCATGGAAAAACTATTTTTCAATGAAGACTTGACGGATTCAAGCATAGGGATATCATTTCCAATCAGTAATATGTCATCCACATATAAGATTAGAAATACAATTACGCTCCCACTGACCTTTTTGTAAACACAGGCCTCTTCTTCATTTTTGATGAAACCAAACCCTTTGATTACTTCATCAAAACGAATATTCCAACTCCGAGATGCTTGCTTCAATCCATAAATGGATTTCGTAGCTTGCATATCTTTCAGCGATTCTGGATCGACAAAACCCCGAGGTTGTATCATGTATACATCCTCGCTTAGGTTTCCATTCAGGAAAGCCGTTTTGACATCCATCTCGCCATATCTCATAATCGAAATATGCAGCAATCGCTAGGATAATCCGAATAGATTTAAGCATTGCGACGGGCGAGAAGGTTTCATCATAATCAACTCCTTGAATCTGTTTAAAACCTTTTGCCACCAATCGCGCCTTATAGATGTGAACATTTCCATCCATATCGGCCTTTTTCTTAAAAACCCATTTACACTCAATGGTTTTGACACCATTAGGTGGATCAACCAAGTTCCAAACTTGATTGTCGTACATGGATTCTATTTCGGATTTCATGGCTCCAAGCCACTTGTTGGAATCGGGTCCCACCATCGCTTCCTCATAGGTCTTAGGTTCATCGTTGTCCAACAACAATATATCACGTTGTTCCACACCTGTGTACCTGTCAGGTGCACGACGTGATCTTTCAGACCTCCGTGGGGCTGGTGTATCTACAACTGGTGGCGCAACACTTTGCACCTCCTGTTGTGGTTCTGTGGTCGCTGAAACATTTTCTGGTGTTTCTTGAACTTCTTCAAGATGCACCCTGCTCCCACTAACCCTTCTTGAAAGAAACTCTTTCTCCAAGAAGACACCGTGTCGGGCGACAAACACTTTGCCTTGTTCCCGATTATAAAAGTAATATCCCTTAGTTTCCTTAGGATATCCCACAAAGAAGCACTTGTCAGATTTGGGTGTGAGCTTGTCAGACTGTAAACGTTTTACATAAGCTTCGCATCCCCATATTTTGAGAAAAGACAAACTAGGGGGTTGCCCTGTCCATATCTCATATGGTGTCTTTTCAACTGACTTAGATGGAACTCTATTTAGTGTGAGCGCAGCTGTTTCAAGAGCATATCCCCAGAAAGATAACGGAAGATCACTTTGGCTCATCATCGACCGCACCATGTCCAACAAGGTGCGATTTCTCCGTTCGGACACTCCGTTCCATTGTGGAGTTCCTGGCGGAGTTAACTGTGGAACAATTCCACAATCTTTCAGATGATTACCAAACTCTTGGCTCAAGTATTCCCCTCCACGATCTGATCGTAGAAACTTGATTGTTTTCCCTAAATGATTCTGTACTTCATTCTGGAATTCTTTGAACTTTTCAAAGGATTCGGACTTATGCCTCATCAAGTAGATATAACCATATCTACTAAAGTCATCGGTAAAGGTAATGAAGTACTGATAACCACCTCTGGCCGTTGAGCTCATTGGTCCACATACATCAGTATGTACGAGTGCCAACAAGTCACTTGCTCTTTCACTGTGTCCCGTGAAAGGTGCCTTTGTCATCTTACCAAGTAAACAAGACTCACATGTCTCAAATGATTCAAAATCAAAAGAGTGAAGCAATCCATCCTTATGGAGCTTCTCCATGCGTTTCTTATTTATATGGCCTAAGCGACAATGCCGGATAAACGTGGGGTTTATATCATTAGAGAGTTGCCTTTCCGTATTAATGTTATAGATGGGAGACGCTTCAAGATTCAAAACGTATAATCCATTCACCAATGGAGCATGAAAATAGAACATATCTCTCGAGATATATTGAACAACCATTGTTCATTGATCTAAAATCATATCCTTCCGCTTGCAAACATGAAGCGGAAATAACGTTTTGACATAGTGTTAGAACACAATAACAATTATTTAATTCCAAAACTAATCCTGAAGGTAGATGAAGTGGTACTGTGCCGACAGCAACTGTAGCAACGCTTGCTCCATTGCCGACGCGCAGGTTCACCTCGCCCCTTCTCAATCCTCTACTTCTTCTCATTCCCTGCAACGATTTGCAAATATGAGCTACTGATCCGGTATCAAATACCCAAGAGTCAGTAGGTGAAGTAGCAAGATTAATGTCTATAACATTAATACCTGAAGCAGAAGTCGTACTTTGCTTCTTCTTGAGATCCTCCATGTACTTCTTGCAGTTCCTTTTCCAGTGGCCTGTCTCCTTGCAGTAGAAGCAAACGGCATCTGATGCCGCCGACCCCTTCTTGCCCTTCTTTGCATTAGAGGCACTCGCGATCTCATCGGGAGTTAACTTCCTCTTGGTGCAAAGTTTCTTGACAGTGGTTTGCACTTAGCCTTCGCATCATCATCACATGATGACCGTTTTCTGGATACTCTCCTCACTGTCTTTAGCATCCCATGCAATTCAGCCAAGGTCCTATCCATATTGTTCATGTGATAATTTAATATGAATGTCTCGAAGCTCGGAGGGAGCGACCGGAGAATCACATCGTAGCCAACTCTTGGCTAAGGGGAAAACCTAGTTTTTCCGGACTCTCGATATAGCCAATCATCTTTATCACATGCGGATCGACAGATTCCCCTCAACAAGCTCGCACGCAAACAAGGACTTTGAGGTGTTGAACCTCTCGGCCCGAGCTTGGTTCTCAAACATGCCACGCAGTCCCTGAATAATAGTGTGAGCATCACTGCTCTCATATTGCTTCTGAGCTCAGGGGACATTGTAGCAAGCATGAGACAGCTTATATCTAGGGCATCATTAGTGTGCTTCTCATAAGCTCTCCGTGCAGTTGCAGTGGCATTATTAGGCAAATCCTCCGGATAAGGTACTTCAAGAACGTACTCCTTACGCTCTTGCTTGAGAACAATTCTCAAGTTGCGATACCAATCCATAAAGTTTGTTCCATTTAATTTTTCCTTTTCGAGAATAGATCGCAAATTAAAGGTACTGGATGTAGTATTAGCCGCCATTTATTCTACAACAGAAAAAGCAAAGTTTAGCACAATGTTTATGCTGTCTTTTGTTAAACAATTTAACATAAGACTCCCATTACGTATTTTCCACCTTCCCTCTAGGTTACGTATTGGGTCAAGATCCACATGTTAGTTAATTTTCTAGTGAGCTTTGGCATCACTGCTAGAAAATTAGTAACATCGGTAAACAACTCCTTGCTAATCACATCTCTATGTGACTCTTGTTGTTGGTGTGGCATCTCCATGCCCCGGCCCCAACCTATGCCCCAAGGCCCAAAACTGTTTTGATAGCCTTGTTAAGTAAACCAAATGCTCCTGCTGTATATGTCCGACATATACCCCCTCGTGTTATGATAGAGAATGGCACTCTGCTTTGGCACCCACCATTGACGAGCATAACGGTGACGGGTGCAACATTTGGAAGGGCATCATTACTACTTAATTTTGCGAGGGATGCTATCCTATCAAACAAACATATCACATATATGAAAGTAAGTAGAATAGCAATAAATAGTATGGCCCCCTTCACATGGTGATCTCCATCTCCATGCCGGTGTAGAGGATCTCCATCTTCAACACCGTTCTTCCGAGTGCCGAATGCTTGATTTCTTCAAACTAAGCTACTACTATAGAAGCTCTAATTGAAGATTACATCGACTCGCAGGTCGTGAAAGAATATTACAAGCATTGCACGTAAGAAAGAATATTACAGGGATTGCACATATGAAAGAATATTACATGCATCTCATACATCTCATACATACAATGGGGTCATACCATCTCAAAGCATTCTCTGCAAAAACAAGTTAGGCGTAGAAAAGTTTTCTACCTATCGCAGAGATACGGCACCGAGGAGATGGTTTGCGCAGGCGCGAGGCAGCTAACAAGATCGGACTACGAGATAGCTTCGGCATAATCACATTATACCGTTCCGATACGCTATCAAGGAACGCTATCTCGAAGCCGACTCAAACTGAGTTATATGGAAATTGCTTCGACGTAATCACATTACGCCGTTCCGATACACTATCAAGGAACGCAATTACCATTAACTCTCCTCAACAGATCCCGTAAAACCGATTGATCTAATCAACCCGTGCGCAAAACTTGTTCTAGATCCAATCTAAAACCCGAACTAAGCAAGATTAGTTCTGATACCACTGAAGGGTTACGCGGAAGCTACGCTAGCCGAAAACAAAAATTTTACCATGCAAACCAGGAACACTCGCAAGTAAGGGCCGATAGATCATTACCGATTGGAGTAGAGTGCAGTGGAATAGCCAATAAAGGCAATCCGATCCGGAACAATGTAGTCGATTCCCAGAGACAGCCGATTCGCCAATCAGCCTGTTCGCCGATGTAGCCGATTTGCCGAGTCGTCTGATCGCGGTCTCGCGCCTCGCTCCGATGCGCTCGGTCGCAGCCGATCAACAGCGCGCAACGTAGCAGCGCCTCTACCGGTATCCACACGTCCGGGGACAGAACAACGAACACCCATGTGCTAGCACGCGATGCAAGGCTAGGGTTTGGCTCGAAAGTGGGGAGGGTTTCCGTGGAGTTTGATCTCGGCGACTTCTGTTGCGCGTGATGCAATTGACATGTCGCAGCTCTCCACCCCTCCCTCCTTTATATAGAGTTGGCCGACTGGGACTAGTGGCCGATTAGGACTCTATTTTGATTCGGATCTCATCCGTATCTCATAGAGTTGGCCGCCCACACGTCGTAAGCCCATAGGACTCTATCCGATCGGATCCCTATCCGATCGAGCCGTATCCGAGTCCAACTCGAATATCTATTCTATCCCCTTAAGCGTGCGACCCAGCAGGTTCGGTTATACTCGGTTTCGGCTATAGTCTAACTTAGCCGATCGTCGGCTCGAGTCCAACTCAGCCGACACATCAATAGCGGCGCCTAGTAGCACATATTGACACCATAGTATACAAGAATATAATATCGGCTCGAACCTATAATGTGTACACAAATCCCTTTGCCTCACGATACAGCTTAAGCTATAGGCAAGATGTGTGCCATCCCTTCAATAGCTTAACCATTCACTCGAACCGTATTGGATTATTTGTCCGTTGATTGACTCCTCAATAAACTTAGCATGGCCATGCATTTCCATAATCCATTACCTCGAGGCCAGAGATATCTCTCCAAAGGAGGGCAAATTCCATCTTGATCACTCACATCCCACTCCATGTTTACATAGCAAACCCGAAAACTACCTTTATAAATACCCAGATTACTGAATAGCGTTTGGTAGTCCCAAAGTAGGCTACTACACATGTTGGAATCCATGGTGATCTCAGGTCTAAGGACTTTGTACCAACACTCGAGACCAACTAATGGCACATTAATTCTGTAGTGTCTCATGGTGGGTCTATCCAACAATGTGTTCTCCAACACATATGTCCATGTTTATTGATTTGGTATCTCCATACCCATGATCTATGAGACATGATCATCAATCAATAAACATGCCGATCTTAGAATCATATTTGTTCCAACAATATGACATATGATCAGGGATCGTTTAGAAATAGATTCATACATATCGAGTCTCATAAATAAGTCACGTACTTATTGATCAATACAAGATATCTATTTCATGGAACTGAATAACACTTTATTCATTTATACATAAACATTGACGTGATATCCAACATCTCCATGTTGCCTCTAGGGCATATCACTAACAGAACCAACGGCTGGAAGGCTTCAGGTCAAACTCTAGGACATCTGCGAGGGGGAGTAGTGTTAGTGATATGCCCTAGAGGCAACATGGAGATGTTGGATATCATGGTCAATGTTTATGTATAAATGAATAAAGTGTTATTTAGTTCCATGAAATAGACAACTTGTATTGATCAATAAGTACGTGACTTATTTATGAGACTTTTTATGTATGAAGCTATTTCTAAACGATCCCTGATCACATGTCATATTGTTGGAACAAATATGATTCTAAGATCGGCATGTATATTTATTGATGATCATGTCTCATAGATCATGGGTATGGAGATACCAAATAAATATACGTCGACATGTGTTAGAGAACACATTGTTGGATAGACCCACCATGAGACACTACAGGAATTGATGTGCCATTAGTTGGTCTCAAGTAGTGTTGGTGCAAAGTGCTTAGACCTGAGATCATCATGTATTCTAACATGTGTAGTAGCCTACTTTGGGACTACCAAACGCTATTTCGTAACTAGGTAGTTATAAAAGTAGTCTTCGGGTTTGCTATGAAACATGGAGTGGGATGTGAGTGATCAAGATGGAATTTGCCCCTCCTTCAGAGAGATATCTCTGGGCTCCTCGAGATAATGGATTATGGAAGTGCATGGCCATGCCGAGTTGATTGAGGAGTCAATCAACTGACAGGTAATCCAATACGGTTCGAGTGAATGATTAAGCTATTGAAGGGATGGCACACATCTTGCCTATAGCTTAATAGGTATCGTGAGGCAAAGGGATTTGTGTACACATTACAGGTTCAAAGCCAATATTATATTCTTGTATACCATGGTGTCAATATATGCCGCTAGGCGCCGCTATTGACGATCGGCTGAGTTAGACTCGAGCCGGAGCCGAGTATACCTGAACCTAGAGGGTCGCACGCTTAAGGGGATAAGAACAGGCATTCGAGTTGGACTCGAATATGGCTCAATTCGGATAAAATAGGATTTAATATAGAGTCCTATGGGCTTACGAAGTCCGGGCGGCCAACTCTATGAGATTCGGATAGGATTCGATTCAAAATAGAGTCTCGATGGGCCTATAGGCCCAGTCAGCAACTCTATATAAAGGGGCGAGGGGTGGAGAGCAGAGGCATTACATTGAACCAGATCAATCTGATCTCCACGAAAACCCTCCCCACTTCCGAGCCAAAACCTAGCCTTGCATCTTGTGCTAGCACACGGGTGTTAGGCGTGCTGTCCCCGGACATGTGGATACCGCAGAGAGGCACCGCTATATTGCGACGCAGCGGCGGCCGCAAATCGATGCGTGGCGCATCGGAGTGATACGGCGTGGTGGATTGGCGCGCGAGCGCGGTTTGGCGAATCGGCAAATCCGCTATAGTGGATCGGCTGTGGAATCAGCACATCGGCTACGGCGAATCGACTGTCGAGCCGCGAATCGGCTGTACTCAGGAATCGGCTGTGATCGGCTAGCACTATTCCGGATCGGATAGCTCCTGATTGGCTATATCCACTGCACTCCACTCCAATCGGTAATGATCTATCGACCCTTACTTGCAAGGTTCCTGGTTTGCATGGTAGATTTTTTTTGTTATTAGCTATCGTAGCCTCCGCATAACCCTTCAAGTAGATCCTGTCGAGCTATCTCGGCCATCAACGGACCAGGTCTGGAGGGCTACCGATCAAACTCCAAGCAGATCCTTCTCCTTCAAAGCAGGTTGGAGCGCGAGGAGACATCCTTCTATTCGTCTCCTGACTGGCTTCTGATGTCGAGTGTTCTTTGGGCCTTAATGAACGGGTCCGAAGGTTTCCTTAGTCTACTCGGATAGACTTAGCCGAGTACAGGACGAATAGGAGGGCGGGGGAGGATTGACGATCACTTGATACGCGTATAACTCTCATGACTAAGCGGCAGAAGCTGGCGGGACGGATCCCAACTATGCCTGATGGCCACTTCAAGGGCGCAACATTTGGTCAAGCAAAGTCACTTAGTTGTGTACGCATTGGGTGAACGCGAGGTCGTCGATGTCCGTCCGATCTCTATGTGTCGAACCCTCGAGGTAGAGCGAGTCGGGCCATCAACAGAGATTGTCCGGGTGGCCCGAGTCGAGCTCCTGGCGTCTTAGTTGTATACACAGGTATTGGCACCTTTTTGGCAAAAGGCACAAGCACGATCGATTCACCTAAACGCCTTGCGGTGATATAGAGTCGCCAACCACCTTGATCTAGTAAAAAACTAAAGCAAGATGAGTTTTATAGATTAAACCGGCTAACAAAGCCAATTTAGATTAAAAGATCGATAAACACCCGTCTCGTGGGCGAACGAAAAGTTTTCAAGACAAACTTACAAAGAAGTGTCGCACTCTCGTAGTGGCGGACGATTTACGGCGCAAATCGACAAAGATGGACGAACTAATGTAGAAAAAGTAAAAGAACGATTCAATTGGTTAAAAACTAGAAGCTAGATTGGTTTTGGTTGTGTATGGGTTGGTTATGCCAATTGAACTGGCCTTGGCCATTAAATAGGGGTTGGTCTTACTCTCCACAGGCCCTTCTCCACGTCCAATTCGGGGTAGACACGTTTGGAAACCCGAGACATACCAAATGGAGCAAGGAAACCCGAGTACCGACGAATTTGGCTAGGTTTCGGACTCTGCCGGTCAGACCGGCCACATGCCACCGGTCTGACCGGCCCCATTGCCCGGTCTGACTGGCCTATACACGGCGGTAAGACCGGCCTCTCTGAAGGAAACCGGCAGATTTCCAAGTATTGGCAATTTTCCCTATTTTGATACCTAGGTGCCAATTTTTGGTGTAAACACATGCCCCCTGCCTTTTATGATGAACATCGTGAATCTAAAAGCATGGAACATGTTTATCTTAGGGCGATAATCTAATTACCGGACATAGAGCTTCCTAAGCATCTTGCCATACACTCGGGAAGTACCTCTTTAGGTATTTACCGTTAATAGCTCGTTGAAACCATTCTCCTTGAAGTGTTTCTAGAAAATATGCATTCCCACGAATGATTCAGCATATCCGATAAGGTCCCTCCCAACTTGGTGACCACTTACCGAATTCTTTAGATCGAGAACCCAAAGGTAAAATTGTCTTCCATACCAAGTCTCCCACTTGGAATGTCTTCGCCTTCACCCTTTTGTTGTATGCTTTAGCCACCCTCTTCTTTTCTTTCTCTATTTCCTCCAAAGCCTTCAAATGTTTGTCAACCACTTCATCGAGATTATCTCCCATCATTAACTTGTAGTCTTCAGCTGACAAATCATCTTGCTTTATATATCGAAGAGAGCCAAGATTTACCTCAACTGGTAAAACGGCTTCTTGTCCATAGACTAGCTCAAAAGGGGTTACCTTGGTAGCACAATGTTTAGATATTCGATGTGCCCATAATGCCTCGAAAGCACCTCATGCCACCTTTTGGGATGTTCTTCGATCTTCTTTTTAACCAATTTTAGCAAAGTTTTATTACTAGACTCGGCTTGTCCATTAGCCCGAGCGTAGTAAGGAGAAGAACTCAACAATTTAATACCATAAGATTCGGTAAAATTCTTTACCTCTCTGGACATGAAAGAAGCTCCTTGATCCGTAGTCAACGTTTGAGGAATGCTGAATCTATGTATGATATGCTTCAAAGTAAAGTTAATTACCTCCATATGAGTCATATTCTTGAGCCCACTTAGTAAATCTTGGCACGGCTTCGGCCCACTTAGTAAAGTAATCCGTCGCAACTAGCACGAACCGATGCCCTTTTGATGATGAAGGATAAATCGACCAATGAAATCCAAAGCCCAACCTCGGAACAGCCATGGTTTAATAATAGGGTTCAACACCGCAGCCGGTGCCGCTTGAACATTGCCGAACCGTTGGATGCTTCACATCCTCTATAATATCTAAAACAATCATCAATCATTCTCGGCCAATAGAACCCCGCTCTCCTAAGCTACCAATTCATCTTATGGGCCGATTGATGTATTCCACAAATACCCTCATGTACCTCTCCCGTAGCCACTTTAGATTGACACTATCTAGGCACTTCAATAATACCCCATCTATATTTCGCGATACAAATCTTCATCAAGTAAAGTATACTTAAACGCTTGCCGCCGAATTTTCCGATCAATCTTAAGGCTAGGATCCCTTAAATATTGGATCAAAGGTACTCTCCAATCCTTTGTGTTTCAGGCACAAACGTCCGAATTTAAACTCAATTCGGTCTTTGCATCGTGAAATCGTGCCCCCAAAGATCTTCCGTGAGCCCGGCTCGACCGGCCAAGCCACGCCTGGTCAGACCACCGACCATCCATGGTCGACCGGCCATAGAGCTCCGGCCGACCGCGGCCATCCTCGGCCGACGGCAACAAGGCGCCGGTCGGACCGCCCGCGATCCGCATCCTTGCCAACTTCGTTCAAAGAATTATAATCAAGCATCGGTTTTTCTAGTATGAAAATACTCCTCTTTTAACACTATAACCAGATGCTTGTTGAGCCAAATCATTTTCTCTAGAATTTTCACTTCTAGCAATATGCCTAATGGTAAAATCTTCAAAATTGGCAATAGTATCCAAGCATTGATCAAGATACTGTTTAGCGACCCATCGAAGCACTTGTAAATGCCGACAACTTGTTGCACCACCAACTCGAGTCACAAAACGCTTCTACGTGTGTAGCTCTAACAATCTCCATCATTTGTAAATAGAATAACAAAGCATTGTATTCGGCTTGATTATTTGTACAATAATACTCCAAACGAATCGATGCCTCAAAATATTGACCATTGGGCGAAATCAAAACTACACCTATACCTTGACCCTCCTTACTTGAAGAGCCATCAAAATAAACCTTCCAAGGTGTAACACTAAACAAGCAAACCTTATCTTCATAAGCAATATCTATATGATGGTCTACTATAAAATCTACTACAATTTGGCCTTTCATGGATTTCAACGATTCATAAGCCAAATCATACTCAATTAATGTATACGCCCACTTGCCAATTCTCCCACTTAGAATTGGCCTTTGCAACATATGCTTAACGACATCGGTCGACAACCAACTATGCATGTACTAGATAACAAGTAATGACGCAACTTGGTACAAGCATAGTACAAGAAAGACAAAGTCTCTCTACAAAGACATACCTCGTTTCGGCATCTAAAAGACGGCAGCTCAAATATGTGATTATGTATTCTTTGCCATCTTCCTCTTGTGTCAAAACGGCTCCAATAACTTTGTCTTCGGCAGCGATATACAACCGAAATGGAATTCTAGCTTTAGGAGCTCGCACCACGGGTGGAGTAGATAAATATTTTTCAAACCCTCAAATGCCTCTTGTTGTGCTGCCCCAAGTAAAATCGGCTTCTTTCTTCAAACACAAGATAGGAACAAAAGCATCGATTTTACCCGCTAGGTTAGATATAAATCTCCTCAAGTAATTCAACTTACCTAGCAACTTCTGAACTTCTTTCTTGCATGTCGGCGCTTTAAAATCTTGAATCTTCTCAACCTTCTTAGGATCAATCTCAATCCCTCTCTCATGCACCATGAATCCTAAGAACTTCCCCGCCGACACACCAAAACCACACTTGAGTAGATTCATCTTCAAACCATACCGACGCATCCTCTCAAAAGCTAATATCAAATTGGCTATATGACCATCCATATCATCCGATTTGACAACAATATCATCAATATAAATTTCTAAGATAAAACCTAGCAAATCATGAAATATCAAGTTCATCGCTCGTTGATATGTTGCGTTGGCATTCTTTAACCCGAATGTCATGACAACCCACTCAAACAACCCAACAAACCCCGGACACCTAAAAGCCGTCTTGTACATATCCTCTTCCGCCATAAAGATCTCGATTGTAGCCGGCATTGCCATCTAAAACTAATCACTCTATGGCCCGAAGCATCATTTATTAACAAGTCGGCTATATTCATAGGATATTCATCTTTAGGAGTGGCTTTATTTAGATCTCTAAAATATATACATAATCTAATCTTACCGCTCCCTTTCTTCTCAACTCGGAACAATGTTGGACACCCACTCCGCATACCGGCATGGCCTAATAAACCCCGCCTTCAATAATAGGTCTATCTCTTCTTTGACACGATCATATATGAGAGGGTTAAAGCGACTGGGGTTGTTTATAAGGCCTAAACCCTGATTTTATCAAAAGCCGATGCTCAACAAGCTCACGGCTAAGTCCCGGCATCTCATGGTACTCCCATGCAAAGCAATCAACGTATTCTTTAAGCAACTTGATTATTTTAACTTTATAATCAGCTTTCATGTTTTTGTTTACAAAAGTCGGCCTTGGAACACTTCCATCTCCTATGTCTACTTCTTCTAATGGGTTGGCCGATGTAAACCCTTGACCAAGTTTCTCTACTTCGTCAAAATCCTCTATGGTCTCTCCAATATCGTTCTTTGTAGACCGATATTCTTATACCCTCTTCGTAACCATTCTAAATTGGTTGCTTTATTCATCATATAAAGTAATATCACCTATCCGTGCTAAACTAGCCGGCTTTATAGAAATAGGTAGAAAACCATCCTTGGAAACACTAATAAAATCAAAGCTAGAAAGATCTAACCCCGACAAACACCGCATATCTCCATGTTTCCACCCTACGAAACATCGGTCGTCGTAACCTCGGCCGATGTGTCTTCTTGGACAACCTCAACATCATCACCGTCCCATTGAATTAAACATTGATGCAAGGTAGAGGGAACACAGCATTGGCATGGATCCAACAACGCCCCAAGATAAGACTCGTAGTTACCTTGCACATCGACGATGAAGAAGGCGGTAGGCAATGTCTTGTTACCCACCGTGAGCTCCACTGCACAAGATCCCCTTAGCGCGCTGATCCACCATTGAAGCCGTTGAGCAACATGTTGGTCTTCTTCAACTCATCCTCCTCACGAACCAACTTCTTGAACAATGTGAATAGGGCATCGGTTCACAAAGTTGCCTCCATCCACTAGCATCCTAGAGGCCGGCTTTCCATCAATATGGCCCTTAAGATAAAGAGGTTTCATATGACGGTTAGACTCGTCGGGTCTCAAAAACCGCATCTCTTGGACCTAGTGAGAGCTGAGCCACCTCGCCTCCTCCATGGCACGTAACTCAATGGGCAACATGCACACCATACCGATGTCCATGCTCTCACCCGTGATGATTCCTCAGCCGATTGTTCATCTTCTTCCTTTTCTTCTTCTTCTTCCCGAACAACCACCGGTTCTTCATCCTTTGCCGATTTGGACTTCCATACCTTCATCGGCGGTGGTCGCAACTCCTCAAACTCCCTATCTCTCCGCTCTTCAGCTTCCTTTTCCTTTAGCTCGGAAGCCCGAAGATGTTGTAATCTCCTCTTCTATGTAGCCGTCAAATCCTTAGTTATCCACCTTGGATTCGGCTCTGTTCCGGGAGGCAAGTAATGTCCCCGTTGTTTTTTCGCGAAGAGGAAGCCACATTAGAACCTTCCCCGACAGAACGTCTGGCCGACCGCCCGGTGGCCTGGCCGACCGACCTTGTGCCTACGGTGAGACGGCTGATGATGACCCGGCCGACCGGAGCGTGGTCCGTGGTCGACCGACGAGAGGGCTCTGGCCGACCGACACGATCCGCAGCCAGACCGCCAGACGTCCGGTCTGACCGTCCTCCTGTGTAGTACCCTTCGCGGCTTCGGTTCGATTGCCAAATACCATCCTAGCCTCCTCTCCAGATGGTATTGCCACATCGTGAGGCCCGAACTTGATGATGATCACATCCGAAGCCCTTTCCTCAGCCTTAGCGCGCTTATGCGCCCTCTTCTCTCCCCCAAACTGATTTCTTGGTGAAAACTGGCTTCCATTTGACGAGGACGCACCTCCATGAGATGATCTCCTCTCCCTTCCCCATCCTTGATGAAATTGCATTGGAGGCATATGATTATACATTGGCGGCGGTGCCCCCCAAGGCATGAAGTAAGGAAAAGGATAACCTGGCGGCGGCATTGGGCAAGGTCCCCATGGCATGACTTGAGGACAATGTGGAAACGGCGGCTCCAATGCTCTTGACGAATGGCCAAATCTCTCTCTAGGAGGCGATCTTGGCCTTTTGCCTTGTTATGCTCTTTCTCAATGCTCTTCTTCTCGTACTTATTTAAGAACATATCAAAAGTCACCTTTGGCTTTCAGGTTTCTTTGATGTTGAAGCTTTACCCTCGTTTCTCTTCCAAACATCAACCTCCGGACTCTTCGGCACAAGCATCTTAGGCCTAGGCTCTCCAACGACAGCCTCCTTCCCCTTAGTAGATTCGGCTTGCTCCGGCCGAATCAACACCTTCTTTCCGTCGAGATCAATGACATTAACAGGAAAGGGTCACCGCAAGCTTCATCTTGGCGCCCTCAATGAACTTCAACCATCCTTCTTCTATGGATGATTGAACCTGTCGACGAAAAACATTACACTCATTAGTAGAATGAGAATAAGAATCATGCCACTTACAGTAAGAGCGATGCTTCAATTCTTCCGCCGAAGGTATGACATGGCCTTTAGGAAATTTAATTTGCTTTTCTTGTAAAAGATAATCAAAAATCTTATCACACTTGGGCACATCAAAACAATATTTAGTCTCACTCTACCGATCCTTGTGAGGAGTCGGCATCAATCTAGAACAAACAAAAGGCTTATTTTTGTTAGTCCAAGACCACTCCCGCAATGTACATATCATGATCGGACCTCCAATATCGAATCACTATCGTGGCAATCGATCATGCTAACATGAGGTTTCTTATCATTGGGCCTAACAAACCTTTTGCTATCTCTGACCCGGCTTTCTTGAACCAGAGCCTTTTGCATGACATGACTAACATCCAGAAATTGTTGGCCATCTAATCTTTCTTTGATAGGGGCAAGTAAGCCACTATAAGCAAGATCGGCCAAATCTCTTTCAGTTATACTTAGACTAAAACACCGGTTTCTAGCATCTATGTCTTAATGTAATCAGTAACAGATTTCATTATATTTTTGCCTAACCGATGTTAAATCACAAAGCCTAAGCTCAGTTTCACCAGTATAAAAATAATCATGGAATTTCTGTTCTAACTGAGCCCAAGTATGAATAGAATTAGCCGGTAATGAAGTGAACCATGTAAAAGCAGTACCGGACAATGATAAAGAAAATAAGCGCAATTTAAAAGCATCAGAAGTACTAGCCTGTCCACATTGCACTAAGAATTGGCCTATATGCTCCCATGTGGTCCTATTTTCCTCGCCACTGAATTTAGTAAATTCGGGAACTCTATAGCCACGAGGATATGGAATATTATCAAAGTGATCAGGATACGGCTTTTGGTAAACCCTAGCACGATTCATGGGCTCAATTCCAAATGATTCCCTAATAATATTCCTAATTTGTTCCTCCATGTTTTCAGGCCTTGGCGGATTGGGTAAAATCGGCGGCCTACAAAACAAGCTTGTTGCGGCGCAATATTACCATACTTGCCATACCAAGGTCATGCGGGTATCCCCTATTAGAATCATTGTACCGATTGGGAACGTGAGGAGGAATTTGTGCATGAACGGTAGCTACGTGGGGGCCATGTGCAGGAACGTGGTATAAAACCGAGTTGTCCGTGATCGGATCTACTTTCTGTATTGGCACCGAGCGCCGGTATGACTGCCAAGAGCCCGGCCCGACCGACCGTGTAGGATGCGGCCCGACCGGCCATGTAGCCGCCTGGTCGACCGGTGAAGGGGCGGTCGACGGCCAAGGCCGGTTTGATCGACGTGAGGAAAGGCCGGACGGCCTATGGACCGGCTTGACCGATGTAGGATGCGCCGGCCGACCAGCCGTAGGGCCGCTAGGCCACGTAAGCGCGCAACTCACTCCCTCGTGCTGCGTGATTACCCCATCAATTTTGCTAAATATGTGGTGTATAGGGCTTGGCTAGTGCTCCCAATGTAAGCAAACGGTAAATCGGCTTTGGGAGAGCCGGATCTAGCACCCATATGCGCATTTTTGTCGCCAACCATCTTGATCTAGCAAAAACTAAAGCAAGATGGGTTTTATAGATTAAACCGGCTAACAAAGCAGATTTAGATAAAAAGATCGATAAACACCCATCTCGTGGCGAACGGAAAGTTTTCAAGACAAACTTACAAAGAAGTGTCGCACTCGCAGCCGGCGGACTATTTACGGTGCAAATCGACAAAGATGGACAAACTAATGTAGAAAAAGTAAAAGAACGATTATATTGTCTAAAAACTAGAAGCTAGATTGGTTTTGGTTGTGTATGTGTTGGTTATGCCAATTGAACGGGCCTTGGCCCTTAAATAGGGTTGATCTTGCGCTCCACAGCCCTTCTCCACGTCCAATTTGGGGTAGACACGTTTGGAAACCCGAGACATATCGGGTGGAGGAAGGAAACCCGAGTACCGATGAATTCGGCTAGGTTTTGAACTCGTCGGTCGACTCAGCCAAATGCCACCGGCCTCGACCGGCCTATACACGGCGGCCGATCGGCCTATACACGGCGGTCGACCGGCCTCGAAGGAAACCGACAGATTTCCATGTATTGGCATTTTTCCCTATTTTGATACCTAGGTGCCAATTTTGGGTGTAAACAACAGGATTCGGATGTTTTCGAGCCCCAAGCTCACTCACTAGCACTTGACCAAACACGGCCAGCCCGACCCCAGCTAGCCCTGGATAGGAATGAAGTCACTACCCGAGGGACTCAGTGGTCGAGCTAACCACGTTCACCGAAGTGGGTAATGAGTGAGCCCCCGAGCAGCTCAAGCACAAAGAGGCGGCACATCTTCTCTAAACCCTTAATTAAGGGCCTCATCGCTCGTGCTTTGCCATGAGGGTAACGCGTGAGAAGGGATCAACGCGGTGGCCATACCGCTCGGGAGGGCTTCGAGCCCCGAGTCTTCTCAAGGGTTGGGTATATGATCCGCAAAGTGGGGTTTATAGATAACTAAAATATGCAAAATTGAAGGGGCCGTGGCTGGGTACTTAGTTGTTCAAGCGTAGAATCGGCGTAGGTGCTCAATGTTCCAAGAATTTGGTACTTCTTGCCCATCTTCGCGAATCAGCTTGTACAAGCCTGGATGGGTTACGGCGGAGACGATGAAGGGGCCTTCCCATGGGGTTGAAAGCTTGTTCATGCCGGTGGTGGACTACACTCTTCGAAGAACCAGCTTGCCAACTTTGAAGGATCTTCCTTGAACATTACGGTCGTGATATCGACGAAGCACTGTTGGTACCCATCCATCGAATTGCGGCGGCCATGCGCTCTTCTTCGATGTTGTCGATGTCCACGGCCGCGTTTGCTCGACCATCCCTTCATCGTACGCGAACCCTTGGGGATTCGTGAAGCATGTCGACCGTGAGAACTACCTCCGAGCCGTAGACCAAGAAGAATGGGGACCGTCCTGTGGCCCAGAGAACAACTGGGAGCTCACGCAACCAACGGCCTTCATGCTTCCGAAGCGGGTCAAAGACCCAGGCCTTTAGGCCTTACAGATCATGCCATTTGCACGCCGCACCGCCGTTCGCTCTGGGGTGCACCATCGAGGCATATTTGACCTCAATGCACTCTCTTCACGGAAATCCCAAAAACATTCCGTGAACGTGTCCCGAGGTCGTGATAATCTCCGTCTGGACACCGGCGGAAGGTGATGCTTTCGATGAACTCGGCCACCTTCCGAGCGGCAAGCTCTCAGCGGTTGCACTTCGATCCACTTCGTGAATTTGTCAGTTGCGACAAAAAGATGAGTGTAGCCCCCAGTGCCTTTGGGAACGGGCCAACCATGTCGACCCCCCAGCATGCAAAGGGCCACGATGATGGGATTGTTTGAAGGGCTTGTGCAAGGAGATGGTGTTGTTTGGTGAAGAACTGACATCCTCACAACGCCGGACTAGTTCCTTGGCGTATTCATTGGCAAGGCCAATAATATCCCGCCCTAAGGCTTTGCCGACTAGCGTCCTTGCACTGCGTGGTTATCGCAAATGCCCGAATGAATCTCATCGAGGATCTGGGCTCCGTGGTCCCAAGGGACATCAATTGTACTTGGGTGGATGCCACACGTTTGAGTAGCTCACGGCCCACAACAACGTACTACTTGTTGTGTCGGGTGACACGCTCGGCTTTTTGCCTTGTCAAAGGGAGCGCCTTGGTGGTGATGTAGTCTATGAGGATTAAATTTTGACAAGACCTTTCGCATAACCCCCTAACCAAGCGATACCACACCAAGGTTTCGCCCCACTCCCTAAGGGTAAAGAGCAACCCCCAACCCCGTGCCACGGTGAATCCGGAAGCCGATCAACCCGTAAAATCGGGCTGACCCAACTCCATCACGCCCACCCTCACTAGGGTACGTCGCCGAGGAAATCTATACTACGAGTCAAGCAGCTTGCCCATTCTTGCTTGTGGTAAGCGCCGTAATTCCGGGTTTCTCATGAACCGGTCCTTAATTACCATGGGAGTGACCATCCAAAACCGTGCACCCACAGCCCACCATTATGTCATATTTTAGTTGAGATAATTATGACCAATGAGACATGGCCATGTGTTTTGAGCTTGCAACTCATCGTAGACTAGAATAAATAGTGTAATTATCCCATTTAGTGAGCTAGTGGTAGTTAAGCATGGCTATCATATAATTCCAGGTAAAATCATCATTTGTGACAAAAGCTAGTCCAATTAACACCCAAGGTTAACAAAGGACGGGTAACAAGTAAATAAGGCTCAAACAAACAGATAGGTAATCAATCATTTCATGTAATTAGCAAAGCAATGAAATTTTATTTGCAAACGTAAAACATTTATAAAAATAAGATCAATATGCTTCGAGGAAGTGTGACTTGCCTTGCGTCTTCAAACAAACTTCTGAACTTTTTTCCTCGCGAGCACAAACTCCAAAACGGTGGAATCTACACGCTAGCACGCAAAACGAGGAAAAACCCTAATAAAAAGCAAATAACAGTACATAAAAAGTAAACAAACATGTAGAGCTCAATTTTAGATGAATTTTGCAATTTGAATGGCCCAATTTGGAGTTCGCATGAATTAGATATGAAGTTTTAGAAGTTTTGGACCATTTAAATGAATTCTGAAAATTAAAATAATATATTACACAATATTTAATTATTTTTACAAAGGAAAAGGCTCGAGATGATGTTAGCAAAACAGGCTGACGTCGCCAGACATCGCGGGATGACGCGCCGAAAAACGAATGCTGATGTCAATAGGCAGGGCTGACGTCAGTGGTCGATGCAAGGGAGGGCTGACGTCAACGGACCCTGGCGGACATCGCCGGCCGAGGGCCGACGTCGCCACCGCCGCGGTGGTGCACGAGGTTCACGGTGGACTCGGTCCGTGGGGATTGGTCCACGGGTCCACCACGTGGATGACCTGCATCACCCCGGGGGATTGGGCGGCCATGGGGAACCGGACGGCTCTGGATCCGCCCGAGGCAGATCGAACGGAGGGGAGCGATGTGACACGGCGAGCGGCGCGGGGAGCGGTGTGACACGGCGGCCATCGACGTGGCGCGAGTGGCAAAGGGGTAAGGGAGAGGGGAAGGGCCTTACCGAGCACGCCTGGACGGCGGAAACAAGGCGGTGCGATGAGTGGCGGTAAGCGGAGACGGTGGCCGGCGCCGGCGCATGGCAACACGTCGCTTTCGGCAGCCTTCCATGGGCAGCGGAGGAGATGCCGAGGGATGGAGAGGCGGCGGAGCCGAAGAGAGGGGCGTTTGGCTCTGGAAGTGACGAGGCGGCGGGAGCGGCGCGGCCGAGGCAAGACCGACGACGTCGGCTCGAGATAGCAACGGTGAGGTGATCCGGCGATGCCCCAAGGACGGGAGGTGGAAGCCGAGGTTCGGCCGGCGCGGGAGGGCGGCGGTGGCCTGGCGGGCGGTGTTGGGGCTCGGAACTGCAGCGACGTGCGACCGGAGAATGGCGGCGGCGGCGGAGCATGGGGAACCGTGGGAGGGCACTAGGGCACCGGCGGCTTGGGGAAAAATGGGAAAACCGGCGAGGGGCGCACGGGAGGACTTTAAAGCGCCGAGAGGCTCGGACTTAGCCGGGTTGCGCGGATTTTGTGGTGAAGGTAGTTCGGCTGATGGCGGATATTGCGGCGACCAAAAATCAGCGCGGCTAGTTGCACGGCATCGTGTGAGCGGGAAACGGGTGGCGGCATGCGGAGATGCGGGCGGAGGTGAGGTGCGGCCGGCGAGGCCGGATATGGCGATGCGACGACGCGGCAAGTGGGGATGCGAGCGGAGGTTGAGACGGCCCCGACAAAGGCTCACCCGTCGTGGCTCGCGAGGAGGGAGGTTAGCAAGCGGTGCGCATGTCCGAGGGACTGAGAGAGAGGAGGCAATGAGGACTTTTCGCGTGCGCGCGGGAGGAGCCGGCCGTAGCCGGGCCGAGCCCGGTGGAAGAGAGGAAGGCGGCATTGGCCGGGCCGGGCCTGCAAGGGAGCAAAGGCAGACTTTTGGGCTGTTTCCGCCTTAAAAAAGGGATTTTAAATTTGTTTTTCAATTAAATTAATCACCTAAATGGACTTTGAATTTTTATAAATGCTTTCGGTGCTCAAATATTATAAGAAAATTTCTTAAAATATATGGATACTAAAAATATCACCACTCATTTAAAGCTTAATTAATTTATTTAAATAATTATTGAAGTGTTCTTTGTGATATTAAAATTATTTTCTCGGAGCTCCAAAATTTCACGACAAATTTCACATGAATATTTTAGGGCATGGAGAATTTTCAAAGATATTTCCAACCATGAGTTTTGAAGGAAAATTTAATTTCCTTAATAATTCACTTCATTAATTTGCTTTTATTTTATTTAATTTCTAGAAAATGATTTACTAAATGATTTTTAATCCCGAGCGAAAATCTGATCGTGACAACGTTGTGGGCAACGAACGTGGTCCAAGGCAAGGTGGTCGGGACGGTGCGAACGGGTCAACTCAAATTTGTTTTGTGGTTTGTCTAAATTGCGCGCACTCTCTCTCTCGTTTTGCATAAGGGCTCGAATTAAATTACAAGGAAGAAAATGAGGTCTTGGGCTTTAGCACATCCTTATCAAAATACCGTTTATGATAGGTCTAGTTACAAGAAAGTGCTTTAAGAGTCTATCTCATTGACTATTTCTCGACGGTTGGCGTGACCTCGAAGTAGATACCATCCACGTCTTCGGTTTCACGCTAGCAGCGCCTCGCAACCTTCGCAATCTCCACCTCGAGGATGGAGCCTCGCTCACGACGCCAAGGGTGTGATACACGGCATGTTTCGTTGCATCCCTCACCAATGCCACGAGGCGCCTGGGCCCATCCAAGCAGAGCATTCCATGAAAGCCGCGTCGTACTCCTATGTCAGTAAGCTCATTGTTGGCCTTGTTCAAGCAATGCCCACGCGCCTTCCCAAACTTGGGTCAACCGAGTCTCACCGCTTCCAAGAGCTCCTTGATATGGCCGATTTTTCAAGTGGGAGGTCGGAAGCCGTCCGCGCGAGGTGAGAAAGGGGATTTGGTCAACACGGGCAAAAGACTGGAGGAATGAAGGGAGTTGTCAAGATGAATGCTTACCTTCAGCTAAGACCCAGCGGCTTGCGCTCCTTTAGCATTTTCGCCATATCGACCATCGATGCCTCGGTGGCCCGAAGCTCCTTCTCCATGGCGACCCCGACCGCCTCGAAGTCGTTTGCTTCTTTCGCCTCGGCCCCGCCGCCTCCAGTCGCCCAGCCTTTTCTCCACCTCGACCCGAGACGCTCCGCCTTCACCACCCACCCTCTCGCCTCAGCCTTTGTGGACTCGCAGCCACCCGAGTGGTGTCCAAGAGCCTTACAAGATCTCGGACTTCGTCTCGCTTGGACCGAAGTGCCTCGACCAGCGCGCAGGCCTCATCCGAACCCGCATGACAAAAAAGTCAGCCTGATGGTTCCCGAGGAGAAAAAGGAGGTGAAGGGTGACAAACACATGACGGACACCACGGCCGTTTTTTCTCCGCCTCCAAGACGGCTTCGGAGCCGGACCCCTCTTCGACTTCCAACACGATGCCGAGGGCTTGGAGGCTCATGCCGGCAAGGGCGGATTCCTCGACCCTCGGGTCGGGATGTTCCCCTGTCTTCGATCGTAGGGGTGGCGGCACCTAGAGCGAGAAGGTCTTCGGCTTCCACCGAGGCTGGTTCAGCCCCGGATTCGATGCCATCGCCCCCATCGATGCGCGAGAACAGTCGCAGCTGATCCCCGCTAAGACCTCCTCCTCCTCGGCCGCCCGGGCAGTCTCGACCTCCACGGCCGTCTCGGGAGTCGTCTCAACCGCATCGGCAAAGCAACCATCTCGACCCCTAGACAGCCTCCATTGCCGGCCGTTTGCCCGATTGGTTGGCCATGGGGGTGCGACTCGAGACCGTGGCCTTTGAGGCCGCATCGGACTCCCGCCTTGGTTTCGGCGGCTGCCCCGGCAGCTCTTACGGGTTTGGCCGCACTAGACCCGGCGCCCTGTGCGGCCCATATCGAGACGGAGGTCAATATGCCCAAAACAAAAAGAAGGGGAATCAAAATGAATTTCCCACTTTACACTTATCTTGTGGAGGCCTTGTACGCTATCCCAAGGCGTTTGGCCGCCTTCTTGGAGGTGAGGAAGACTTCCGCCTTTGCACCAAGCCGAGTTGGACTCCTGCTTCTTTGACTCGGAGGAGGAGGAGACCACAAGCTTCGCTTCACACTGTGGATCTTAAGGCTCCCGGTGTTAACGACCAAATTTGGTAACCAAATCCCTAAGTTCAAGGTCGAATTTGAAGCAGAATTGGATTGGCGGAATAATTTACTGGAGAAGCAAAGGCTGCATCGGCTATGCTCAAATCGGCTGAGTAACGATTGGCTACAAGGTCAATCAGCCGAGGCCGGATCGGACAAAGATAGCCGATAGCCGATGCCGAGTCGAGGAGAGGATAAAACCGCTCGTGAAAGTGGTTGAAGATAAATAGATGATTCGGTTTCCAAATTGCGCGTTAAAAGATATTGCCATCTATGGATAGAGTCCTGTAATGTCAATTGTATCGTAAAATAGGAATTTGTTTAGACGCTTATTGTAATGCGGCATGGGTCCTTCCGGATATTTTCGTATTTTAAATAGTAGTTTAGATAAAGTCCAGGGTTTGTACAGATAATGTTATTCTTGGGTATAAATAGGACCCGAGATCCTTGTAATTAAACATTCTCACAATCAATACAACCTTTCGGCGCATCGCTCCTTTTTCTTCGTACGAACAACCGATCCGGCCGGCCGCATCGTTTCGATCCCCAAGTTAAGGTAAGTGTTTGTCATTAGTGGTGTATCTCGTCGAATTTAGTGATTCCATCGTTATGACACTCTAAATTCGATGATTTATGTTGCGCTAGTTATCATATATCACATATAATCTAGAACAATGTTTAGATCTGTCTCGACATTGGCTCGTTTGTCAAGAACCTGTAGAGCCGATAGAGCTAGATCTAAGGGTTGGCCTAAATTATATGCGATATCCACCGTTTCAAGGTATTTACATCAGCTAGAGTAGATCGATTGTTCTTTTATACTTAATGCCGCATCAACATTGATATGTTAAGTCGTTTTTAGAGCTTTTATGATCTATTCGGCTAGATGTGTATTGCTTAGAGACAGTGCCGGGGTTTCAGCCGGTCTTATCTGTTTTAATATTCTTTTAGTATATTTTGCTATCGATTCATTAATACCGCCTTTTATATTGAGATCTTGCTCTAGTTAAATGCCCTAAGCCGAATCGCTTGTCGCCTGCCGATAGCCGACTGATCTAGGTTTAGCGCATTTAGCTCGATCAATATCTTTTATAAGATAAATCGGAGTATTAGCCGATTTACAGCTTGGACATACGACATCAGCTAGATTGTTAAAGCATATATTTATTATCCCATCGTATATTTGGATTAAGTGGTTAATACTGTCTCGACGCAGTGCGGATCTATTCTAGTCACTTAGTTAAAATACACTTCGGGATAGCATATATATGTAGATTGACTCTTGCAGCCGATCCAAAGAGGATCTAATCTAACACTTAACGCACATATCTCTATTTTTCTTGTTGGTTAAGATCAAACCAATCGGCACGCCTTGTACAAAGATAGGTAGCCGAGAAGGACCGCACCGGAGTTAGCAGCATCTCTCGAGCCAGCGTGAGAGAATTTTCTCATCAACACGCTTCTTGGCACGCCCTGGTGGGACTATCTCTGTCAATTCAGCTTGGACGCATCAACGCAACCGACAAGATGGTTGACCTCAAGAGCTCCCGGCTTCTCGTGGACAACATCGTGCCTCGTGAAGATGGAGCAATTATCGGCCAGCCGATTACAAAGAGATGGTAGAAGAACTTCAGCCAACTACCTACGTCTTTTACCTGCACAAGGTCCGGAGCCGTGCATCGAAGTACAAGTTCAGCATGGACGAATTCAAGGCGTCCTCCTCCGGTGGATCAAAGCGCAAACGTAAGGCCGAAGAGCCGATCCAAGAACAAGACAATTCGGGCCTCGCATACTTTGCATGACCGAATTGATTCGGCCGTCCACCACGCGCTGGTCAACTAGCGTAGCATCCTTGTCAACACCCTTAACAACATGATCGCCACGGTGGTCGACTCCAAGATAGCCGACCAACCTGGGCACGGGCCGACTTACTGCACGCACGGCCGCCCGATACAGACATTGGCCACCTAGAATCGGCCGATTCCACACCTGAAGACAACCAGGGCCACTAGGGGTCCTCACCACCGAATCCAACCGAATCGTGCAAGGCCGATGATTACCATGCTGAACCGACAACAACCGGCTGCCCTAGGATCGGATCGCCAACATGTTCGGTGACAATCAGAGTTAGAGCCGATGCCCGATCGGCTCGGATAGATAGACGTTACAATGCCGGTGGCGACGGCTATTCCCGGCCCACCAACGCCACCACCGGCAAATCGGTCGCCTCCCGCCGATCACCAGCCCAAGACAAGATCAAGGAGGCCGTCAAGATCATCACTACGCACCTCGACGCCACCACCACTATATCGGCAAGCACCCGCACCATATGATCAATATGAGCCGATACAAACAGACAACCGGACCTAGGCCGATTTGTTTGCGGACGTCATGCGCGATCAATTCGGCCTCAAGCCAAAGGAGTCGAGAACATGTATCGGTATCCTTATCCGGAGCATTTTGAGCGATTCCACTACCCAACCGGTACAAAGTCCCTGCACTTCGAAGTTCTCGGGACAGACAATGTGTCAACGTACAAGCATGTCGCCCGATTCTTGGCGCAATGCGGCGAAGCATCGGCTACAAACGCCTTGAGATTCCGGTTGTTTCCTTTGTCTCTTTCGGGATCAGCTTTCACCTGGTTCTCTTCACCGCCTTACAACTCAATTCAGAGTCGATCTCGAAAAATAATTCCGTAGCTATTTCTACACCGGCAACCATGAAATGAAGTTGTCGGACCTCACCAAGACGTGCAGAACACAACGAGTCGGTGCAAGAATACATTCAACGCTTCAGAGAGATGAGGAACCGATGTTACACTCGGTGTGTCGAATGCCCGCCTAGCTGATTTGGCCTTCCATGGATCGATCGCGTCGATCCGCGAGCGCTTCTCCGTTCAAGATTTTGACAACTCGGCACATCCGGCACGAAGGTGACGGCCCATGAACAAAGATTTCAAGACACCGTGAAGGTCGTCAAAACATAACTCAAGTCATCGTTGAGTCGACTCGATTCCAATGACAATGACGTAGAGGTGGCGGCAGCCGAATGGACCAAGAACAAAAAAGCCATCGTCGCCAATGGCTGTCAAGATGGCCAAGGAGGAAAAATATGACTTTGACATCACCAAGGCCGATGGGATCTTTGACTTATTACTCAAGGAGAAGCAGATTTAGCTCCCGAGAACCATGTGATCCCATCGGCCGATGAATTGAAGAAGAAGAAATATTGCAAGTGGCACAACTCTACATCTCATGCCACTAACGATTGTAAAGTCTTCGTGACAAAGAAATCCAATCGGCAATAGAGGTTGGGAAACTCAAGTTTGCCAATTCTCGGCCGATGAAGGTAGATGGCAACCCCTTCCCAATCAATATGGTTCGAACGGTCCTAGGCAAGCTGATCGCAGCGCAGAATGACATACGCTTAGCCGAAACATTGAAAGGGGTCAATACGTAAGATGAGCCGATCTGGAAACCAAGCTGCGCCAATCAACATGGTGCGCCCCGTTGCCCGACGGGCGATCGGCACTCGATCAACACGAATGCTCGACACCGCCTCCAACAAAGCAATTTTGGCGGGAAGAGGCTCGATTGAAAGGTTTTATCGGCAAAAGAGCCGAAACGCGAGGCCACCCGTACGATGGGAATCACAAGGTGCCGATCCCCATTGGCATTGTGAATTTTTCAGGACTCCCGGGAAACCGGGATGAGGCCGCCGACGCTAGAGAATTGCCCACTGCAGCGAATACCGCGAGGACGAACATAGAAGCCGCCGATCACCGCCCCACTCAATTCGTCCCGAGGCCTATACAACTCATCCGACACCGGTAGTCCGTTCACGACGGACTAGGGCCGATCCATCAAGACTTCTTCGACGAGAACGTGAACGATGGCTACTACGACAAAGAAGAGGCCGATGATGAAGAATCCGCCAACCCTCAATGGTGCCCCTTGACCTCTTCACCAAAACGCAGAAACACGAATCCGAGGCTAAAGCGTGAAGGAAGGGAAGGAGAAGTTCTAAGCAGATGATCGAAGAACAACATCGTCGGTTGGGTAAAATCAAAAGGCGATGGATCCCCAAAAGAAAACTCGCCACGCCCGACGAGGAGCAAGCCAGAGAGAGTTCAGCCGATCAAGCCAAGAGGGCATCCAAAGGGAAAGGCAAAGCATCTACATCAGTCAATATGGTATTCATATTGCCAGCCGAATTCGATGCTCCTCGAAGCCGATGCGTAAAATATTGAAGACGCCTTGGTCAAGCTAGCACTGTCCCGGATCAAGCGATTTTCGAAAAGCCAAAGGGGACTAAAAATCGGCATATCAAACCACTATATGTAAAAGGTTTCGTCAAAACGGCAAGCCGATGTCGAAGATGCTAGTAGATGTGGGAGCCGCAGTGAAATTTGATGCCCTATGCAAGCATTGAGGAAATTGGGAAAGGAGCCGAAGACTTGATCAAGACGAACAAGGTGCTAAAGGACTTCGGCGGCAACCCATCGAGACCAAGGGCATATTGAACGTCGAGGCCGACCATCGGCAACAAGACCGTGCCCACAACCTTTTTGTCATCGATGGAAAGGGGTCTCCATGCCCGCCGCTTGGGACGGATTGGATACATGCCAACTGCTTGCGCCCCTTCCACTATGCATCGTGTCTACTTCAATGGGACGACGACAAGATAGAGATTGTACGAGCCAACTGGTCAGTAACCGTTGCCAATGCCATTTTGCCACTCTGGAAAATTGATGGCATTGATTGTTTGTCCGGGAAAATCTGGCAAACCGGTTTTCTAAAAGTGTCTGATTCTGTCATACAGCAGATTGGAGATGACGGGCCACAGCTGCTGCTCTGAGCAAGACGTCATGGAGGGCTCGAACATCTATGGCACAGACACCGCGGACGAGGATGATGGCAAGCTAGGGCAAGGTTTCACGTCGGTAGACGAGTTAGAAGAAATAGACATAGGCTCTAGAGACAGGCCTAGGCCGACGTATATTAGCATAAATTTATCTTCTCGTTGTAGATCCCAGCTGATTGACTTGTTAAAAGAATATAAAGATTGTTTTGCTTGGGAGTACTTCGAGATGCCTGGCCTCAGCCGATCTATAGTTGTTCACCAACTGCCAATCAAGGCAGGCTATCGGCCGTTCAAACAACCTCCCAGGAGGTTCAAAGCCGATATGTATGATGCGATCAAAGCCGAAATAACTCGGCTATATGATGCTGGATTCATTCGGCCGTGCCGATACGCCGAGTGGGTCTCAAACATTGTCCCAGTACTAAAAAAGAATGGCAAACTCAGGGTGTGCATCGATTTCAGATATTTGAATAAGGCTACCCCCAAAGATGAATACCCAATGCACATAGCCAATTTGCTCGTAGACGCTACGTCAGGCCACAAAATCATAAGCTTTATGGACGGCAATGCAGGCTACAATCACATCTTCATGGCCGAAGAGGACATTCACAAAATTGCCTTTCGATGTCCTGGGGCAATCGGCTTGTATGAATGGGTCGTTATGACGTTCGAGCTAAAAAATGCTGGGGCAACATATCAACGAGCCATGAATATGTCTTCCACGACATGATAGTCTCCCTGGTGGAAATCTACATCGACGACGTCGTGGTCAAGTCCAGGGAGTGGAGAACCATATAGCCGATCTGAGGCAAGTTTTGGAACAGATAAGAAAATATGGCCTGAAGTTGAATCCGTTGAAGTGCGCGTTCGGCGTAACGACCGGGCAATTTCTAGGGTTTCTTGTTCATGAAAGAGGAATTGAGGTTACACCAAGAAGCATCAATGCTATCAAGACGATACATCCTCCGAAGGACAAGAAGCAGACTTCAGTCATTGATCAAAAATTAACTTCATCGGGCGATTCATAGCCAATCTTTCGAAAAATAGAGTCCTTCACACCACTGCTTCGGCTCAAAGCCGATCAAGCATTCACATGGGTGGCAGAGCAGCAGAAGGCCTTAGACAATATCAAGAATTATTTAAGCTCGCCTCCAGTTCTAATTTCTTCATGAAAAGGAATACCATTCAGGCTCTACTTGTCAGCCAATGACAAGTCAATCGGCTTCGCCCTAATCCAAGTGTCGAAACTCGGTTTCGGCAATAGAAATTTGGGGGTGCAGTCAAGATCGCCAAGCACAATGGGTTGGGTGAAAAACAAGGTTTAGACAGGCTCGACCCTCTCGTGAGGTAATACCCTACTCCTGTTTTGGGGATTCGATCCGCCGAGTGTTTATTGATTTCTTGAATCTAAAGCTGAAAGCCGATCAAAGCATATCCCTCAAGGGACGTCCCTTACCCCCCTTTATATAGTCTTGGGAGGCGGGCTTACAAGTCGGAAACCCTATCTTACTCTAAGTCGGTTTCCTCAATCTTATGAAACCGTGACTATGAGCCGTTGCCTTATCTAATCGGCAACGTAACACCCAAGTCATAGTTGGTTTACATAATTGGCACGCGCAACCTATCCCTATCTCCAGTCGGATAAGCTTGCCATATGAATATCCGATTGCCATAATCTCCACAAGAGTCCCCCGAGTCCTTCGCAGCTGACTTAGCCTCGAAACAAGATAGCACATAGCCAAACAACTTTTTTGGCCGAGTGCTTCGGCGCCGAGTGATTCCATCACCTCGGCCGAATCTCGAGTGGCTCCAAAGACTCGTGAAGGCCTGGAAAATATCCAAAAATTCTCAAAAATAAATATCTAGGTGCATCTCCCGATGCACCTAATTAGGTGTAGCCCCCGACTATGTGGTTAGTCGAAATGTACTAAGCATATAGTCAAGAACTATATAAAAAACATTCTCATATAAATGTTTAGCTTAAGCTAAAGCAATCATCATAAAAAATTTCACCACTCGGCAAGCATATGCTTATCCGAGTGGATTTGCTCGAGTCATCTCGTAACAAATAGTTCAATCAACCCTCGTGGGTAAAAAGTACTCATTCGGCAAGCTCGTGCATATCCGAGTGGATCTGCCCGAGTCATCTCGGAACAAATAATTTAATCGACCCTCATGGGTAAACAAGTTTTTCAGTCATCTGAAAAATATGACCAAAATATTAAATAGCTCCTGCCATAATATTGGTCTTTAATCTAAAAAGATCATCACCAAGGTGGAAAGATAGCATTGATATAATCATTTAATCAAATGCTTAAAAACCAAACAAGTCCCCGTCATCAAGGCAAAGCCATAAAAAGCTTAATCGTTTGTCACCTTTCAAATTGCATCGTGCCAACTTCTCATGAAGTTGCACAAACCGCGTATGAAAGGATTTCCAAAGGTACAGTGGCACTCGACATGCACATATTGCCAACGCAAATCTGCTTAAGTTCATCCACTTAAGTCCCTAAGGACACGCGTCGTGCCACACCTTAGCCGGGCCGCAAGTCTCTCATGGGCTTGGCCCAATCGCGAGAAAACCTAGCGCAACCCTCAAATCTCTTACAAAGCCTCGAGCTCATCCCCGCCACTTTGTCTTGACAAAAAAAATTCCCCACTCGCAACACTGTTCTCCAGCTTGCAGTGGAAAACCCTAGGCTCGCGCGTGCACCCAATCTAGCGATCCAGGAGCTCGCACTCTTCCACAAGCTAGCTTCCGCATCCATCTCCACAGATCCCCATCCTCCAAGCCAGATCCACTCCCCCAAAACCACATCCATGGCGGGAGAGAAAAAGATCCCTTTCGAGCAATGGGCTACCTCGGATGTCAGGGAGCAATGGCCGGTGAGGAGTTCCCTACTCCGAACACCGGTGAGCTCGTCGTCTTTACTTCTTTCTTCTATTGCGGCTTCGGCCTCCCCACCTCTGAGTTCTTTAGGGGTCTTCTTGACTACTACGGCCTTCAGCTTTACCATCTGAACCCCAACTCTATGCTCCACATTGCTCTCTTCATCCATGTTTGTGAAGCTTTCCTCGGTATCCTTCCTCATTTCCAACTCTTCCGCCGCATGTTCTATCTTAAGCCGCATCCTAACAAGGACGAGCCCTGCGTCGTTGGTGGGGCCGGCTTCCAGCTCCGTGGATCCCTCCTCCGAGACTACTTTTCTCTTCCCTTGAAATCTTCTAACAAGGGCTGGCACGCAAACTGGTTCTATATCACCAACCTTGAACCCAGCCTACCAAACTTCGTTGGCCTTCCCCCTGTGCCTAAACCCAACTGGAGCACCGTGCCAGTGGCCCAAGACTGGGACGAAGCCAACAAGCTGCTGGCAAAGATATTGGAGATGAAGCAGAAAGGTCTTCGGGGCGAGCAGATCACTCGGCACTTCATTAGGAATCGACTAGCCCCTATCAAGGAAAGGTCCAGACCTGCCTTTGAGTACGAGGGCGAGAGGGACCCCAATCGGGAAGACCGCGACTCCTCGCCTTTCGAGATTTTGAATATTCATATGTATAAGATTTTCTCGACTCGGGATTGGCAATGAGCGCAATTTCATGTTGTTTCGGCCCTCCCATACAGCCTATATCGCCGTCCTCCGCCTAAGCTGATTTAACCCCTTGGTTGTCTTTCAATCTTGATGTCACACTTCTCGTTGTTGAAAGAATCTTTCTTGTAGGAAAATGCCTCCATCATCTCAAAGCCATATAAAATTCATCATGACGACGTGCCGGCTCGGCTCGCCAAGAAGCCACTGGCAAAGATAAAGATCCGTGAGCGATCCGATCGGCAAGAGGGCTGCCCCGAGTGAAGACATCAAGCAAGCGGGCGAGTAAGAGGAGGCTGATCATTGATGACTTGGACGATGATGTCCCAGCCCCTCAAGGTGAAGCGACCCCTCCAAGGCCATCACCGAAAATGGCACCCAAGATCCGCCGCTCAACTGTGTATGTCTCATGACCGAAATCGTGCTCTTATTGGAAATCTCTCTCGCCTTCATCCCGATTGCTCCTCGTTTCCCGTTGCAGGAGGCCTCAAAACATTGATCCCACCGGGCAAAGTGAGGGCCCAACACCAACCGCAATAGCTAAAGCATCACGTAGCCCGCGTAACCGAAACCCTGGAGCCTCTCCCGAGTGAGAGCGCTCCGAGTGGGAGGCCCTCACCTCTTAGTGAGGATGTCCCAAGGGGAGAGCCCCACCGCCAGCCGTGGGTACCTGATCGGAAACCAGCCAACCGCAGAAGAGCCCTTGGTCGCTACTCAAAGGGCCCTCGATCAAGACTGGGCCAGTGCAAGAGCCAAGAAGGAAAAAGCAAATGGGAAGTGCCTCGTTAAAGATTCAAACTACCCAAACCGGTTAGTCTCGAATCAATCTCTAGCTTTTTAATTTCCAAAGTCAATTTTTCCTTTATCTTCATTCGCTCCTTCAAACAATCACCAAAGTAGAGGAAATCCCTAGGTTGCGCCTTCTTCGAAACCCGGGTCCCTCCGATCATCCTAGGTTGAGTGGCGTGATTCCGAAGGCCGAGACAGGCATCATCCCGAAATGCGATGGAGAACGAAGAAAGAGACATGCTTGTAGATAGCTTGAATGAAGCGACACAACCGTTAAACGTGAGTTTTGCTCCTTTTCGTTGTGACTTTGTACTCGCCGCCGATCAATCTTCGAAATTGTGTGTGCAAGGGTGTATTGCTGGTCGATGGCCAAATCTGATGCACTCGAGAAGTTGGTCCCGCACTTGAACTCCTTGGAAAACATCCGTAATGAGCTAAAGGCCACTCGAGAGGAAGCCGCATCGAGGAAGCGGCTCGAGGAGAGAAATAGCCGCACTCCAGAGGAGAACCTCGACCTCCGGGGTTCGCCGGGGAGTAAGCTTAATCCTCTCGGTCTCTTTATGCCTTTAACTATAGTCCGTGTTGATCTTGGTCGTTGATAACCTTTCTTGTTGTAGAAAACTCATCGAAGGTCCACTCGCCGAGGCCCGCCTGGAAGAAGCCAATACCAGCAAAGCGAGCGGAGACCGAGTTTGAAGGTGAGTTCTTTCGTAGCGGCGTTCTTTGTTTCGCTTCATCTTTGAATGTTTTGTGTGATCGTATATCTTTGGCAGCTTACAAGATCAAGACCTCGAGCTCAGCACGATGTTTTTGTTGAGAGGGTCAAAAAGCCGAAAGCGTTAGGGAAGATGTTGCTAACGCGGCGACGCCGATCCCGTTGTCGCTATTCCATAATGGACTCGGGCCAGCTCGTTGGACACCGTCGAGGTCTTTGATAAGCTTAGGCGAGCCCCGATCAATATTTGGCCAACATTTCCGAGGCAGCCATCATGGAGCGGGCTTCGCCCTTGCACAAACCAAGTCGCTCTACCCCGAGTGGACGTTGATTCATTTCGGGGAGGGCTTCATCGATGGTACTTCAGATGAGCAGCCCCGGAATTGATTAGCGAAGTGTGAGTCCGCCAAGAAAGTAGCCGCCGATGTAGTAAACAACTTCCGATCTTAATTGCCTTGTGAACATTTGTATGCTTGTAACTTTTAGACGTGACATGTAAATATTCGGCTTATTTATGTTTATGCCTTGATCTCGAGTTTTTATATAAGATTTCTGAAGTAATTTTTGTCCGGCTGTCACCAAGCCTAAGCTTGATTAGGTCATCAAAAATTCTCAGTCCTTATACATTGAACTCGAATCGGGGAACATTAGACAATGATAAACCAAATATGCATAGTTTGCCAGAAAACCATGCTTTATTGACATATGTATGTGCCTCCGACCGCTAACTCAAGAAGTCATTTTGCTTGAGGTTGGCATCCAAGAAGAACATGAGACTTAAGGCAATTTAAGCATAGTATTGTCGAAGATGCTCGATGTTCCAGGAGTTCTCCACCATGGATCCGTCTTCACGTTTTAGTCGATATGCTCCCCGGCCGAGTCACCTCAAGCAATTATATATGGTCCTTCCCATAATGGAGATAACTTGTGACGGTCCTTGGTGGTCTAAATTTTGCGTAGAACCAAATCGCCAACAATAAAAGCTTGTGCTCGAACGTTGCGACCGTGGTATCGTCTCGAGTCCTTGAAGATACCTTGCCGACCGGATCGGAGCCGCCTCACGGGCCTCTTCCAGCCGGGTGAGGTCATCCACTCGGTCTTGATCATAGCGTTTGTCGCTAAAGCTGCAGCACTCTGAGAGATTCGTACTCCATCTCGTTTGGCAACATGGCTTCGCACTACGTAACAAAAAGAAAGGAGTTTGGTAGGTAGCCCGACTAGGCGTAGTCCGTAGATACCATAGAACCGAGGGGAGCTCTTGGACCCATTTGCCGGCATAAGGGTTTAGCCGGTCAAACACTCGGGCCTTGATGCCTTGAAGAACCATGCCGTTGGCACGCCAACTTGTCCATTGCTTTTGGGATGTGCAACCGATGCGTAGCGCATTTTGATTCGGTCTTCGCAAAATTCCTTAAAGATGCCCCCCAAAGGAATTGAGTCCCATTGTCGGTTATTATTCCGTTTGGGACGCCGAACCGGTGCACGATGTTGAGGATGAAGTCTCGTGCCTTGTCAAGAAGTGATCATAGCAACCGGCTTA
This sequence comes from Oryza australiensis, assembly GCA_019925245.2. NCBI lineage: Eukaryota > Viridiplantae > Streptophyta > Magnoliopsida > Poales > Poaceae > Oryza > Oryza australiensis. The sequence continues at coordinate 374,676 of JAIFGZ020000492.1, forward strand.
GCTTCGATCCACTTGGAGAATTTGTCAATTGCGACGAATAAGTGTGTGAATCCTCCGGAGCCTTTTAAAAGGACCAACCATGTCTAAGCCCCATACTGCAAATGGCCAGGATAGTGGAATTGTTTGTAGTTCTTGGGCTGGGAGATGACTTTGCCGAGCGAAGAACCGGCAACCTTTGCACATGCGGACCACCTTGTCGCCAGTCTGGAGACCGCCATTAGCCGGAAGAAACCTTGTCTCGTATGCTTTGCCCAAGGTGCAGCAGCACACAAGTGGCTTCCGCATATGCCCGAGTGGATATCTTGGAGTAGTTGCCGTCCTTCCTCCGGTGTGATGCATCTCATCGGACTCTAGAGGGGCTCCTCTTGTACAAATCAGAATCAACCATGACATAAGCCCGACAATGTGCGGACGATTCGCCTCATCCCGGTCTTTTCGGCAGCTCTTGTTGAGTTAAGAATTTGATGAGCGGCGTCCTCCGCCGGCGTCGATTATGGCGACTTCGCTTTGCAGCTTGCTCGTTGGGAGTTGGTTTGGCTGCAACAGCTGGTTCATAGAGATGCTCTACGAAACGTCCGTTGGAGCGGCTTCTCGCTTGGACCCGGAATCGCGCCAACTCGTCGCCTGCCTCGTTATTATGTCTTAGGACATGGGATAGCTCCAAATCACAAACCTGTCTTAAAGCTTGCGAACTTCTTGCCGGTAAGCCTCCATGGTGTCGTTTAGACAGACCGCCTTTCATTACTTGGTTGACAACCACTGGGAATCCCTTTCACGACGAGCCGACGTATCCCGAGTGAAACCGCAAGCCGCAGCCCGTGTAGCGTGGCTTCGTACTCGCCGACGTTGTGTGAGGCGGAGAAGTGAAGGTGGAGAACATATCTTAGCCTTTCCCGGGCCGGGAAGATCAAAGCACGACTCCCGCTCCTGTGCCGGTGATCCTCTTGGATCTCAAGTGCATGGTCCAAGATTGGAAGGTCTTCTCGAGGTACATCTTCTTGCTATTCGGTCCACTTGGCCAAGAAATACGCCGGGCTTGTGACTTCACGAGCACGTCCTCGCCTTGAAAGTTAAGTCGAGCGACATTACCTCCAAGGTTCACTTCGCGATGCACCTGATTTGCCTCCCGGTTGTGGATGACATCGCCGAGTGGAAAGGAAGTGATGATGGTGACTGAGTGACCCTGAAAGTAATGCGCCAATTTCCTCGCGGTTATCACTACACCATATAGCATTTTTTTGTACCTGAGGGTAGCGGATTTTGGCTCCTGCCAGCACTTCGCTAACGAAGTAGATTGGCCTTTGGATTTTCTGGACTCGTCCTTCTTCTTCGTGCTCGACCACAAGAACCGTACTGACCACTTGGTGAGTGGCTGAGACGTACAGTAACAGGGGCTCCTGCGTACTGAGGTGAGGCTAGGACGGGTGGCGTCATGAGAAATTCTTTAAAATCTTCAAAGGCCTTGTGGGCTTCCATAGTCCACTGGAAGTCGTCATTTTTCTTCAGTAGCTTGAAGAAAGGCATTCCTCATTCGCCAAGCCGAGAGATGAATCGGCTTAGCACCGCCATGCAAAGCCGGTAAGCTTCGAATATCTTTCTCGGTTACTCTGGGGCTTCATATTCAGGATGGCGTTGATCTTCTCCGGGTTAGCTTCAATGCCGCGATGTGACACCATGAAGCCAAGCAGTTTGCTTGATGGCACGCCGAACGTGCACTTCTCCTGGAGTTCAACTTCATTCGAAGGCTCGAATATTTGCTGAAGGTTGCTCTTCTAAGTCGGCAATCAGGTCTTCTTTCGCTTGGTCTTGATGACGACATCATCGACGTAAGCTTCCACGTTCTTCCCGATCTGCGTCTGAAAACATCTTTGGATCATGCGTTGGTATGTGGCCTGACGTTCTTCCCGCCGAAGGGCACATTGTGAGCAAAGAAGCTCCAAACGGCGTGATGAACGATGTTTTTAGGCAGTCGGATTCCTTCAAGCAGATTTGATGGTAGCCCGAGTAGCAATCCAAAAAGCTTAAAAGCTAGCAGCCCACTGTTGAGTCCACGACTTGGTCGATGTGAGGCAGCCCGAACGGATCTTTAGGGCAGGCTTTGTTGAGGTCGATGTAGTCAACGCACATGCGCCATTGCCCTTTCTTCTTTCTGGACTAGAATTGGGTTAGCCAACCACCGGGATGCGGGGACTTCCTTGATAAAACCTAAGTGGCTAAGAGCTTTGTGAGTTCTTCCTTGATGGCATCTTTTCGATCCTAAGCGAACTCGCGCAATCGTTGTTTGATTGGTTTTGCGTCATCTTTAACGTGTAAAGAGTGCTCGATCACCTCCCTAGGAATTCTAGGCATGTCGATGGTTTCCAAGCAAAACATCTTTATTATTTTGGAGGAAGGTGACGAGCACGCTTTCGTTTAGGATCTAGTTCAGCGCCGACATAAATGGTAAGTTTTCGAAGGATCCGATGGATCAAGGGAGATCTTCTTCGCTTTGGCGTCGCCTTGTCCCGACTTGGCTATCTTCTTTGCAGGGATTTCACCCTCTCGCAGAGTTGATGCAGCCGGTCGGACTTCCTCCTGCCACGCGATCTCTCATGAGATTGGGCCATGTCGCAGCCTTTCCTTGTCGCAAGTGAAGGCTTGTTTGACGTCGCCGCGAAGAGTGATGACACCGTTTGGACCCGACATCTTCATGCGGAGGTAGGTGTAGTGCGGTATCGCCATGAACTTGGCGAGTGCAGGCCTTCCGATGATCGCGTGGTAGGCCGTCTCAAAGTCGCCACCTCGAAAGTGATATTCTCGCCTCGGAAGTTCTCACGAACTCCGAAGGTGACTGGAAGGGCGATGTGCCCGAGCGGCGTGGACGATACCCCGGGATAACTCCGTGGAAGGGGCCGAGCTTGCCTTGAGTTCGGCTCTCGGGATTTGCATCTCGTCCAAGGTCTTGGCAAACAAAGATATTGAGGCGCCGCCCCCATCAATGAGGACGCGCTTCGGTTTGATGTTGCGGACAACCTGGTCTAACACCGTGGATAGCGCCGGGTGAACCACTCGCCGGGGTGATCCGAGCGGCCGAACGTGATGGCCACCTCCGACCATCGCAGTGTATTGTGGGACTTCGGTTGTCCCACGTTGACCTCGTGGTCGGTTAGCTTCTCGTTTCCTCTTGGATTCATAGGCTTGCGCCCCGAAGATGTGATTCAGCTTGCCCACGGGGTCTTGAAAGGGCTCCGTATTTCCAGCTCGGGTTGTTCTTCTTGGTGCCCATGGACCGGCTTCATCGGCCGGCTTCTTGTTGAGTTGTGCTGCATATTGCTCGGTGAATTGCTTGTAAATAAAGCAATCCTTGGCCGCGTGCTTGTGGTTGGGATTATGCGTGCACCGAGCGTTAATGATAGCGTCATAGGCCATGACTCGGGACGGCGTTGGGAGTTGGACGTCACGGCAACCAGGTCTTCAGTCGGGCCGCTTGCGGTCCTTCCCGGCCCCTGGTTGCTATTGCCATTATCCTTCTTAGGTGCCGGCTTCCTCCTGACCGCTTGTCGTCCCTTCGTCAGCCGGTCTTGGCACGCCGCTTTGATCGCGTCGCGGACTTGGCGTAAGAGTTTGCCATCTCGAACATTTGCTTCACCGTCTTCGATGGCTTGCGCCCAAATTTTCCAATCCGTCGCTCATCACGGACTCCCCCTTCCGGAAGGCGGCGATGATGATGTCGTGTTCGGTGATGTTGGGGATCTTGTTGCGCTGGAGAAGCGCCGGATGTAGTCCTTCAAAGGCTCATCCGGCTTCTAGACGATGTTGTAAAGGTCGAAGTGGGTCCTGTGTCTCTTGAAGGTGCCGAAGTTGGCGATGAAGTGGTCCCTTAACTCACTCCACGAGCCGATCGAGCCTCTTGGCAAGCTCGTGAGCCAGTTCCTGGCTGAGTTAGCAAGGGCAACAGGCAGGTAATTGGCCATGGCCTTATTGTCGCCTCCTGCCGCACGGATGGCGAGGGTGTACACGGTTAGCCACGACTCAGGGTCGGTCTTCCCGTCGTACTTCTCGATTCCAGTCGGCTTGGAACCATTCGGCCAATGCACTCGACGAAGGTCCCGAGTGAAAGCAGGTACTCCATCATCATTGCTGTCGGGCAATCCCCTTAGATCTTCCCGGGAGCGTTGATCTCGTTCTTGATAGCGTCGGTCGAGGACCTCCGTAGATCACTCGGCGGGGTCCTTGGCAAGCCGCTTCGGTAGTCGAGTTGTTGCCGCGGCGGACCCGGTGGTGGACGGGTGGTCGCCCATGTGCCGCTTCTCGCGGAGTCGGCCGATTGCTCTTGATGCTTGCGCGCGTGGTCTCGTGGCGAAGGTCTCTTGACCTAGTCGCCGTCCGGTCCGGCTCGGGCTAATCCTTTGACCTTAGCGGCGGGAGTCGACTTCCTCTCTGGTGTTTCTACCACGGATTCAACGCCGGTCTTCGGCCGAGGTGGAGGGAGAACCATTGGCTGTAGTCCGCGACGATGGTCTTGATCTTATCCAAGATTGGCGTCACGTCGAGGGGAGCCGTCTCGATCACGGTGTCCAGGAGCGTGAGGGCAGCACAAAGTTGTTTTGGCCGAGGCGTCTCGAAAGATGTTGGTGTTGCGATTCACGTCTCGAAGTATGGCTTCCCGAGCGCATCGTCCGGCTGCCCTCGCATCCCGCTTTCTTCGCCGGCTTCCTCCTTGTGTGTCTTCTCCTTCCGCCGCCTGCGCTCTTGCTCACCTGGCTTGTTCTTCCTCTCGACTCCCGACGGCCATAGTCGAGTCGGTCTCGCACCTCACCCATGAGGACGTAGAAGCACTTCGGCTCGTAGTCCTGTCGCCGGAGTCATTGGCCTCGTCCGAAGGGATGCCGTAAAGATCGTCAAAGCCTGAAGAGCTGAGGTACTCATCGAGCTCCGAGGATGAGCATGACCCGAACAGCTGAGGATGACGGCGATTTCCTTGAGCCTGGATTGCTCGAACTGGATCGTCACCCAAGTCATAGCCGATGATGTGGATCCCTCCGAGTGGGTCGATCTCGACTCTGGGGAGAGGAGCTTGCAAGAATCTCAGCGGCGTTTGGTAATCCAAACGGCGCCGAGAGGTTTTCTTCCTCCGAGTAGATTGGTTCCCACTGGGAGGCGAGAAGACAGTTGTAGATCTCGCCGGCGTTCGGTAGTCCGAACGGCGCCGAGTGGATTCCTTCTTCGAGTGGATGGACAACATCTTGGAACTCGTGGATTCGGTCACAGATCTTGGCGTTGTTTGGTAGCCCGAACGACGCCGAGCGGGTTCCCCCTCCCGACGGGTGCGAATCCGAGCCTGGGAAGGAAAGCTTGTTGAAGCCGCTGGCGGTGAAGTCGCCGATGCCCAAGAAGATCCCATCGCGCTTGCCGGCGAGATTGTCAAAGAAGTCTTGACGCGTGGGCCCTACTCGGCGTGCAACCGTCGAAACGTTCGGTTTCGGCAATAGAAATTTTGGGTGCACAAGATCACCAAGCACAATGGGTTAGGTGGAAAACAAGGTTTAGACAGGTTCGGGCCCTCTCATGAGGTAATACCCTACTCCTGTTTTGGGGATTCGATCTGCCGAGTGTTTATTGATTTCTTGAATCTAAAGCTGAAAGCTGATCAAAGCATATCCCTCAAGGGACGTCCCTTACCCCCCTTATATAGTCTTGGGAGGTGGGCTTACAAGTCGGAAACCCTATCTTACTCTAAGTCTGTTTCCTCAATCTTACCAAACCATGACTATGAGCCGTTGCCTTATCTAATCGGCAACATAACACCCAAGTCATAGTTGGTTTACATAATTGGCAGGCGCAACCTATACCTATCTCCAATGATAAGCTTGCCATATGGATATCCGATTGCCATAATCTCCACGAGGTTGAGGGCAAAGAAAAGCTATCTTCTATCTCAGCCCCTTGACTACGTTGGACGCAGAGATGAGGTATTTACCGGTGGAGAAGCTATGCCTGTGCCTATATTTTTTATGTACAAAGTTAGGGCATTATCTACTATCCAACGTGCACAATAATATGCAAAAGCGATGCCATTAAGTACATGCTATCGGCTCAGCTTTTAAAGGGTGGATCGGAAAGTGGATTTTTCCCCTGACCAAATTTGATCCGAGGTATCAAGCACCAAAGGCGGTTAAAGGGCAAGCCATAGCCGATTTTATCGTGGAGCATAGAGATAGCTCAATCGCTTAATCAAAATTATGCCTTGGACACCGACATTTGAATGCTCTGGGTGCACTAACGGCTGCGGTATCGGCTTGGTCATTATTTCGCCTAGGGGGCAAGCTTTGAATTTACTTTTTCTATCAACCCCCATGTTACAAACAATCAAGCCGAATACAAAGCAGTGCTCAAGGGGTTGCATCTTCTGAAAGAAGTTGAAGCCAACGCCATAGAAATAATGGGGGATTCACTTTTGGTCATCAGCCAGTTGTCAGGGGAGTATGAATGCAGAAATGATGCGCTGATGGTCTACTACCAACAATGCCGAGAATTGATGGATAGCTTTCGGCTAGTTACACCGAAACACATCCCTAGAGAGCGTAATATAGAAGCCAATAATTTAGCTCAAGGGGCATCAGGATACAGGCTGATGATAAAAGAAGTTGGGATAGAAGTCGCTGCAATGATAGCCGATGATTGGAGGTTCGAGGTCTACAACTATTTACAGAACCCCTCTCAATCGACTTCAAGGAAATTGCGATACAAAGCCTTAAGATATGTTTTGCTCGACGACGATCTCTACTATCTGGACGATTGATGGTGTGCCTTGCTCAAGTGTCTTAGTGCCGATCAAGCCAAAGTGGCTATCTGAGAAGTGCATGAAGGGATATGCGGACACATCAATCGGCTCGCAAAATAAGTGGTTGTTTTCGGAGAGCAGGATATTTTTGGCCGACGGCGTGGAGGACTGCTTTCAAGTATTATAAAGGCTCGCAGATTGTCAAAAATTTGGCACCGTGCAAAGAGCACCAAAGATCGCGCCATGAACCCAATCATAAAGCCTTGGCCGTTCGAGGATGGGGCATCGACATGATCGGCCGCCAGATCAATCCACCCTCAAGCAAAGGGCATAAATTTATTCTAGTGGCAACAAATTATTTTACAAAATGGGTGGAGGCAATTCCTTTGAAAAAGGTTGATTCTAGGGACGCAATTGAGTTTGTTAAAGAGCACATTATCTACCCATTTGGCATCCCACAAACAACAACAACAGACTGTGGATCTATCTTCATATCGCACGAGTTTGTTCTGGCTTTGCCGACGCATGCGGATCAAGTTACTTAATTCTTCACCATACTATGCAGCTAATGGGCAAGCAGCAGGCTTCAAACAAAAGTTTGATCAAACTAATATTTCTCGAGTACCCTAAGCGTAGCATAGCCGATTAGCCGAATCACTTTGGGCATATCGGATGGCATGCCACGTTTTGATCTATCCAAGTCCCCCACAAGGTTGGTCTATGGTCACGACAAGCGCCATGGAAAATATCATCTGCCCGCACGGATTCAGCTACAAGATCAGCTCACGCCGATGATTACTATCACCCGATGGTGGACGAATCGTGAGGACCTAGTTCTATCCAGATGAGGGCCTTGGAAAAGTAACAAGGGATAAAGAACAAGTAGCCCATCATTATAATAAGAAAGTTGTACCTAAGTCTTTTGAAGAGCGTGAACTCGTTTTGAAACCGATATTGCCGATTGGAACAAGAGATAATAAATTCGGCAAATAGTCACTAAATTGGGAGGGGCCTTTCAAGATCCACAAATGAGTCTCTAAAGGAGCCTACATGTTAGAAGGGTTGGATGGAGAAGTGTTTGGAAGGGCTCTAAATGGAAAATATTTGAAAAATATTACCCAAGTGTGTGGATCAACTTATGATTCGGCTCGTTTGTTCAGCCGATTTGTGCGCCGATGCGTTGTAACGCACACATCGCCTTTAGGTCATTTTCAAGTCAAGTTTTTGCTCTAGTTTTTCTATAGATCGGCTAGATTTGGCCGACTGTTACGACAATAGACGCAAGTGTATTAAGTTCATAATTTCGTCGACATCAAAGACATCAATGAAATTAAAGGGGGCATATGCATGTACAATACGACACGACATTAAGGAGAAAGAGTGACTTTCAAAAATTTTGACAATTTAAACAAGTTCAACATAATCGGCAAGCATGTGTTAATGGAACCTGTGTAAACCAAAATTGATTACGTAAGATAGTTTAACATCAAGCAAAATTTTACGAAAACCGATCACAAGATAAGTTCATAAGGCCGAAGCCGATTACAAAAGTTAGGATTTCTAAGTTATTACAATCAGCTCATTGCTTGAGGAAATCTCGCTATAGCCGACAACGCCTTACGTTCGATTGGTCCAACTCCCGATCGCCTTGGCGGCTGGCACGCACGGGCCCGCCACCGGTTCATCGCTTTTGTTAGGTCTGTGAGATAGGACACGGCCACTTTGATGCTTGACCGCTGTCTTCGATCTCTCTCGGGCAGGCCGCCATGTATTCCTCTTGCACATGGATTTCTGGTGGTGACTTGGATGAGGTCTGGCCATCGGGCTCATCCTCGCGTGCGTGAAGCCGCTCAAGTTTGCAGCGCTCCGTCTCTCAAGGCATCAAATTCGGCTTTCTTTGCCTTGATCTCCTCTTGGTTGGACTCGATGGCAACCGTCAGCCGAATGGTTTGCTCTCGACAATCGACGAGGCATTGCTTGGCCTCGCTCGATTTCCTTCAGCCGATGCGCTTCAAGAAAAGTTGCTAGCATGATTGCGCCGGCTGTGTCGTCAGTGGACTCTAGTTTGAATGTCTTCAAACCGAGCTCGGATGGGACCGCACCGGCCACCAAGCAGGTCTCAGAGAGGCCTCCACTCGCTTGCCGACATTTCCACAGTGTAGATCGTAGGTCCTCGCCCAGCGGCACTAAAGCTTGGCTGCCTGCTGTCGGCTCCACGAACTCGACAAGTTGAAGCCTAGTAAATCGCCACGCCCGCAAGAAGAGGAATAGGTGGAAAAGTTAGCAGAGGTCATCAAGCCGATTGTAAAGGACAATCAAAACTTACTAGGATCGCCGGAGCCGAAGCAACTTCCTGTCGGCATGACCGCCGCACTACGCCGATGGAGTGTGTTCACTTGACATTTGGGGGCAAAGGCGTCTGAGCGCGAGGGGCCGAAAGAAGGGGTTAGTGCAAGAATCGGCTAACTAAAGGAAGGAACGTGAAACCAAAATTTACCGAATGAGGGGGAGCCGTTCTTCCTTGTGGAAGGTTTCTTCCTCTCGCTGATATAAGAAGATAGGATGTACAATGAGAAAATTATGAATGAAGACGTTAGAAGATTAAGTGTTGGAATTTGCTTATCGGGCTTCTGATGAATGGGACGCCTTGGGGGACTTGGAGTTTTTTATACGATGCCTGTTTCGACCGAATGGGTTCGCGCATATCTTTCTGAGGAGCTCACTCGGCTGCGGTTCTTGCTTGATTGTGAAGGGTTACGCGATAAAAGCTACGCTAGCCGGAGGAACACTTGTTAAGGGCCGATAGGAGATTGCAAGGAAATGTGCCAATCGTGGCTATCCCGAACTTAGCCGATTGCAACGCGATGCGATTCGCCAATTGGCTTGAAGTAGCGCAGCTTCTACCATGAATCACACGCCGGGACAAAACGCTGACACCCCTTTATATGGCTCAAAAGAGTTGGATTGATCCGACTCTCGTCTGCACGCTGACGTGGACTAGTTGGGCCGATGGCCGATCAGACTCTATTTTGAATCGGATCCTATCCGAATCTCATAGAGTTGGCCGCCCATACGTCGTAAGCCCATAGGACTCTATCCGATCGGATCCCTATCCGATCGAGCCGTATCCGAGTCCAACTCGAATGCCTGTTCTTATCCCCTTAAGCGTGCGACCCTATAGGTTCAGGTATACTCGGCTTCTGCTATAGTCTAACTTAGCCGACCGTCGGCTCGAGTCCAACTCACCAATTGCCATCAAATGGCGCCTAGCAAAGACATATTGACACCATAGTATACAAGAATATAATATCGGCTCAACCCGTAATGTGTACACAAATCCCTTTGCCTCACGATACCAGCTTAAGCTATAGGCAAGATGTGTGCCATCCCTTCAATAGCTTAACCATTCACTCAAACCGTATTGATTATCTCGTCCGTTGATTGACTCCTCAATCAACTTAGCATGGCCATGCATTTCCATAATCCATTACCTCGAGGCCCAGAGATATCTCTCCAAAGGAGGGGCAAATTCCATCTTGATCACTCACATCCCACTCCATGTTTCATAGCAAACCCGAAAACTACCTTTATAACTACCCAGCTTACGGAATAGCGTTTGGTAGTCCCAAAGTAGGCTACTACACATGTTGGAATCCATGGTGATCTCAGGTTTAAGGACTTTGTACCAACACTACCTGAGACCAACTAATGGCACATTGATTCCTGTAGTGTCTCATGGTGGGTCAATCCAACAATGTGTTCTCCAACACATGTGTCCATGTTTATTGATTTGGTATCTCCATACCCATGATCTATGAGACATGATCATCAATCAATAAACATGCCGATCTTAGAATCATATTTGTTCCAACAATATGACATATGATCAGAGATCGTTTAGAAATAGATTCATTCATATAGAGTCTCATAAATAAGTCACGTACTTATTGATCAATACAAGATGTCTATTTCATGGAACTGAATAACACTTTATTCATTTATACATAAACATTGACGTGATATCCAACATCTCCATGTTGCCTCTAGGGCATATCACTAACAATCTCCCACTCTGCACTAGAGTCAATCATGTAAGTATCTAATACCCATTGCTTTGTGTGCGCCTCATGCTTTGGCCGAGGGAGAGGTTTTGTCGCGGATCTCGCTATGTTGAGATCCGTGTGCACTTTGCATATCTTGACATCACCTCGTCCACTATCTCGCGGATGAGATGATATCGCCGAAGTATGTGTTTGGACTTCTGATGTGACCTCGGCTCCTTGGCTTGCGCAATGGCTCCACTATTATCACAATAGAGAGACATTGGACCACGCGTACTAGTCATCACACCAAGCTCGAAACGAATTTCTTGATCCAAACAGCCTCCTTGCGCTTCCGAAGCAAAGAATGTACTCGGCCTCCGTTGTAGAATCAGCAACGTATCCCGCTTGGAACTCTTCCACTGATCGCGCCTCCGTTCAAAGTGCAACACGAACCAAGATTGCGATCTATAATCATCCTTGTCCGTTTGGAAGCTAGCATCGGTGTAACCACTTACAACGAGCTCTTCTTCACCTCCATAGACTAGGAACATATCCTTAGTTCTTCTCAAGTACTTAAGGATATTCTTTACAAATACCTGCTGACCTTCACCGGATCTCGATCGCATCCGCTCGTAGCACTCAAAGCGTACGAGACATCTCGGGCGTGTACAAAGCATGGCATACATGATGGATCCAATTGCCAAGCATATGGAACCATACCCATCTTATTCCGCTCATCATGTGTCTCGAGGACACCGATTCTTGCTAAGATTAATGCCATGTGACATGGGCAAGAAACCTTTCTTGGAATCATGCATGTTGAACCTTTTCAACACCTTGTCAATGTATGTACTTTGGCTTAATCCAATTAGCCTCTTGGATCTATCTCTATAGATCCGAATGCCCAATATGTATGTTGCTCCCCTAAGTCTTTCATGGAAAACTATTTTTCAATGAAGACTTGACGGATTCTAGCATAGGGATATCATTTCCAATCGCAATATGTCATCCACATATAAGATTAGAAATACAATTGCGCTCCCACCGACCTTTTTGTAAACACAGCCTCTTCTTCATTTTTGATGAAACCAAACCCTTTGATTACTTCATCAAAACGAATATTCCAACTCCGAGATGCTTGCTTCATTCCATAAATGGATTTCTCGTAGCTTGCATATCTTTCCAGCGATTCTGGATCGACAAAACCCGAGGTTGTATCATGTATACATCCTCGCTTAGGTTTCCATTTAGGAAAGCCGTTTTGACATCCATCTACCATATCTCATAATCGAAATATGCAGCAATCGCTAGGATAATCCGAATAGATTTAAGCATTGCGACGGGCGAGAAGGTTTCATCATAATCAACTCCTTGAATCTCGTTTAAAACCTTTCGCCACCAATCACGCCTTATAGATGTGAACATTTCCATCCATATCGGCCTTTTCTTAAAAACCCATTTACACTCAATGGTTTTGACACCATCAGGTGGATCAACCAAGTTCCAAACTTGACTGTCGTACATGGATTCTATTTCGGATTTCATGGCTCCAAGCCACTTGTTGGAATCGGGTCCCACCATTGCTTTCTCATAGGTCTTAGGTTCATCGTTGTCCAACAACAATATGTCACGTTGTTCCGCACCTGTGTACCTGTCAGGCGCACGACGTGATCTTTCAGACCTCCGTGGGGCTGGTGTATCTACAACTGGTGGCGCAACACTTTGTTCCTCCTGTTGTGGTTCTGTGGTCGCTGAAACGTTTTCTGGTGTTTCTTGAACTTCTTCAAGATGCACCCCGCTCCCACTAACCCTTCTTGAAAGAAACTCTTTCTCCAAGAAGACACCATGTTGGGCGACAAACACTTTGCCTTGTTCCCGATTATAAAAGTAATATCCCTTAGTTTCCTTAGGATATCCCACAAAGAAGCACTTGTCAGATTTGGGTGTGAGCTTGTCAGATTGTAAACGTTTTACATAAGCCTCACATCCCCAAATTTTGAGAAAAGACAAACTAGGGGGGTTGCCCTGTCCATATCTCATATGGTGTCTTTTCAACTGACTTAGATGGAACTCTATTTAGTGTGAGCGCAGTCAAGCTTCAAGAGCATATCCCCTGAAGGATAACGGAAGATCACTTTGGCTCATCATCGACCGCACCATGTCCAACAAGGTGCGATTTCTCCGTCTCGACACTCCGTTCAATTGTGGAGTTCCCGCGAGCAGTCAACGTGGAACAATTCCACAATCTTTCGATGATTACCAAACTCTTGGCTCAAGTATTCCCTTCACGATCCGATCGTAGAAACTTGATTGTTTTCCCTAAATGATTCCGTACTTCATTCGGAATTCTTTGAACTTTCAAAGGATTCGACTTATGCCTCATTAAGTAGATATAGCCATATCTACTAAAGTCTCAAAGGTAATGAAGTATCGATAACCACCTCTCGGCCGTTGAGCTCATTGGTCCACATACACGCATGTACGAGTGCCAACAAGTCACTTGTTCTCTCACCGTGTCCCGTGAAAGGTGCCTTTGTCATCTTACCAAGTAAACAAGACTCAAATGTCTCAAATGATTCAAAATCAAAAGAGTGAAGCAATCCATCCTTATGGAGCTTCTCCATGCGTTTCTTATTTATATGGCCTAAGCGACAATGCCAGATAAAGGTGGGGTTTATATCATTAGAGAGTTGCCTTTCTGTATTAATGTTATAGATGGGAGACGCTTCAAGATTCAAAACGTATAATCCATTCACCAATGGAGCATGAAAATAGAACATATCTCTTAGATATATTGAACAACCATTGTCCATTGATCTAAAATCATATCCTTCCGCTTGCAAACATGAAGCGGAAATAAAGTTTTGACATAGTGTTGGAACACAATAACAATTATTCAATTCCAAAACTAATCCCGAAGGTAGATGAAGTGGTATCGTGCCGACAAAGAATCGTAGCAACGCTTGCTCCATTGCCGACGCCAAGCAGTTCACCTCGCCCTTCTCAATCCTCTACTTTTCTCATTCCCCGCAATGATTTGCAAATATGAGCTACCGATCCGGTATCAAATACCCAAGAGTCAAGAGGTGAAGTAGCAAGATTAATGTCTATAACATTAATACCCGGCGTAAGTCGTACTTTGCTTCTTTTTGAGATCCTCCATGTACTTCTTGCAGCCTCTTCCAATGGCCTCGTCTCCTTGCAATAGAAGCAAACGGCATCCGATGCCGCCGACCCTTTCTTGCCCTTCTTTGCATTGGAGGCACTCGCGATCTCATCGGAGTTAACTTCCTCTTGGTGCAAAGTTTCTTCACGTGTGGTTTGCGCTTTGCCTTCGCATCATCATCACATGATGACCATTTTTCTGATACTCTCCTCACTGCCTTTAGCATCCCATGCAATTCAGCCAAGGTTCTATCCATATTGTTCATGTGATAGTTTAATATGAATGGCTCAAGCTCCTGAGGGAGCGACCGGAGAATCACACGTAGCCAACTCTTGGCTAAGGGGAAAACCTAGTTTTTTAGACTCTCGATATAGCCAATCATCTTTATCACATGCGACTGACGGATTCCCTCAACAAGCCTCGCACACAAACAAGGACTTTGAGGTGTTGAACCTCTCGGCCCGAGCTTGGTTCTCAAACATGCCACGCAGCCCCCCGAATAATAGTGTGAGCATCGCCGCTCTCATATTTCTTCGAAGCTCTGGGACATTGTAGCAAGCATGAGACAGCTTATATCTAGGGCATCATTAGTGTGATTCTCGTAAGCTCTCCGTGCAGTTGCAGTGGCATTATTTGGCAAATCCTCAGGATAGGGTACTTCAAGAACGTACTCCTTACGCTCTTGCTTGAGAACAATTCTCAAGTTGCGATACCAATCCATAAAGTTTGTTCCATTTAATTTTTCCTTTTCGAGAATAGATCGCAAATTAAAGGTACCGGTGTAGTATTAGCCGCCATTTATTCTACAAATGTAAAAGCAAAGTTTAGCACAATGTTTATGCTATGTCTATTGTTAAACAATTTAACATTAGACTCCCATTACGTATTTTCCACCTTCCCTCTAGGTTACGTATTGGGTCAAGATCCACATGTTAATTAATTTTCTAGTGAGCTTTGGCATCACTGCTAGAAAATTAGTAACATCGGTAAGCAACACCTTGCTATCACATCTCTATGTGACTTTGTTGTTGGTGTGGCATCTCCATGCCCCGCGCCAACCTATGCCCCAAGGCCCAAAACCTGTTTTGATAGCCTTGTTAAGTAAACCAAATGCTCCCGCATGTATATGTCTCACATATACCCCTCGTGTTATGATAGAGAATGACACTGCTTAAGGCACCCACCATTGACGAGCATAACGGTGACGGGTGCAACATTTGGAAGGGCATCATTACTACTTAATTTTGCGAGGGATGCTATCCTATCAAACAAACATATCACATATGAAAGCAAGAAGAATAGCATATAGTGAAATAGTATGGCCCTTCACATGGTGATCTCCATCTCCATGCCGGTGTACAGGATCTCCATCTTCATCACCGTTCTTTCGAGTGCCGAATGCTTGATTTCTTCAAACTAAGCTACTACTATAGAAGCTCTAATTGAAGATTACATCGACTCGCAGGTCATGAAAGAATATTACAAGCATTGCACGTATGAAAGAATATTACAGGGATTGCACATATGAAAGAATATTACATGCATCACATGCATCTCATACATCTCATACATACAATAGGGCCATACCATCTCAAAGCATTCTCTACAAAAATAAGTTAGGCGTAGAAACGTTTTCTACTTATCGCAGAGTTACGGCATCGAGACGACCTATAAGGGGGTACGCACACGGCGGTGGTTTGCGTAGGCGCGAGGCAGCTAACAAGATCGGACTACGAGATAGCTTTGACATAATCACATTATACCGTTCCGATACACTATCAAGGAACGCTATCTCGAAGCTCGACTCAAACCGAGTTATATGGAAATTGCTTCGACGTAATCACATTACGCCGTTCCAATACACTATCAAGGAACGAATTACCATCAACTCTCCTCAACAAATCCCGTAAAACCGATTGATCTAATCAACCCGTGCGCAAAACTTGTTCCAGATCCAATCTAAAACCCGAACTAAGCAAGATTAGCTCTGATACCACTGAAGGGTTACGCGGAAGCTACGCTAGCCGAAAACAAAAATTTTCTACCGCGCAAACCAGGAACACTTGCAAGTAAGGGCCGATAGATCGTTACCGATTGGAGTGTGCAGCGGAAACATCCAATCGTTACTAAAGGAAGGAACGTGAAACCAAAATTTACCGAATGAGGGGGAGCCGTCTTCTTCCTTGTGGAAGGTTTCTTCCTCTGCTGATATAAGAAGACAGGATGTACAATGAGAAAATTATGAATAAAGACGTTAGAAGATTAAGTGTTGGAATTTGCTTATCGGCGTCGGACGAATGGGACGTCTTGGGGGACTTGGAGTTTTTTGTACAGATGCCTCGTCGACCGATGGGTTCGCGCATATCTTCTGAGGAGCTCGACTCACTGCGGCTTCGTTGATTGTGAAGTGTTACGGAAGCTACGCTAGCCAAAAACAAAAATTTTCTACCGCGCAAAACCAGAACACTTGCAAGTAAGGGCCGATAGATCGTTACCGATTGGAGTGTGCGCGGAAATAGCCAATCGTGGCTATCCGATCCGGAACAGTGTAGCCGATTCTCGCAAGCCGACACCTCGATACCCGGGACAGCCGATTCGCCAATCAGCCGATTCGCATGCCGTAGCCGATCCGAAGCCGATCACAATGCCGCGCAACGTAGCGCCGCCTCTACCAGTATCCACACGTCCGGGAACAGAACGCCGAACACCCGTGTGCTAGCACGCGATGCAAGGCTAGGGTCTGGCTCGAAGGTGGGGAGGGTTTCCGTGGAGATTGATCTCGCCGACTTCGTTGCACGCGATGCAATTGACGTGCCACAGCTCTCCACCCCTCCCTCCTTTATATAGAGTTGGCCGACTGGGACTAGTGGCTGATCAGGACTCTATTTTGAATCGGATCCTATCCGAATCTCACAGAGTTGGCTGCCCATACGTCGTAAGCCCATAGGACTCTATCCAATCGGATCCCTATCCGATCGAGCCATATCCGAGTCCAACTCGAATGCCTGTTCTTATCCCCTTAAGCGTGCGACCCAGTAGGTTCGCATACTCGGTTTCGGCTACGCCTATCTTAGCCGACCGTCGGCTTGAGTCCAACTCACCGACCAGACCACATGCGCGCGCCAGCACATATTGACACCATAGTATACAAGAATATAATATCGGCTCTGAACCTATAATGTGTACACAAATCCCTTTGCCTCACGATACCAGTTAAGCTATAGGCAAGATGTGTGCCATCCCTTCAATAGCTTAACCATTCACTCGAACCGTATTGGATTATCCGTCTGATTGATTGACCTCAATCAACTTAGCATGGCCATGCATTTCCATAATCCATTACCTCGAGGGGCCCAGATATCTCTCCAAAGGAGGGGCAAATTCCATCTTGATCACTCACATCCCACTCCATGTTTCATAGCAAACCCGAAAACTACCTTTATAACTACCCAGTTACGGAATAGCGTTTGGTAGTCCCAAAGTATGCTACCATACATGTTGGAATTCATGGTGATCTCAGTTTTAAGGACTTTGTACCAACACTACCTAAGACCAACTAATGGCACATTGATTCCTGTGGTGTCTCATGGTGGGTCTATCCAACAATGTGTTCTCCAACACATGTGTCCATGTTTATTGATTTGGTATCTCCATACCCATGATCTATGAGACATGATCATCAATCAATAAACATGCCGATCTTAGAATCATATTTGTTTCAACAATATGACATATGATCAGGGATCGTTTAGAAATAGATTCATACATATAGAGTCTCATAAATAAGTCACGTACTTATTGATCAATACAAGATGTCTATTTCATGGAACTGAATAACACTTTATTCATTTATACATAAACATTGACGTGATATCCAACATCTCCATGTTGCCTCTAGGGCATATCACTAACAGATTGTGTCTTCGATTTCTTCATCCTCAACTTGTTCATCGAGAACTGCATCGACAGCTGGGTCTATTGGGGGCAGGTCATCGGCCGTACTCAGTTTTTGCTTCTTGGCCAGTTTTTTCTTCAGTGCAGCTGGCGCGGCGGTAGCCGATGGTTTGCTCGCTTCATCCGATGGAGCGGCTCACGAGTTTGGCTATGAAGGAGCATGCCTACTTTTGGTGCAAGATAGCCGATGGGCGATGGCGCAAGTCCGCAGCCTCTCGACAATATGCCTGGGCTGTAGTTAACAGCCACTCCTGATCGGCTGATCCGGGGAAGGGAGGAGTCGTTTGTCTGCAAGAGTAAAAGCATGAATAACAGGACGGGCATATAGTAAGCTGACGAAAAGAGAAGGAGACATGGAAAGGAATATTACCGGTGGGATCATCTCAGATCGATGGTTGTTAGGAACATGAGAGCCAATTGATGAAAGAGATGTGATTTTCATTCAGCCCACCATCGGCTAAAGGCGCTGCTCTTGTGATTGCCGGCTCAATAACTCCAATCAGCCGGAAGGCTTATCGCCCAATGCATCATTATGCTATCACAATGATGCCCCGGTTTGAATTTTGTCTCGAGAAGAACAGCCCGATCAAGACACTGCCCAATCAAAGTTGTCTTGCGCGCCGATGGATGGTAGAATTCAGTAATCCTTCCGAACATTTTCGGCCTTGATGGATGCCGACCGCAGATGCATGGGGATATAGCAAGCCATGAAGATTTCCTTGGCTTATCAAATTGTGGATTGTTAATCTCACAAGCCGAAGGGTGTCCGCCGTCGAAGTGACCGAACATGTCGTAGGCAAACGACGCCCCGGAATCGGCCGAGAATCCGTTGTAGAAGTTGTTCAAACCAATCCTTGAAGGGTTCAACTGAAAGTTTGGAGCCCGGGAAGGTAGATACAGCTTCCCATATGACACGCATCACCGAGTGGTTATTTCTTCATCATCACGATAGATCGGCTCGCTCGTGGGAAATCGGCGTTAAGCAAACTTGGCCGATTGGCGATCCTCGTGAGTGTACAAAGTTGAGCCATATCTCGTAATAACCACCAAGGGCCTCTAGTGCCGATGGATTGCTTCAAAGCTAGCTTGGTCGGCACGTTGCTAAGTGTCTAGTATAGATAGCCGAGTAAATTTCCCTAAAGGATTTGCCTCTTTTCCACTAACGCCTGCTATGTGTTGCCAATTGGTGGTCGGCCCACAACTTGATCCGCAAAATGTAAACTTCTCCAACCACATCATCGAAAAGTTGTGTTCTCCCCGTTGGAGACCGGCCATCCTCATGTTCATTGAAATATAGCCGCTCCAGCCCGCCTATGCTCTTAGTATTGAAGACATGTTGGCATTTGATATTCAGGCGGAAGGATTGGCGGTTGAGGTTATGTCCAAACCGCTTAGCATCACTATGTCCATTAGAGCTCGTGTCATCGGCCCGTGCTTGAAAAGGAAAGCGTTCATTGTATCCATCAAAAATAGTCAGGCACCGATAGAAGAGGTTCGTCCCAGGCATATTGGCTAGGGTTAGTGCTATGCATTGGCCGATGCCTATCTCATCCTGTAACGATTGTTTGTCGGGCAGCCATCCTAGCGTACTCAAGCCGGCAGGATTTATCCGTGGATGGCCAAGATTTGAAGGCTCCCGTCCAATAAGCTAGGTCTAGGGTCGAAAACCTAAACGGGGTTCGATTGGTTTTGGCAATTAATGAATTCGATGGGGGGTTGCCGATCGGACTCTAGCGCAGCTTGGTCGGGTGAAGGAGGTCGAATTGTGATTTGGTGGATAAGGTGCTATAGATTGTAAAGAAGAAATGATGAAATCGAAAAAGGAAAAAGAGAACCGATTGCAATAAAAGGGGAGTTTAAGCCGATGGGGACTTACCTCGTGGTATTCGGCGGAGGCCGCATCGGACGGAGCGCTCGAAGATGCCATCGCGCCGGAAGATGTCACTACAGGCGTGCGTTGGCGGGATGTGGAGCAGTTCGACGAGGACGCCGTGAGGTCGCCAGAGAGCGAGGAAGAAGAAGGGTTTGTTAGCTAAGACTTGAGTACGGAAAGGTGAGCGTGGCTTGTTTCTGGTGCGGATGTGCGATATTTGAAGAGTTTTTTGGGCAATAAACGGTTTCGATCGAAAAGTGGGGATTTGGAAAGCAAAGAACCGCGATATTATCTTATCACTGACTTGGGGGCATGTGTTAACGACCAAATTTGGTAACCAAATCCCTAAGTTCAAGGTCGAATTTGAAGCGGAATTGGATTGGCGGAATAATTAACGGAGAAGCAAAGGCTTCATCGGCTATGCTCAAACCGGCCGAGTAACGATCGGCCACAAGGTCAATCTACGAGGCCGGATCGGACAAAGATAGCCAATAGCCGATGCCGAGTCGAAGAGAGGATAAACCGTTTCCGTGAGAGTGGTTGAAGATAAATAGAAGATTCTGTTTCCAAATTGCGCGTTAAAAGATATTGCCATCTATGGATAGAGTCCCAGTAACGGCAATTATATCTATAAAATAGGAATTTGTTTAGACTGTTATTGTAATGCGGCATAGGTCCTTCCCGGGATATTGTCGTATTTTAAATAGTAGTTTAGATAGAGTCCAGGGTTTGTAGAGATAATGTTATTCTTGGGTATAAATAGGACCCGAGATCCTTGTAATTAAACATTCTCACTATCAATACAACCTTGGCGCATTGCCTCCTTTTTCTTCGTACGAACAACCGATCCGCCTTCGGGCCGCATCGCTTCGATCCCCAAGTTAAGGTAAATGTTTGTCATTAGTGGTGTATCTCGCTCGAATTTAGTGCTTCCATCGATATGACACTCTAAATTCGATGATTTATGCTGCGCTAGTTATCATATATCACATATAATCTTGAACAATGTTTAGATCTGTCTCGACATCGACTCGTTTCTGTCAAGAACTGGCAGCCGATAGAGCTAGATCTAAGGGTTGGCCTAAATTATATGCGATATCCACCGTTTCGAGGTATTTATATCAGCTACAGAGATCGATTGTTCTTTTTATACTTAATGTTGCATCAACATTGATCTATTAAGTCGTTTTTAGAGCTTTTATGATCTATTCGCGATGTATATTGCTTAGAGACAAGTTTCGGTTTCAAACCTGGCCTTATCTCTGCTTTAATATTCTTTTAGTATATTTTGCTATCGATTCATTAAAACCGCTCTTATATTGAGATCTTGCTCTAGTTAAATGCCCTAAGCCGAATCGCTTGTAGTTTGTCACCACACTGACAAATTGACTAATCTAGGTTTAGCGCATTTAGCCTCGTATCAATATCTTTTCATAAGAGAAATCGGAGTATTAGCCGATTTAAAGTTGGACTTACGACATTGGCTAGATTGTTAAAGCATATATTTATTATCACATCGTATATTTGGATTAAGTGGTTAATACCGTCTTGGCTAAGTACCAATCTATTCTAGTCACTTAGTTTAAATACACTTCGGATAGCATATATATGTAGATTGACTTTGCAGCCGATCCTAGAGGATCTAACCCAACACTTAACGCACATATTCTATTTTTTTTGTTGGTTAACAGATCAAACCAATCGGCACGCCTTGTACATGTAATAGGTAGCCGAGAAGGACTCAGACCGGAGTTAAGCCGATCTCCTAGGCCGCCGCGTGAGAGAAATTTCTCATCAACACCCGGCCCCGCCTCGCTAGAACCCGGCTTTTGCCGATGGGGCTTTGGTTCCTTCCCCTTATTCTTCTTTCCCTCCGACCTCTTCGTGGGGATCCGGATCCCACAGATCGGCCCCACTCGCCTGGGATAGGGGCAAGGGACACGTATGCTTCCTTCCCCGTCGCACCAACCCCTGGGGTGAGAAACCAAGCAAAGGAGAAAGGCATAAGCATAGCAAAAAGAGGGAAGGAAAGGTCGAGCATACCGCGGATCGTGCATTATAGAGGTTGAAGCTGGACGGCCCCCCTGCACTGACATCCGCCGAGCTCTGAAAGAAGCCCAACAGCCATTGGCGCACGATCTCGATGGGGACTATCTTCTCCCGAATGGGGTCCCGCCACCCGAGTTCTTGTACGCCTGTGTGGACTCTGCCCTGCAGGCCGGAGACCACGACGGCGAAGCTCGCCACTTAGCCACCACTCCAAGCCCTCCTTTTCAAGTCCTCGACCATGGTGACAAGTTCATCGACGTAGTCATGGTCGTTGGAGGAGCAGTGTGGCCGTCCAGAAGCTGCCTGGGCATGGCTCCTCTCGGTGTCGAAGACGAGCGGTGACGCATGGTTCCCGATGTAGAACTATTCGACATGCCAACCTTTGTTCAAAGTCGCAAGAATTGAATTCGGCCCGCCGACCGCGCGCCACACCTGCCTCCTGAGGCAAAAATAGTGGCAAAAAGATTAAAATGTGGGTCTATCCCAAGATAGTTCTCGCAGAGATGGATGAAGATGGAAATATGAAGGATGGAGTTAGGATTGAGGTTGCAGAGGGTAATTTCATAGTAATAGAGCAGGCCCCTGAGAAAGGGGTGGGCCGTAATCCGAACCTACGAAGAAGGAAGACGGCGAAGACCACCAACTCACCAAAGTCAAGGGTTGGCAATTGCTCCCTCGCGCTAGCCACCACATCGAGAGCTCCCGGGCGGGGAGGATGCCGAGCCGCCGCAACTCCACCATCATCTCTTTCTTGGCGCGCGAAGGGACAAAGGCCGAGCGACTCACCTCATCTCCCCACACCGATGAAGCCTTCTTCGTTGTCTTTGACGTCTTCTTCGGCGCCATGGGTCTTGGTCAAGGATCAACCGCCCTTGTGATTGCGTATGGTGCTCAACAAAGCGGAGAGTGGAGAAGGAGCGCAACGGAGCGTTAAAAGCTTGAAGTTGGAAGTGTTTAGGAATTCCTTGGCAAGGCAAAGGCGTGAAGAAGAAGGAAAGCGAAACGACGACGCAAGTATAAAAAGGGGGCAATAATGGGCCCGGTAGTGCCAACCTGAGAGCACGCAACGTCGTTAATAACGCACGCAGGAGTCCAAAGCGCTCTCACCTGCCGACCCCGTTTTTGAGGACGGGAATCATTCGTGTTCATAGTACCATATCCTCGGATCGAGTAGTTTGGTACCCACGAATACAGCTTTTGAATTACCAAGTGCAAAGTGCACGAATAGTCTTACAACGCCTTATTACAATAATAGGCCCGAAGGCAATATCCGATACATATAGGACCTATTGGTCCGAATTCAACCAAAATCAGAGTTTAGATGAGATAAGCAGACGGAAAGCAGCGGCATGTCGATTGCCACAGGCAACGACTGGGACTAAGACCTAGCGTGTTTCACTCGTCTTCATTCCTCCCGGTAGTAGGCATAGGGGTCCTCCGCTTCGTTTCCTCCATCTCGAAGTTTGTGCGTATAGCAAGGGTGAGTACCTAACGTACTCAAGCCATCACGGAATGATGCACATGATAGGGCCATTCAAAGGGAGGCTAAGGTTTATTTGCACAAAGCCAATTTTCACAAATCATTTCACGTACCTAACATCTAGCACCAAGTTTTAGTTTCGCAGTATATTAAATCGTGACGGTTCTATCTCGCCATCCATCGTGATACCAAGGATGGTTTCCCGTCTCGGTTCGTCATGGTTTTTCCGGAGTCTATCCCTTCTCGCAGTCGAGAAGTTAAGTCCACTAGCACAAAAATTCATTATGCAATCCCAATTCCCATCGCTTAAAGTTTAAGAGTCTAGCCACGGAGAAACTTGTCACGTCGCTCATTGACCGCGAGCACGGCTATTCGAATAGATTGATTGACTCACACGCTGTGGATGTACACATTACACGTACTCCGCAACTACTCATTGAATGAGCTTACATCCCTCTATATGGGATGGTCACGGCAAAGCCTTTCGATAACCTCACTTTGCGCACTCCGCTCCATGAACTTAAGTCCTCATGCACTCTAGCCATCATTTCCTAGCAAAGGAGAGGAGTTCTCGCGCTCCCGAGGTAAGAGAGAAACTTCACTTTATCTTTAAGACATTGATAGGTTCGTGTTACTATTCACATAAAGGCCTTTCATCTCATCACAATCATGGGCACACTACCCTTGGTAGGTCCCTAACTCAACACTTACACCTGAACCACTATGCAGGATACCGCCTCCGCTCGGCTATCTACTCGCTAGGTCTATACCCATTCGAGAAGTACGGTTGTACCGGCTCGTTCTAAGTTGTAGTCTCATGGCTCGGTCCCAATTGACTGTGGACGTACTAGCCTTTCCCTGAAAACCACCCAAATCCATCCATCCACCCCACCAAAATATTGGTTTGTATTTTCATTTTTTATCAAAGCTATTTCCAACATGATCAAGGCAACGTGGCGCTCATGTCTCCACTTGCCGTGTTTCAACCATCTTCCCAAGATAGTTTCCCAAGCATGAGGCTTATTTGTAAAATCATGAGTATGCAAGAATCTAGTATAAGCGTGGCTAGGCATTTTACCAAGATATCCTCCTAGTTGTATCACATCGAAGGTTACAAAGAGTATTTGTAAGGGTATTCAATATCAAGGCAGTGGTATATCAAGTATAGGTACTCATTTGTGTATATCATGCAATTTGTAATTGAAATAAATATCATTTCGCAAGGTAGGTTCAATATGTTCAAAGGAATGTGTTGACTTGCCATGCTCGCACACCGGTTGGCCTGGGTCTTCAATGTAGCTCGGTGCTCGCTTCCTGCTGCTATCCATACATGCGAAAGATCACTGAATTAAGCAAAATCCGAATTAAACGATGCGAAACGAAATCACCGAGAAGTCCGATTTCGACTTTCCGAATTTGCTCCAAGAAAATATACAAGAAAACAATATATTTTTGCCCAAATACTCTCTCAAATCTTTTCAAAACATTTTTCCCGATTATCTAAAATTTTTCCCATTTTTTTCTATTTTTCTCTTCCCTTTCTTCTCTTTTCTTTTCTTTTCCTTTTTCTCGTTTACTATTCATCGACACGCCTGTGTGTTCGACCCGATCTCTCTCTCTCTTTCTTTCCGCGCCGGTGTGGCCGGCGCAAGCGAGGAAGGCGGTGGCTCGGGCCACGGCGATGGCGATGCTCGGGAGGGCGGTGGGCTCCTGGCCAAGACAACGGCGACGCAGGGCAGCTGCAAGGCGGGGCGCCTTGCAACGACGGCGGCTTGCGGCGGCGCTGGGAGGGGGAAGAAAGCCGCGAGAGGGGGAGAGTTAGAGGCGGCGAGGTGAGGGAATCGGGAGGGCGTGGCGCTATTTATAGGCACGGCGTTGGAGAGGGAACGAGGGAAAAGGGGCCGCGCGCTGGGCGGAAAGGCGGCACACACGGCGCGCGGTGGCCGGGCAGGCGAGTGGAGTGCGAGCGTGCACGGCCGGGCCCGGGCGGCGGCACGTGGCGAGGTCGCGGACGGGGCCGGGGCAAGGTGGCGACGGTGACGGACGCGGGCGGGGCCGAGACGAGGCGGCGACGGTGGCGCGGCGCGGGCCGAGACGACGGGCGCGTGGTGGCAACCGCGCGGCGCGGCGGGCGCGGGCGCGCGTGCGGGACGAGCCGGGCTTGGCGCGTGGCGCGTACGCGTGCACGCGCGCGTGGCACGCGCGGGCACGGCGCGGCACGGCTGGGCGACGCGCTGCCGGCGGCGCGTGAGGCCGCGCCTGTATGGCGTCGAACAAAGTTGTGACCTAATGAATGCAGTGCATGTTTTTCGATTTTTTCGATTTTCAAATCCATTTTCCAATTCTAATTTTCCCTTGACACTAAAATTCCCATTAAAAATATAGCATTCCCAAAATTAATTAAAATATATTTTCAAACTTTTCACCACCTTTATTTATTTTAGAATACATATTTCCATATTTAATTAAATCCCTTTTTCCTAAATTCATAAAACACCATTTTTGATTTCCAATAATTTTTTAGATTTTATATAAATCCCTTAAAATATTTTATTGTCTATTTTATTTCCTAATTAATACTCCATAATCACCAATTAATGTTTTATTTTTCAAACACATATCTTCATGAATCGCAACCCTTTCCGATTCTATTTTAAAAAATTCCTAACCTTAGACTTCGAGACTTTTCTCCCCAACGGAAATCCAAATCATTCGGTTTTTCACAAACCTCGAGATGAATCGTTCACAACTAAATTCGTGCAACCAAGCCGGCAAATAAGAAGCAACAAACACGAGCAAAAAGGCAACAAGCAAAAGTTTTTTGTAGGCTCGATTTTTAATTCCCTGCTTAAATTCTCCGATTTTCGTGGCGTTACACACCCATCCATCTCCCCAACGCGCCACGTCACCCCTGCAAACGAATCAAAACAAATAATGGACGAAAGCGGATAAAGACGTCCACAGATCCCCGTTACGCGTCCCGAGGAAGTCGCCGCCGGGTTTGCCACAACTTTCTACTCGCCGTCAATCCCGCCTATCACTTCTGTGGGAAAGTGGGGGACCGTGAGTCATGGCTAGCCATTGTGTGGTATCAATTTTCACGGCTCCGACGAAACATGATTTGGCGGTTTGTCGTGAAACTTCAGCCGTGAACGTGTTCCAAATTCTAGGACCCACCCGCGATGAGTTCCTTGAGACTTAATGTTGAATACGTTGACCACCACAGACCTCCGGACGTGGCTCGCCGACTCGAGCGATGGCTTTCGGGCCGTCACCCGGTCGAGGTCGAGATTACCATAAGGCCTCCGTACGGTAGTCCCGATCACCTCACCGACCGCCACAGCCTCCGGCCGTGGCTTAGCCAACCCGGGCAATGGCTTCTAGGCTATCCCCTGTCGGGGTCGGGATTACCATAAGGCCTCCAGCGGTAGTCCCGATCACCTTGCCGATCGCCACGGGCCTCCGGGCCATGGCTTAGCCGAGTCGGGCGTTGCTTCCTGGGCAGTCCCCTAGTCGGTGTCGATTACCATAAGGCCCCCGGCGTAGTCCCGATCACCTCGTCGACGCCCACCGGCCGGGCCGTGGTTTAGCCGACTCGGGCAATGGCTTTCGGGCTGTCCCCGGCCGAAGTTGGAATTACCATGAGCTTTCGCGAAGGACTCGTGGAACACAAAGAAACATCACAGAGCCGGAGGTGCGCCAAACCGAAAGGAGAAAATAAAAGAGACAAAGGCAATCTCATAGATCGGGACCCTAGGTTTGGATGTACCATCCAACCCTAGGCTCGGGGCTACACTCCTAAGGTGTGCACCCAAAGTGCGGGGCACCGGCTGAAGCTCGAACTACAAGATTCAGTGGAACTCACCGAAGCCCTAGTGTGGCGCCTTGGGAACCCCCTCTAAAAACGACAGAAGACCTTGGATCCTAAGGATGGATGTCTCATTCCTCCTTAGGCTCTGGGGCTGCCGTGGTGGGTGTCACCCCGGTAGCACTTGGACCCGAGTGGAAGTCGAGCTAAAGTTGGACCGTGAAGTCTTTTGGACGAGGCTCGGGAACCCGACCTCCCTAGGGATCGGCCATCCCGACCTCCCCCGGTCCGACCCCCGACGCTCCTTTCCGACCTCGACTCCCTCGACCCGACTTACGGCCTCCTCGGAACGAAACTTGGCTTGCAAGGAGACAACCTGTGGGACAACCCGACAAGGAATGAAGTCACCCGACAAGACAGTTGTAGGTGGGATCTACAGGAGGAGGGCCCTAAGGCGTGATAAGGCACAAGACATCCATAGTGCGTAGGCCACAGAGGACGTCCCCATGTACCTTTTTCGATGTTGTTTGTACTCACCTTTTAGATCTTTTTAGCCTTAGCTTTCTTGGCCCTCAAGTCCCTTGTAACCGCCCGCTTGAGCTATAAAAGGAGGGCAGTGATTGTGCCGGGGAGGGGGCCGAGCTCTCTTCATTCTCACTGTTTGCTTGTTCTTGGCCAGCTTGCTCTAAGCCCCAAGAACTCACGCTTGTAAACCTTGTTCATCATCCACCCCATCAAAGAACACTCACACACCGGACGTAGGCCATTATCCTTCGAGAGGCGTAACCCAGTATAAACTCTTGTGTCTATTGATCTTTGGCTCATCCTAGTGATTTGAGTCGACCACCAGGTCCCGAGAGGAGGCGCATTCCCGACTGAATACTCACCTCCTTGGGCACCCCCGTCGGAGGACTGCCGACCTACTCGTCGACAAGTGTCATATCCTTGTCGGTGTCCATATCCAGCACCACGAAGTTGATGTGGTCGAAGCAACCCCAAATTTTCGCTAGAATATTTTTTGTTATCCCCACCGGGCAGCGCATCGTTGATTCTGGCCAGTAGCTGTAGCATCATGGGTGTAGGTGATAGAGTAGTATAGTTTAGCCGATCAAAGCCTACCTTGGGCATGACACCGACGCTTGCTCCAAGGTTGCATAGAGCATGGTCAAACTGTTGTGTCTCAATTGTGCTATTGATGGTGGGACCCCTAGATCCTTCTTTTATTCAGAACTGCTGAGTATATCTCGCGCACACTCTTCAATGAGCTTCATGATCTCTCAGGTGGGCATCAACCGCTTGTTTCTAATGATGTCTTTGAGGTAGCGTGCATAGTTTGAAACCTACATCTCGTCCAAGAATGGGATGTTGATGTATGTCTTTCTAATTACGTCGCAATCGCCTGAATTTCTCATCCACGGCTGGCTTCGTTGTGATGGGGAACGATAGGATGTTTGCATCATCGAACTCCTTCAAGCCATTCTCCCATCATGTGCCTTGTTGGAATCATCGATGGGTCCTCCTCCCGGCTCTCCTTTCCCTTGCCCGCCCGAGCTGGGTACTGGTGATCACAAGTGGCCTTACCTCCTCTCGTGATCACCACATTGACATTTTCCAGGACGGCCCTGGGCTTGACCTGAATCTTCCTTGTCTCGGTAGAAAGAACGATAGTTGCTAGCCGTGTGTTGGCATTTTTACGTCGCGTATAAATCCGCAAGCGCACGGATATACCGTTGTGACATTTCACCTGTGAGTATTGCTGGGTATCGTATTTTATCACAAAGGAAGACGGTGGTCGAGAAGAGAATACTAAGTTACTATGAATATTCATATGTTATAGTTGAGCTACCAAAGTCTAGGCAGTGGTAAGAGGTAATGATAAAGGGTAAGTGTGACACACACAGAGAAGTCCTAATAAATAATATACTAATGCTAAGTGGAGAGTACAAAAGTTGTTAGAGCTAAGTTCCTAATGTACTTCTAATATAATTGCATAGATTGTATAAACAATTATGTTCATGGTTAGTTACCCAGCTCTATGCTCCCAGTGCCTACGAGGGTACCGCTTCTAGTGGCCCGGCCCGCCACCCCAAGTCAATCACTTACCGTCCGCCCTACGCCATATCCGAACGTGGAGGATTACAAAGGACGGACAGGGCTGTCACCACCTACCACCTACCTCTACAACCTGTGGGATATGACCATAACCAATGTCTATGAAACAATCAAAACACCACGCTTACATTGCCATAGATACTCTTGCCTCCCATGGCATCAATGACTAAGACAAGAGCACACCTACATCCTAATTCATATTGGACCATGACTGTGGCAATAGAATTACTCTTCTAACCATGATATAATTATAATATAAACTATGGATGGAACATATAACCCACCAACTACCATATGGACCATACTCAATTATATGAGAAGATAAATATATTAAATAGATCAAGGTTGTACAAGGTAATTAAGATACAATAGTCATATCTGACTCACCAATGATGACTTGGGAACTGACTAGAAGCTCTAATCTAACTGCTAACCCCACTAGCCTAGAGACTAAGAGTGAAAAGTATGAACTCTCTCTTGTGGTGTGTGTGTTTTGATGAAGTGAAGCCCCCTCCTCTTATAGCCTTCAAATGATGGTTGCAATGTAGGTTTTGGATGGCAGTTCCTCCACAACCATCATTCGGGATTCATCAGGACCCTCCACATGTAAGGTGGAGATGAGATGGGCCAGGGGTGGTTCGGCTGACCCCTGGGTCCCACCAATCTCCATCGACTTTCTCCAGTGGCTTATAGGTGGGCCCTTATGGTGGTTGAGGATGGATCCTCCCACTTTAAGTCGGTTTACCACTGATTGTGGGATGATAATGTGGCGAGCATCGATTGGTCTTGAGTTGTGTTTCTTCGCAACGTAAGCGTGCTTTCACTTTATTTTTGTGTATACGTCTTGCACTCAAATAATCTCCAAGAACATGTGGAACTTTATTAATTTTAAACCTATATGCATGTAAGAGATGTTATTTCCCCTTTTATTCCCAAGGTATGTGATGGTCGGAATTGGTACTTAATGACCGTCAACACCGAGCTAGTTTGAGTCTCACACCTTGTTGAAGCTCGATCGCCTGGTTCTTGATAGCCGAGGAAAGACCTTACATTTTGTTATGCATGCTTTCCAAGGTCTTATCATTGACCGCCGCCTTCTTGGACATATTCTCATTAATTTTGGCCTAGCCGAAGACAAGATCTTTCAAGGAGGGCTTGTAGGGATTGAAACTATCGTTGTTCCCTCCTTGATGTATGGTCGTGCTTGGTTCCACCCCTGTCATCCTTGTGGACGGTACTCTGTTGTTGTTTATGAAATATACTTCCTCACGTGTCTCGGGCCAGCCATTCCCCGAATGTCCAAAAGAATGCCACAAGTCTCACATGTAGTGCTTGGGCAGCACGCACATCTCCGCCTTATCATGAGCGCGTTCATCCAAGCGTTTCATGAGGAGGTTCAATTTTAACAAAGGAGCATGTTTGTTTGCTTAACAAAGTGTGCATGCCCCGCTCATAAGGTTGGAGTCATTTTTCGCTCCACCCTTGGTTGAAAACCATCTTCTCAATTAAGTCTCATGTAGCGAGCAACATAATAGATCACGGCCGTAAATGTCAGCCCATTGTAGAAGTTTTGAATAATGAGCCGCCATCCATCCCATGGTGAGGACAAGCTAGGATGTATTCCTAGAGCCGATGCCATGTCTCCGTGGATTGACTCATTTGACACTTGCTAGAAGCTCAAAATCTTTTCACGAAGGGTGTTGGTTTTGCTCATCGGGAAGAACTTCACACGAAACGCAATTGAACACCTCTCTCAAGTGTCCACGGCACTTCTCTTGGAGTAGAATCACTATTTTGCTCTCCCAAGTAAAGTGAACGATAACAGTTAGAGCCTGATGGCATCCTGAGTCACTCCCTTGATGACAATGGTGTTGTAGAGTTCTAGGAACTTGTGGAGATGGGCATTAGCATCCTCATTGGCTTTCCCATAGAATGGGGTAGCCTGCACCATAGTGATAAGACCCATCTCGATCTCAAAGTTAGCATCCCCAGTGTTGACAGTGGGCCCAACGGGCACGTTGGTAGCAGAGGGAGCCAGATAATCACGAAAGGTCTTGTGAACCATCGGCTTCAAGCTTGACGGTGCAAATGTGACTAGTGTGGGTGTTGATAGCTTGATTTGCGAAGGAACGATGCAAGGTCAAACTCTTCTCGCCAGCTCTTATCCGTGTTATCGTGAAGTTTGTCGCAAGTCAAAACCAAATATACACTACTTGTTTTCACATGAGGAGAAAACAAATCAAGGTTAACCTATTTGGACAATGGTTATTAACCATAGTGATGACCATGAATATATGCAACCTATTATTTAATCTGCCTTCTCAAAGAATCGCTCCCCGGCAATGGCACCGTAAATTCGTATAAATCCGCAAGCGCATGAATACCACTATAGCATTTCACCAAGGAGTATTCCAAGGGTATCGTTTTGTTTTTCCATGGGAAGGTGGCGTGTAAAGAGTGGGTTCATATATTCATAATCAAGCTATAATTAATATACCATGGTGTAAATAGGGGTAAATGATAATAAAGATAGTTGGGTAGTGTGGCACACAAGAGATTCATCTCTAATAATGATACAATAGATAGTTGGAGAAGGACAAAAAAGAGCTAAGGTTTATATGTACTTCTATGTTATATTAATAGTGTTTAGACTATACTTAACAAATACATGCTTACAAGGCTAGGACTTAGTTCTAGGCGCCCAGGCACTATCGAAAGACCACTCCCTGTTAGTCTGCCAGCGTGGTTATGGCATTTTATGAACTCTTACGTGATATGCGACATGGAGGAATGAAAAGGATAAACAAGGCTATCACCACATGTCGCCTAGCTCACTTTTCATGGGGTATACCTGCATCCAACGGTATTTAATTAAGCCAAGCACTCAAAATAATGACACTAATTCCCTCATGACTCCCACCCTTCGAATGGACAAGTTAGAACTAGTGCAACCCGTTAAGATCATCTGACCAATGTTGTGGCATAGATCAACTAGACTAATCAAGTGAAGCATATAATTGAAGTATAAACTATTCATAGAAAACATAACTAGTAAAGTAATATAAGAACTATGAACACAATTAATAAAGAAGATAATTCTATTATTGAGCTTATAGTCTTACAAGAAGACTAAAGTACTAAAGACAAACCAGAATCTTCAAGAAGACTATAGAACCGAAGACTACTTCTAAGCCTAACTCCACTAATACGATGGAGAATACAATGTAAGATAGAGAGAATTGCTACTTGAGTGTGTGTTGTGAAGTGAGAAGCACATCTCCTTTTATAGCCCTCAATGACGGTTGTATGGCGGTTATAAAGGCTGTGCACCTTAACCATCATTAGGGAGGGCCGAGGAGTCGCCACATTTAGGGTGGAGATGAGGGTTGTTGCAATACACGTAGGCTACGAAAGCATAAATTCAAAATTTTCTACCATGCACTCTGTGATAGCATGCGAGCCAAGGACTATAGACCGTTACCAATTGACGTGCAAGCAAGCGTAAAGATTATGTTGGAGAAGTCGGTCCAATGTACGCGTGTCGTGAGGTTGCGTACAGCCGATCACCACAATCCGATCGCCCGACCGCCAACTCACCTCGACGATCTACACCGCAACGTAGCGCTGTCTCTACCGGTATCCACACGTCCAAGGGTCGAACGTCGATCGCCTATGTGCTAGCACTGAGCGCGTGATCTATAGTTTGGCTTGGAGGTGGCGACCTATGATTTGCTCGTGGCATATCTCAACTCACGCCTTACGTGAATTGCTTTTATGATTCCACCCCTTGCCCCTCTATTTATAGAGTTAGCTCATGGGGCCTAGATGGCCCATCTAGACTTTATCTCTAATCGGATCCTTATCCGAACCGAGCCTTATCCGAGTCCTCATCCGAGTCAAACTCGAATACCTATTCCAACCCGCTAAGTGTGCGACCTTGTAGGTTCATGGATACTTGGATGGATACTTGGTTATGACCTGAAAGCACTCTCGCCGACTCCGTCAACAATGGCCGCTAGCGTAGCGTATTGACACCAAAGTATACGTAAAGATTATATCGCGAACCTTGTAATGTGTGCAAAAATCTTTGCCTCATGATATCAATTAAGCTATAGAAAGACATGTGCCATCCTATTAATAGCTTAATCATTCACTCGATCTCGTATTGATTATATATCTCGTTGATTGACTTCAATCAACTCGCATGGCCATGCACATCCATAATCCATTACATCGAGGCTGTGAGATATCTCTCCCATAGGAGAGGCAAATTCCATCTTGATCATTCACATCCCACTACATGTTTCATAGCAAACCCGAAGAATACTTTTATAACTACCCAGCTTATGGTCTAGTGTTTGGTAGTCACTAACTAAGCCATTACATGTGTTAGAATCCATGATGATCTCGTGTTTAAGGACTTTGCACTAAACACTACTTGAGACCAACTAATTACAAATTAAATCCCCGTAGTGTCTCAAAGTGGGTCTATCCAACAACATGTTCTCTAACATGTGTTCACGTTATTGATTTGTTATCTCCATACCATGATCTATGAGACATGATCATCAATCAATACACATGCCGATCTTAGAATCATATTCGTTCCATACATATGATATATGATCAAGGATCATTTAGAAATGGATTCATATCACATAAAGAGTCTCATGAATAAGTCACATACTTATTGATCAATACAAGTTGTCTATTTCATGGAACAAAATAACACTTTATTCATTAGTACATAAACATTGACTCCGTGATATCCAACATATCTATGTTGCCTCTAGGGCATATCACTAACAGTGGAGCCGAGGCGGTTCTCGCTAAACCAAGGGTTCGACCGACGCCCGAGCCTCGTCTCTCTCCACCGACCTTCCGCAGGCTTCCATGTGGGTCTCTTGATCGGTGCATGGTTAATTGGTCCCACTTGAGTCAGCTTTGGTCTGACTTAGGCCCATCAACTGCGGTGCTCACATATGATTTGTTAGAGGTGTGTTTATTTGCATGGTAGCTCATTTTTCCTTCACTTTATTGCAACCCCTACCTCTTCGTGCCATGTCCAGCAATTGTAGTGAGGCATGAATCCTGACTGAAACAAGTGGGCATGAATAATTCTTGATGTAGAATACTCCTTCCGATTTTTGCACTTTCAAGCATGGACAACGTATAAAGCCCTTATGCTTGTTGGCATTGGTCGCACTCAAAAATACACACTTCGAATAAACTCTATCGACCGTCGGTCCGTGGTATACATCCATTGCCGATCCATCTACATGAAATGCACAAAAATCATGAGAAAAATCTACGAAAGTCAAACCATTTAAATAATATGACAATAATTATATATATAACTGCATAATAATTATATAATAATCCAACATACGTAATGTTGTACTTAAAAATAGAATTATTTTTAAAAGTTCTTTTAAAGTTCTACGTAGTATTTTTATTTCTAACTATTTTAAAGATTTTTAAATTACCTTAGTTTTCTAATCTACTATCAAATTTTCTATATTTTTTCCTTTTGTCATCAATTTTATAACATTTTTGTCCACAAGTTTCTCTTCATCATTTTTCATAAACATTTCTAGAGATAAAAGTGCATGTAAATAAACCTACAAATGTAATATACTAAGCATACTTAGAGAATGGAGTTGTCGCATTTTAAGAAGTAAAATAATTTTCCCACACAAATTTTTCTCTTCATTTTCCATGAACCTATTTAGAGAAAAATGTATAGAAATATACCGTAAAATAATATGCTAAGCACAAACCATAAGAGGATGAAGTTGCTAACCTTGTAGATCCTCGTATTTTTTTATTATCACTAAAACAATTTTGAAAAAATTGCGCACACCTCCCTTCTTTGCAAACCTTGAAGACACACTGCTCAAGCCGAGGAGGAAAGAAGTATAAAAGCACCTTCATTTTAGTCCTCGTCGGGTGTTACTGAAGACAGACTAAAGATCCTCGGCGCTCCGACAGTTCTCAGTGAATCTAACGGAGACTAAAGATGATCTTTAGTCTCGGTTAATCACTAACCAGACTAAAGATCCCAGAGAGTTGTTGCCTTTTTTAATGTAGACTAAAGACTTTTCTAGTCTCGCTTCATATTGGAACGGACTATTATGGATTTTGGCCAAAGGAAGCAAAAGATCATTTCTCCAAAGAGGAGTCCATCCTTTGTCGGCTACAATCCACTATTTTCCTGGATGACCGAGCTCTGAGACGAGTCAACAAAGACGAAAGGTGGCCCGACACATGATGGAAATCAGCTCCATGCCCTCGGCAGCTGGGCTGCACAGATATCGCTTGGGATAGCTGATTCGGCCGAGGCCTCACGGTCAACAATATCAAACTCATATTTTTCACGGCACGTATGACATCTTGATATGTCACAATCTCAAATAGATCGATTTATAGGATGGCGATGGTTTCCTTGCATCTAGGGCCTGCATTTCAACCAAGTCATATCTCAGTTCTGAAGTCGCCGAAAAGTCCCTCGTCGAAAAATCCGCCTCTTGAACCCATCTCAATAACCTTGAAACAACAAGCTCCTATATGACGTGTCACTGCCAATGAGTTATACCCACCTATGGTATTTGTATAGTATATGGTGATCATTGGTGCTAGCATATACGTGAGATTGAGGTAAAAGAGACGTGGAGACATGGATTTTTATATAGATTCGGGCCCTTTATCCGATAACTAATAGTTTTACTCCCCGCAATAAGCCGCCTGTTTTATATATCGGTAGTACCGCACGCAGTACAATATTTAGGATGATCTAATCTAGTCTCCGTTTCGGCTTAGCGCATGGAGCTCTCACATGTGGTTTAGATGGCTAGCTTAGTCAACTTCCTCTAATATGAACTCGACGAGGTTGGAGATGTCTCTAGATCCTCATGTCGCATTTGTGGCTCCTATATTGGGTTTGTCTAGATCTCGCATTGGCTTGTTTTCGCTCCTCTTCTTTTAGGAGGTCTTGTATTTATACCTTGGGTGTCCCTTTCTATGAAAACTATGGAGCCAAGTATGAATATGATCCGAGTAGCCCTTTTTTGTTGTGCTCAAGTAGGATCGCTTACCCTTTCCTTATTCAAATACATCTCGTATATGAGGCATGATTTCATATAATACTTGGTATATGATGGGTCCTACGAGCCTAACACAAAATATTAGTATTAGGTATATCTTATCTA